>CAJQUW010001113.1:347500-714035 GCA_907163375.1 Prostheceraeus crozeri | reverse complement strand
GAGAGAGAGAGAGAGAGAGAGAGAGAGAGAGAGCGAGAGAGAGAGAGCGAGAGAGAGAGAGAGAGAGAGAGAGAGAGAGAGAGAGAGAGAGAGAGAGAGAGAGAGAGAGAGAGAGAGAGAGAGAGAGAGAGAGAGAGAGAGAGAGAACTATGAACTATGAAAATTTATATTGAAAAACCAAATACAGGATTTTCATGCTTGTTACAAAGATATGTTTAAGTTATCGGAAGACACAAAACACGATTACAAAAGGATCTTTGAAATTTTATAGTATTTGTAATTGGTCTCGAAAATTTGTAGTTATGACGTGTTTGATACTTTTTTCTATTTTGGTCTAGGACAGCATGTAGAGGATGAATGGTATTCTTCATTATGGATTTTCCAATTCTTGTATCTTCTCCTGCTAGAAGGTTTCTCGCAGAATACTGACAAGTTGTAAAATGGTGGCGGAAACAGCTGTCTAAAAATTTATCAACTCGAGTGATGGCTCCATCATCACTTCCATATACAGACATTCCATATCGGATTCTGGACAGAATAATAGAGTCAAACATCCGATTGATATGCTTTTGGGTCACGTTTTGTAAGCGGAGATCCTTCAAGACATACAGAGATGATTTTAAGCGTCCTATTAACTCATGCACATGATTAGTAAAATTGCAATTTGCTTGGAATTTTATCCCAAGAATATTCATGCTATTAGTATTAGCTAGAGACACATCATTGCATTGGCAGTCATTCAAATAATTCAATGAAAATCGCATTTGCTTGCTTTTTGCCATATTTATCTTGAAGAAGTTGATTTCTGACCAATTTAGTATGTTGTTGAATTCACTCTGTAGATGGCTTTGTTGTTGATTATCTGGATTTTTGTAGCATGGCACAATAATGGTACTATCATCCGAATATTTTATGATTTTAGCAATATCATGCTTGGCACGAAGATCGTCTGTCATGATGGAGAATATGTTAGGGCCACCAACCGTTCCTTGAGAACAGCCCAAATTGATTGGCTGAAATGAATAGAACTTATTATTCCAATGCAAGCGCTGAAACCTGTTTGTGTTGAAGTCAAAAAGCCAATTTCGAATAGTTTCACTTTCGATGAAAGAAGGAAATTTATCGAATACCAGTTCCTGTCTTACCCTATCAAAAGCCTTTGAAAAATCGATTGTAATGACGTGAACACCACTTATGTCTGGTTTATCGAGATATTCTAAAACATAATATTGAATAGCAAGAAGACAGTCGATTGTTGACAGCTTCGGCTTGTAAGCAAATTGTAGCGGGTCTCCAATTGCAGCAATGTTTGGCAAAATCAATTTGCGATGAACACATCTTTCGAATAGTCGGCTCGATACAGAAGTCACTGAAATTCCCCGAATATCTTCAACACACTTTGTATTAGGTACTTTTGGAATGGCGGTGATATTAGCGTACTTGTAGATTCGGGGGAATTTACGAGCTTTAAGCGAAAGTTCAAGCAGGAGATTACAGCGTGATAAGATATCCCAATATTCTTAAATACAAAGTACTGGTAGATGGCTGATGGACGTCTTGAAGTATTTTTGCAACTTGTTCATGAGTATTTTGATTACATCGATGTGATATTGCGAGCAAATTTAACAGGAGACGATTACTTGGAGGCTAGTATTGAGAAAACGTCAATGAGGTAGCAGAGTCTGACGCGTATTTGTGTCATTCTTTTCTTTCGGTTCCTCAGTCGAATCTCTTGTGCCAGCGCGCTTAGCTCAGATCCATATTTAG
The DNA here is from genome assembly GCA_907163375.1 of Prostheceraeus crozeri. Taxonomy (NCBI): domain Eukaryota; kingdom Metazoa; phylum Platyhelminthes; order Polycladida; family Euryleptidae; genus Prostheceraeus; species Prostheceraeus crozeri. The sequence continues at coordinate 712,268 of CAJQUW010001113.1, read as the reverse complement.
AGTCTCACAATCGAACTTATCATATCGATTATCTGATTTGATGATACATTATTTCATATTTGTTGAGAAATTCAACAGCTTTCGCACCATTGTTTTGAATTGGAAGTCTCCAGATATTCTAATTTCATCTTCTTCTGTAATATTTTGTCTGAATATATTTTCCACTTGCTGAAATGTGTCTCAACCTCTGCGAGATGCCACCGCTTCTTTTTTTTAAGCCATTTTATGAAAGGTGATAAAACCAGGGTGGGTCACGAGTTACTGACTGTCACTTGACGCAAAAGGCGAATGCGGCATGTGATAATCTCTGCAATGATTGATTCGAGCTCTTCTATCGAGAGTCTGTAATTGAGATCTATCCATTATTATAAGTAAAAGTATGACCGCTAAGAATCAAATATCAGTCTCCAGAAATAAGGGCATTAAATAGCCACGCGCTTGATTGCTTGAAAGAAAAGTCTCAGAAGAATACTTTCGTTAGTGGCGGGCATTTTGGCTTTTTCGGTTTCATCAGTATTGCCAATGTGTCCGATCTGGAATTGAGGGAGTGAAACAGCTGGTGCGTAAGGACCAAATCCGGGCGAGTAGAGTAGTCATGACCAAATCAAGAACAGCCGTTCATGCGAGTGGGCGGAGTTTTCAAGGTTGTCAGACCAAACATATGTAATTCTGAGAGATCCAAATGATTGAAGTCCCCACCAATTATGATCGTTGCATGAGGCTCTTGTTCTTGTATTTTTTCCATTACTGAGATGAAATATTGCTTCAAATGATTACCATTACTGTTCGGAGGATGATATCCGGCATTTATGTACACATTACTGTTGACATTTTGGAATTTTATCCATAAGGCTTCGGCATTGTCACTGATACTCACTACTTCACAGTTGAGGGACTGGCGTGTATAGATTAGCACACACCACACACCCCCTTTATGAGATTTATTGCAGTCAGGACGTTTACATTGACAAATAATCCGATCTCGGCGGAAAATAGAGAAGTCTTTGATGGCAATATAAGAGTCTGGAATATTTTTCCTGAGATACGTTTCAGTTATTATGAAGATATCAATGTTTAGTTTCTGAATATCCTCTGCCAAGAGAGCACTTGCTTTTTTATTTGTACTTTTCAGCTTTTTTAGAGAAAAAACCTTCAAGACACTAGTTGTTGGTAGAGCAAATCTATAGGCACTGTCGGTGTTGGTGAAAAAATCAACGGATAACTGAGACCCTTGATCTATGTCAGAATGAATTGAATCGGAAACCTTTCTTGCACTGTGATGCGATGGTAGTCATATTTCCGGTGGTAGATCATTTCCCCAATTAGTGATCTTGATTAAGCGTTTTAATTGTGATCGGTATACTGGACATGTTCGGTCATTTGCTCTGTGGTTGCTGCTTAATCCTTTGATTGACTGACACTGGCTACATTTAAACATCATTTGAGATTCTTTGTGTGGACATGGACAAGCTGCATGTGATTCTGAGCAAAAGCTACATATGGATGCATCAGATTTGCAATATTTTGCGGAATGGCCATATTTTGAGCAATTTGAACATTGCAGAACATGAAGACGGTCTTTGACTGGACAAGCTTTTGCTCCGATACGAATAGAGCCTTTGTGTTCTAAAATGGTCGTTCGAGTTGATGGACTAACTTTGCATACTGCACTGTTATAGTCTTTATTGGTATACATAAAAAGCACGTCTATGCCATCATCATTTGCATTGCAAAGCCAAGGATTTGAGGACCAGATTTCTTCGAGTAGCTCGGAACGTTCGATGTGCTTCGGTATGTGCGAAATTGTCATTTTTGGATGCAACAATGGTCTGCTACGTGTTTCGTAGCCCAAGGTTTCATGTACTGTATTTGCTATTTCTTGCACATTATCACTTGCATGAAATTTGGCTTCTACTTTACCATCTGCAGTTTTGAAGCATCGCAGTAATGTTGCATTGATTTCCTTTTCATGCAGAGCTTTGCTAATATCGTTTTCTATGGCGGCTCTAGTCTTAGCCTGTTCAACATTACTTAGAACAATAGAGGTAGATTGTGGTTTTCTACTGGCGACTTGAGCAAATGTCAAAGAAAAAAAAAAGAGAGAGAGAGAGAGAGAGAGAGAGAGACAAAGCGTTGTCGTCCAACTATTAACTGCTCGCGGAGATCGGTCCAAATCATATATTTTCAACATCTTCATAATCATTTCCAATTTGAATTACATGAATGACATCACCAGAGTCGACATCTCCATCTACCTTCGTACAAATCGATGAAGTTAAATGCGAAAAATGTGGTGAAGACAATGCGACTGAGGACATGATGCAATGCGACAAGTGCAACATGGCCTACCACATCACCTGCACACAGTTGCCGTTATACGAACTGATCAAGTACTCCAGAAAATATCAATACAAACGAAAATACACCTGCGAGTCCTGTATGACAACAACATTCCCTAGCCTGTCTGAGAAGATCAGAAGACGTATGAAGATAAAGGTCACACCGCAAAGTGAAGAAGAACTGAGAAAGCAGCTACAAAACTACGAAGAGGAATTAACACAGAAAAGACTGAAGATTGACAAAATGGAAGAACACATATCAATAACGACAGAGGAATTGAGAAACTGCAATAGGGAACGTCTAGAATTTCTCTCCACAATGCGATCATACGAAACCGAGATGAAGAGACAAGACGAGGAGATATGTCAGTTAAAGAAGTCTCAAGATCATGGAAGAAGAAACGACGAGAGGCAAAATGATGAACATCGAAGGTGCACGGTTGAGGGGAAGGAGGAGACCATCAACACAAAGGAAGTTAAAAGAATGTTCGAGAACCTCGATATGAAGATCACGGTCATGGAAAGGAGGCTCGACCACATCACAAGTGATCAACACAACAAAGAACCTGAAGTAATCCCGACTAGAACAACGCAAAGAAGCGGCATGAGATGGCTCCCAACATGCTACAATTGCAGAAGAAGAGGTCATATCGCAAGAATTGCTGGAGGGACCACAAGAGCATGATCGAAGAAGCTTCCGAAGATCAAGAAATCAATATCATACTTACCACCAGCCTCGTCAACATCTCTACGATCAATATCAAGGACAATATCGCCAACACCAGCCGCAATACAATCAATATCAGCATTACCAACAGCAAGAACAACAACAGCTGAGAGACGATAGATTCAGGGTGACAAGAACCCCCAGCAACGAACAATTTCCGAGATTTGTGCCGACTCGTATGCTTCACGGTCAGCAGGGCGGCAACCAGACTTCAAGTGACAACGCAGTGTATCCACCTTCCGGCAGAATTGCTCCTTATTTTTAACGTAAGTAGAGGAGGAGGGGAGACAGATGACGATAATAATGAGAATGACAAATATTTTGAGCATATAAAAATATTTTATGTCAATATCAACTCTTTGAATGATTACAAGATCAAAAATTCTGATCTACTTAATGACTTTAAAGATTTATGACATAATATGCTTCACAGAAACACACCTGAAAGATGAAGAAAGTTCACCCATGATAGATAATTATATGGGATACCACTCGATTGTTAAGCGAAAAAATTATATTGGTCGAAATATCAAGGGAGTCTCCGTTTATATCAAAGAATCAATGCAAACTATATTCAAAAATTTTGAAGAGATAAAAAACGAAAATGGAAATTTATTGGTTTTAAAATTTACAAATATGCAAAGGAAAACAAAAGAAGATATCTATCTAATTATCTGCTACAAAGAAAACAGAGAGTCACGCTACAAGGAAAATGATTATTTTGAGAAAATAAAACAATATATCATAGAATTTAAAATGCGCAATGTTATCATGATAGGTGATTTAAATGGGAGGATAGGATTGCTTTCTGATAATGAGCAACTTGATATTCCAAAGCGGAAATCGGATGACACTATTGTAAATGGAATAGGAAAAGATATCATCAAATTCTGTAATGATACATCATTAATTATAACAAATGGTAGATTTGAAAGCGGGAAATGTACTTTTCACTGTTTAAAAGGAATGGAAGTAAGAAGATCTGTAATAGATTACGTTATAATATCGGAATCTCTTGTAGAAAATATACAAAATGTGATCATAGACGAACCTACCCTTTATACAGACCATTCACCAATAAGAATAGAATTGACCATAAATCTGAAATCTAAACCATTAGAAACTGTAACTTATAATAAGAGAATGCCTTTCACACGCATAAAAGGACCATGCAAGTGGCCAAGTAAATCAGAACCAAACTTCGATATGAACCTCTTTCAAATTGAATGTAGTTCACTATTACAAAATATAAACGCTGGCCAAAAGGCTACCAATTCAGAAATATATGAAGCCTTGCTAGAAAACATGAAAAAAGCATCACAAAAAAACAAAATGAATAAGGCAACTATAAAATATTCAGACGAGACCAGGAAGATTAGACGCGAATATAAAGCTCAAGTGAATAAATGGCAGGAAAATAAAACGACAGATAATCTTGAATTATTGTTAATAAGCAAAAAGAAAGCGATTCAATGTATAAAAAAAAGAGAAAAAGTTATTTAAAGCAAGAAAAATGACAGATCTCAAGATAGCGAAACTAGAAGGAGATTCGAAAAAATACTGGGACCTGATAAATCAAAACAAGGAAAAAAGGAAGAAAAAAATGATTACTTCACTAAAAGCAACCGATTTTATTGAACAAAATAATAAACAGATACAAGTCTTAGAATCAAAATCCATAGTAATATCCGAAAAAATACAAAATCTCAGGATGACAAAATTCAAGGATCCTATTTTGGAAAGCGAGATAACGCATCAAGAGATTATGGAAACAGTAAATAGGGCGAGAAAATCAAAAGCCAGTGGACCTGACGGTCTAGTTTACGAAATGTTTCAACAAAATTCTAATGAGATGACAGAAATTCTGTGCCACCTATTCAATGGCATATTAAATGATGCAGTAATACCATGGAACATAAGCTGGAATATACCGACTTATAAGAAAGGTGATAAGAATTTAATATCATCTTACAGATGTATAAATCTATCATCTTGCATTGAAAAATTGCTAACCAAAATAATCAACATCAGACTTTGTAAATGGCTGGAAGATAATAATTTTATTCATGTATCGCAAACTGGCTTTCGGAAAGGAAACTCAGCATTAGACAACATTTTACTATTACGAGAGGTAATTCAAATATATTCAAATAGTCGTTGTCCACTATACATCTGCTTTATTGATTTGTCAAAGGCATTTGACTCAATACCAAAAGGAATATTAAAATCAAAAATTGAAACTTACCTACCACACAGTAAAATAACGACCTTGATAATTCGGCTAATATATAATAAAAAATTTCAAATATTATTCAATCAAGAGACAACAAGGCCCTTTGAACTTGCAAATGGAATTCCTCAGGGAGATAGTCTCTCGCCTACATTATTTGGTTTATACATTAACGATCTGATAGACGAATTTGATAAAGAAATGCAACGCATAGATCCTGTATGTATTTCGGATCTGAAAATTGCTATCATGACTTATGCTGATGATATTTTACTAATGAGCGAAAGTCAAACAGGTCTCATTAAACAAATAAAACTAGTACAAAAATATTGCCTAAATAATGGATTAACAATAAATTTTAACAAAACAAAAATTATGGTCAAGGACAAAACTCAATATAGTAAAGTAAAAATTAATTTTAATAACTCCATTCAAAGTATAGAGGTAGTAAAAGAGTACAAATATCTTGGTATGTTTTTCTCAAAAAATGATAAAATGCATATAAAGGAACTAGAAAATAGAGGCAGACGATCAGCTTTTTCAACATCACGAGTATTAAAGGAATTCGGTCAGGTTGAAGGCAATATAATCAATGATACTTTTGAGACACTTGCTCTTTCGAAAATGAGATATTGTGGTGAATTCCTGTTTTATAATAAATTAGAGGAACTAAATAAAATTCAGAACCAATTTTATAAGTCACATTTTCATCTCAAGTTATCTACACCGAATTACTGCCTTACTGGCGAATTCGGAATAAAACCTATCGAATTCCACTTCTACAAATCAGCATTAAGATATTGGAATAAAATACAAAGAATGAATAAGGAAAGCTATATTAATAGACTGTTCCATACAATTAATAACAGTGTAAACGATAGGATTTACAAAGGAACTTGGTGTTGGAGAATACAAGAACTGCTGACAAAACTTAACCTAACACATTTGATTGATAATCAGATAATGGAGAAGAAGACTTTTAACAAAGTGGTTAATATAAGATTGAAAGATTACTGAGAGAAATGGATTGATTCAGCAAAGCACAGTCATAGAGGACTAAGATACTTGGAATTAAGTAGATTTAAATGTGAAATGAAAAGCTATCTGCACTGCCATAGCTCAAAATTCAATATGAATCTGATATTGAAATTCAGAACTGGAAACCATGACTTAGCAACTGAAATTGGAAGATACAAAAATCGAAGAGAATACGATGAATGTATTTGCAGTTTTTGTGATAATAACTGTTTAGAAGATTTATATCATTTTATTGTGGCATGTCCTCGATATCATAAAGTAAGGGAATTGCGTATTCCATTTTTAACGAATGTCAATCGACCAGATTTCTATGTTTTGATGGACAAGCTTGTACCGAGGCAATTGCATTCATTAACTAAATACCTTGCAAGTTGCATAGATATCAGAAATAGTGAACAATGCAATTCCAGCCGCGTTTTCATTAGTCAGATCAGAGGTTGATACATAAAGATGCACGAAATACATAGATATATAAATAGTCAACACTTCAGTTAATGGTTAAGGAATGTCATTAATATCTTCCAATTTCGGAACAGAACTTTCCATCTCTCTTGCATGTCTATCGATATCACAGTGAACAAACCAAAATCAAGACTATAAGAATACGTAGCAAAACTGTAAGTCAGAGAAATAGGAAGTAACAAAGAACAATGCAACTTCTAACCACCGCTTCAATAGTAAATGCAGCAAGATTTGATTAATACTCATCAGCTACTGTCAAGTCGAGATAGCAATGAAATCCAGTCAAAGCGTTGTCGTCCAACTATTAACTGCTCGCGGAGATCGGTCCAAATCATATATTTTCAACATCTTCATAATCATTTCCAATTTGAATTACAGGTGAGATATACTTCATGTAATTATCATAATATAGAAAGATTAAAACAGCATCAATGATGTTGTTGTAATCATATAATACAATTAGGACATCACTGAACTGCTATGATTATTATTACGGTTTAGAGACTTATGATATGTGTATAATATGCTTGACCGATCTCCGTCATTAAATAATTAATAAGTGCGATGGGTAGTGAAGTTGCTGATTGAAGAAAAATTGTGAAAATTAATAACTTTAACGTTGATGTCAAACATTGATTTACAATATTTTTGTATTTGACCTGATATATATCAGTCCAAAATGATGCATGAAGTCTCCTCTCCTTCGTTATGCTTACTATGCTATAATGCATGCTATGTATAGCAAGATTCCATGTTGACATTATCTCACTTACGCATCATCATTATGTGCCATCTTCCGACATCATCCATCATATGTTCCTGCGTTCCAGATAGACATTTCATTATGACATTAGAACTTTGGTGATGATCACTCCACTTTCATATACATGTACTTCCTGCATTTTCCATATTACGGGTAATTTCATTCATGAAATATAAACCCTTGAATTTTGAATTTTGAATTTTTTGAGAGAGAGAGAGAGAGAGCGAGACGGTCTTTGAGACGGCCGTATTTGACGGTCTCAAAAATTTGGTGTTTATTGCAATAATTGCATGAATGACTTCGGCAGCTCCTGTGACTTCTCAACCCATATCCCCAAATCATCCCATTCCTTCATCTGCATCCTCATCATCTCAATCCCAAGAAGGTTTCATCACCTCGCACGTCAGCTGCAAACTTTGCAAACAGGATATAGAAGATCAGCTTTTCCTTTCGTGCAAAAGATGTGAAATCCAACTACATTACGGTTGCACTGATCTGGGTATCTACGAACTAGTCAAGTATCACAAGGAAAATCTGTACAAAAGGAAATACACGTGTGACGAATGTGTCAAGAAAGTTCATGAAAATGAATATGCTTTCATCAAGGAAAATATAAAGAAATACGATGGAAATAAACAGCTCGTGGAAGAATACAAAAGGCGCAACAGCATCAAGGAAAGAGAAATGAGTGATTTGAAGCAGACTATCCGCCAAATAAGCTTGAAGCGAGATGAAGTAACCGACGAATTCGAAGCGTACAAGGAGGAAGTGAAGATTGTGCAAAGGAAGAATGACGACCTGCTACTGACATTAGCGACTTATGAAGCAAAACTTAGCGAGTACGAAGAAAGAGAAAAGAAGAACCAAACTACCAATGGTACGGAAGAGAACAATCAAATGACGACAAACCAACCTAGCAACAACACTGACCTGAGAAGATGATTGACGACCAACGGGAGAATACTGAGACTGAATTGACTGTTATGAAACACATGATTGACGACTTAAAGGCTACCGTGAACAACACAATGCGACAACAAATACCAAATCAGACTTACTTCCAACCACAACCCCGACAACAATCGAGACCTTACGAACGAACCAATTACCGACCCAATCGATCAAATTACCAACGAAGGCCAGCTCCTGTCTGCCATTCATGCGGGCGACGAGGGCACATAGCTCGAAATTGCTACTCGAGACCACGATGGTACACAAATTCAAGAAGTAACTACCAACAACAGCAGCAACAACCTTATAGACCAACATTCCAGCCATACCAACGATACCAATCATATCCGCCACAACAACCTGTTCAACCTAACTATCCAGCGACATATACACCTGTGACTCAAGGACAATTTCAACAAAACGTGAATCAAGTTGGTCATCAGCAGTATTTTTAACGAAAGTGAGCAAGGAGAGGAGACAGTAGCGTCAGAGACAAAAAGTAAGAATGAAATGCAAACAATTAAGCTATTCTATACCAACATTAATGGATTAAATGTCAATAAAATTAAGGATGCTAATGTAATCAAAGATACACTTGATGCAGATATAATATGTTTCACGGAGACGCACCTATCAGAACATAATTTATTATCAATCGATCGATATGACATGATAGAAACGACCAGTAAAACTAAAAATAATTTTGGCCGCCAAATCAAGGGAATCAATTTGTATTATAAAAATAAAAACATCATTGAGAACATAATAGCTGAAAATGGCGACATGATAATAGTAGAAGTAAAAAACAAACAATGGAAAGAAGTGGATAAAATACATATGATTTTCTGTTACAGGGAGGGCAGAGAATCTAAGTATGCTGATAAAAATTACCTTAATAAGATTAAAGATTACATAAGACAATTTAGAATGAAACACATAATCATACTGGGAGACTTTAATAGCCGAACCGGCAACATAAATGATAACAATCATTTGAATATTCCGATAAGAAATTCTGAAGACATCATTATCAATAAGCAAGGTCGAGAACTGATAGACTTTTGCAATGAAAATTCACTTATAATAGCTAATGGTAGACTTGAAAACGGTGAACATACGTTTTGCAGGCTTCAAAATGATAAATGCTGTAAATCAATCATAGACTATTTAATAGTTTCGGAATCTATGCTGAAGAATATTGAAGCCTTCAAAATAGTGGAGCCAAAATTGTATACTGACCACAGACCAATAAAATTTGATATAAAAATGCCTTTAAAACTAGATGCACATATAACAGTAAATATTAGAAGCACATTTCAAAAGGATCTTAAGAAACGTATCATCCCCTTCAGGTGGAGAACTGAGAGAAATTTGAAAAAATATCGTCAAGATGTGTCAGACAAAAGCTCTAAACTTTTGGAAGATATGAAGGACAAAAAACTAAATAAATCAGAGATATATGATAGAATTGTCAGCATTAATAAAGAATCATTACTCACTACGTTGAGCTTTAACAGCCAGCCAATATATTCTGAAGATACAAGAATTCCCAGAAAATCATATAAAAAAATGTAGAAACATATAAAAATGATCAATCTGAGCAAAATTTAAGCTTGCTATTACGAACGAAAAGGGAACTTAACAAAAATGTTAAAAGAGAAAGAAGGATCTTACAACAACTGAAACTAAAGGAATTACAAGCAGCCAAAGCGAATAATGATGTCAAAAGATATTGGGAATTACTTAACAAAAATAAGCCTAACAAAAATAATAAGGTTAAAACCACCTTAAATGCTCAATCATTTAGAGATAATCTTCAGAAGAGAGACAATGAAATTAAAAAACTTAACGATACATCAGATATCTTTGCAAGTCAAATACTATTAACTTCTAGAAATGACGATGCTCTTAATCGAAATATTACTATAACAGAAGTCGAAAAGGCAATCAAATATTCAAAATACTCTAAATCCAGTGGTCCAGATAAAATTGTATATGAAATGATAAAGAATGACACGAAACAAACACAAATTCTGTACACTTTATTTAATCAAGTAATGAATGACCATAATACCCATGGCATTCGAGTTGGATTACCCCTATTTTTAAGAAGGGTGATAGAAATGAAGCTGACTCTTACAGATGTCTTAATTTATCTTCATGCATTGAAAAATTACTAACCCGAATATTAAACGATAGATTAAATGACTGGATTGAGAAGTATGAATTATTGCATGAATCACAAATAGGATTTCGAAAAGAGCATTCTACGATTGATAACATCTGGATATTAAAAGAAAGTATACAAATATACAAAAACTGCAAAAGGCCACTATACACATGTTTTGTCGATTTATCTAAAGCCTTTGATTCAATTCCAAAAGACAGACTGATCGATAAACTGAAGGCCATTTTGCCTATTGGCAACTATTTGTCATTAGTGGAAAATATTATAAAAGACAAAACTTATAAAATTTTATTTAATGGAAAAGAAAGTGAAGAATTTCAGATTGGAAATGGTATCCCACAAGGAGACAGCTTATCACCTGCTCTTTTTTGCATATATATCAATGATTTTTTAACAGACTTGTATCAGAATATTGATTGTTTTGATCCAATAAAAATAAGCGACTCAAAATTAGCGGCACTTGTTTATGCAGATGATATTCTATTGTTGAGTGAAACGCAGACTGAAATTATAAAACAAATTAAGCTCCTCCATAAGTTTTGTGAAGTAAATAGGTTAAAAATAAATTACGACAAAACAAAAATAATGACATTTGGTGAGAAGCAAAAATATGGCAAGGTAGTTATTTCGGATGATGATATATCCGTAATTGAAGTAGTAGATGAATACAAGTACTTAGGTTTTTGGATTGCTAAAAGTGACAGGAAGCACATAGAAGAGTTAACCAAAAAAGGAAAGTCATCTTCATATGTAACTGCCAAAACTTTAAAGGAATTCAATACAGTTAATGGTAGGGTCCTTAATGAAACATTTGAAATGCTAACGCTTTCAAAATGAAATATGGCAGTGAATTATTCTTCGATAAAAATTTGACCGATCTAAATCGCGTCGTTGTACAATTTTATAAAAGGTATTATCATTTGAGGATGACTACTCCTAATTACTGCATCATCGGTGAATTTGGAGTCAAACCGATAGATATTATTGCTACAAGTCTGCTATGAATTATTTTATCAAACTAAATAGATGTGAGGACAAAAGACTAATTGCACGAATTTTCAAAAAGATAAAATGTGATATAGATAATAGATCTTATCAAAATACATGGTATGCAAGAGTTTCTAAAATGTTTGATAAAGTCCATTTCGCAGAAGCACAGAGCTTGGAAAATAGTAGAAATATTAAGAAATTAGTTGATAATGTACTAGCTGAATACTTTCGAAAAGATTGGATCGACAGTGCCAAACATAGTAATAAAGGGTTAAACTATTTAGAACTCTGCAGATTTCAATGTGAATTAAAGCCCTACATAATGGATAATAGAGATAAAACTAAAATTGATAATATTATTAAACTTAGAACTGGAAACCACACACTGGCAGCAGAAGTGGGAACCTATCAAAATCGCAATACATATAAAGATTGTGTTTGTAAATTATGTGATCGAGAAGAGAATGAAGATATCTATCATTTCATTGCTGTGTGTCCAAGATATAGTGAAGAACGAAATGCGCTAATACCATATCTGAAAGATGCTACACGATCAGATTTCTATGCCTTCATGAATTCGTTGACAATCGGAAAGATTAAACCTATAGACGACTATATTGTTAAGGCAATGAATGTCAGAAATCATAGCTAGCGGAATGTAGATATTTGTTGTTAGTATGTTTCTCTTCGTGAAATGCTAAATGATTGATTTTACAAAATATTTGGAGAGAACAATGGTTACAGAAACCCTAGAGAGCGGACTACAAACCAACTGAATATTATGTCTGGTATTCCATAGCATGAAATGATAGACTTATCTAATCAATACATGAATAAAATGATATTATCTCAAGCAATTGGAATTTGACAAAGTATTTGGTCAGATTGCTATGATCACATTAACGCTTAATGCTAAAAGAGCTGGAAAACAATAGCAGAAATGCATTGCTTTATTATCAAATAATGCTGAGCCTTACTCACTTGCATTCACATCAGAACCATCGAATATCTTTGCTCGCTATCATCACTCGCTAACAGACTACATCGGAGGTCGGAGACAAAACTGATTTGCTGTTAACTTGTAACTTTTCAACTACTTTCCAGGTATGTGAAATTATTTTGAACTTTAAAACCATAACTATCATTATTTCCGTGCCTCCGATCAAATAATAGGAATAATAATAATAGGGTTAATAATCTGCTGCTGGGTGTGATGTGCAAATAAAATCGAATAAAATCGCTAAATAAAATTAAAATAGAAAATAATAATATAACTCAAATAAATAATGAAAACACATTTGATTGATGCATAGTCTGTCTCCTCTCCTATACATTATGAAATGATGGCTCATTCATTCCATTCCTACATCATCATCGATCATGTTCTGTTACTCATGTATCTCAAGTTTTTTTCAGACTTTCATCTCACTCAAAATTTCACCAATGAATACAACGGCGATGGTGCAAAGTGTGATTTTATCTTTCATCTCATCCATCTAAACCATTATTGTCATCTTACTTTCTCTGCCATTCATATTAACAGTATATGTAATATTTGTGCATCTTGTTTGTTCCCATCATGGGCAATAAACATTTTGAGTTTTGAGTTTTGAGTTTTGAGAGAGAGAGAGAGAGAGAGAGAGAGAGAGAGAGAGAGAGAGAGAGAGAGAGAGAGAGAGTCATGCCCTTAAATGCAACATTAAGATAACGAAACATTAAGTATCGATTATGATTAGCTGAAGTTTGATTGTAGCTGTTTTAATTAGCTTCACCAACTCCCACGCCAAATCAGCGAAATTACCAAACACTCTAATCTTAGTCATGGTTGTAGGCCTACCTCATCAATAGCTCACTGAACAGCTCTGCTGTGCGACTCAAGAAATCCAATCTCTTTGTGAGAAACATTCACTCAACTCTCATATCTGCTTTTTACTGAAGAGCGGCATTTTCAGTGGATGGATTTAGCTATTGTGCAACATGAAAACATTGAGATTTGGATCGTAGAGGATTAACGAGCGCTCATGTGAGGAGTTTTAAATATCATCCACACCTGTCACTTTTTATCATATCGGCCTTGAAAATTCGTGTCTGATTAAATGTTTCACCTTAGAAAGGATTACAGGAAATTCGTAAAATCTTGGAGATGACAGCTTGTTTATAAGTAGGGTTAAAATATGGAATTCAAGCTCCATTTATCAGAACATCAAAGGAAAAATTCCCGGAGAGCGTGACACGGCTTCCGAAGGAGTAATCTATACATGTGGAATGAAGCGTCTGCTCTCACGCAATCATTCATACTAGCAGCAAGCCCGAAAGTTTCACCTTTATTCTTTAGGCTGCTTTCATCACTTACTATTTTTCATCAGAGCCAGTCCTGAAACCTCATGTCTCGGCCCCAACTGTCGAGTTTTATGTTTCATTATCGAACGACAGGTCTCAGAAATTTTCCTAACTTTGTTTAGGCTAGGCTGAGTACTGTGATTGTATCAAGCATCATATCGGAAAAATTTAAGGTGTTTCTTTTCTTGAGTTTATGACTTCAATGCTTCTACAAGTGAAGATGGATTTGAAGTCAATTTTTATTTTATATCTATGCGAATTCACCAAACGACGGATTTTCATAAAAATGCGAGACACTGAGACACGACCAAAGGATGTGATTAACAATGACTGTTGCAGATGCCAAAGGCATCTGAAATTATACTGAACATGCAAATGTTGCAATATCATTGGACAAAGTCAGATTACGGAGTCAAAGCTGTCGCTGCGCGTTTGCTTCTTTTGGATAGCTTCTATGGCACTCATATTTTCCCACTTCCAGTGCAATAGGATCCAATTGACTTCGATTGAATGGTGAGGTGTGCTATGGCACTCCCATTGCGTGTCATAGAATACCATAGAGTGCCATTGAATTTGGTTAATCGGGTGATGCTCAGAACGCTTAGTAAATATTTTAAATTGCAATTTCCGCGGTCAAAGTTCAAGGATTCTGATAATAATTGAATAGCTGCATTGCCAGAGGGACAAGAAAACAGTTTGAATGACATGTTATTGAAAGCAGTGATTTAAAACCGAGTTTTGCACACATTTTTTCAATACACAGTTTCCAAAGATGACTTTTAAAAGACGCATTTTTGAACATGAATTTTTCCTGTGTCATAAATACGGCTGTAGAACCTACTTAAGTATGTCTCTAAACCATGATTTCAAAACACCATGAGGCCCCGGTAATTGATGAGTGACTAGATGATAGATCTGCAGTTTAATGTTTTACTCACAACGGGAGCAGATTAAGACAAATAAGCCGATAATCCTTCTGTCTATCCATGGCTTACTAGGGGCGAATGCAAAAGAACATTTCATGAAATTGAGTAGTTTTCAGTAAATATAAGTGGTATGATACAAGGATTAACGCATCTAAAGAGAACATCAATAAAAGACACCACCACCCTTGATTCCCCAACCGCACTCGCGAGACCCAGGAATCGAGCCGAAGTTTCGCTACAGTGTGAATGCTGGTAGCATTGTGCCATTAATAACAAAGGAAATTCAAGCTGTCCCTATCACTTGGAGCCATAGAAATTGACAACAATAAAACCTCTAGAATGGAAATTAAGCTTCATGCAGTGCACAATAACGGCACATAAATCGCACGCATTTTCACTTAGATGCACCTGCCAACGTCTGTATCATTGGGTTAGAATCAGTCACATGAGTAAATCGAAGCTTTTAATTGGTTCTTCATGCCCCAACTCAGTTCCCCCGGATGTGCCGCGACCTTGAGTCAATTTCCATTCTAGCGAACTTCAGATAAACAGTTTATTTCTATGCTTGGAACTGACTAATGCCTTAACTAACACTCCTTTCCTGCAGTCAGCGTGACCTAGTGAAGAAGGTACGAGCTCGTCTCCACCACGGACTTCGGTTCGATTCCTGGTTCAGATGTGTGCGGTCGGGCAATCAGGGATGCTGGTGTCTTTTACTGACTTAATCGCTGTCATTATCTTTAGATATGCAATGCACAGCGACAGACCTTTGTTGTCAAGCATCAACATGTAACTTAGCAAACGAATAACAACATGCTTTTCTCGACACTACAGGCCAGAGAATTAGATTCATCAGCGCGCTTCGGTTTCCTAGAAAGGAAGAATTGTATGTAACGTTAATATCGAAATGGCACATCACATCACACAACTTGCTCCTTCTCGAATGGATAATTCGTGTATCGCTAGCTATTGGAAATGGCAAACAATAAGCTGTCAGCAGAGGACACCACAGCAAGTGAGATATGCATGCGTGCTGTGATATCACTTCGCACACACCAAAATACACATCGCTTTCTTGGCTAGCATTCGATTCAGTATATGCACTCATACAGTGAGAAATGCCGCGGAGAGGATGTGAAAACATCAAGTGAACTAATTTTCGTACGCCTGCTACTTTTTTTAATAATGATCGGAAGGGCCAACATTATGGAGGAAACTCGCGCAATGATCTGAATTCTTCGAATCTGAAGGAATTGTGGCAATCGAAGCACTTTGCTGGAACTCACATTAATCCGCAAGCGACGCACGACTTTTTTTCCTATCTCTGTAAGGTATTAGGAATTCCTTTTTGCCCACTTAATAGGTTCCTCGATGTGTTGTCAATTTCGTATTAATCACACTTCTAGCAAACCGAAGCAGATAAACAAAATATTTAATTCTGTGCTACAGGTACTCCACTTCACGCAAAAGAAAACAGATCAATTGCAGACGATGAGATTAAATTGAAATGATAGAAAAACTTAAATATGACCTTAGTGTGGTTTATATCACATAAAGCAGAAAATATGATTTCTAGCCATATGAACGGAGCTTGTAAAGATTTGGATAATATTTTAATTAAAGAAAATATAATGCATCGTGTCTTTAAAGATTAAAGAAACGATTAAGATTGAAAAAAATATTTTCAAAACCCTATGCACTGTTGTTCCGCTTGGTGGTGAAATTTAAATAAACATGCTAAAAAGCGGTGTTTATGCACTTGTTAGTGATGACTTTCCTGATTACCTTTATTTGAGAATCATCGTTCATTTTTCATGCATTTTTGAGACGCAGAGAATTACTATGGTGGAGATTGAAGACCGCATCTTTCTATGATTCATGGATATCTCTCACTCACATTTGATGTTTGAATACTTTGCAAATGCGCTTCTAGTTGCAAATAGCACCAACGACTACACTTGTTAGTCTTTCCTGTTAAGTACTTAGTAATCTAGAAACCAATTTCTCAATGAATCCAGTTTTTCTTCTATCTGTGTTTTTTCATATCTCACAGATTTCACAAGGAGGGTCAGTGGGAAGTTCTTAGATAATTTAGATAATCTGCATCGCATCAGATGAAGCAAACTCTTTCTTGGTGGTCTTACAGAGACAAACTTTGACATTCCACAGAAGTAATCATTTTGTGCAAATTTTCTGTTCTACCATTGATAAGTCATTAGCCGTTGCAAAATGCAGGGGAAAGTGCAGCAACGACAACGTGAACACAGAACGAGAGTTTGGGTCAATGATTTGCAATAAGAAAAGTTACAATGAGGAAACAATGCGACATGAAAAACCTTGTTGACCACTAAAAGAAGATACCTCAAATATCAAGTCTTCTATTGTGTTTGTCAGAGCAAAGATCGGCAATGATAATATGATATCATTTTATTCTGAGGAAAAATGATATCATCAAAAAAATTTGTTCCATTATATTTTCTAATCATAGATTCTTCCGCAGTTTGTATTGAAGCAAATTTATTCTCTTTCGTCTGTTCTACCCATGTCCTTCCACACTGGTTGACTCATGTAGCGAAAAGAAAACAGGCTATTGTCTGTCAGTCTGTCTATTACACACATTGTCAGACAACTTATTACTAACACTGTCTTGATGTTTTGAAGTCTTGACTGTAATCTAAATAATTTTATCCATTTTTCTTACTTTAGATGCTGTTGGCCTAACCAACTGCATATTGTAGGCATATTTATTATTTATTATTCATGTTACTTATTTATTTGATGTTGTTTTGCCTTAAAATGTTTTGTATTTTGTTCAGATCTTGTAAAGTTGAATGCCCCACGATTCCCAATATTGGTGCATGAAATAAATACGTCATAATTATTATCATTTGCCATTCTAGAGTCTAATGTATAGGCTATAGGCCCTACCTAACTTTTGATATATAAGAAGCTTTGTGTGACTAAACTGCTTTCTTCGGTCTTCCATTATTTGGAGTACATAGATGCTGCATGCAATCGAATTTCATTGCTAAGAGCAGTAGAAGAAGCATGGCAGCAGTGCAAATCGAAAAATTCGTGTTACTACGAATTACGGTGTAGGCCTACGTTTATTTCACTAAAAATGGTATATTTTCAATACACAAAATAAAATGATATCATTGTTGATCATAGTGTCAGAGTGATTCAAAAGTAATCAGTGATATTTCAGTGAGAATGTCTACTAACTTCCTTCTTTAAAACAAGATTTGTATCCAATCATAGTATCCAATCATATCCAATCATAGAGAAAACAACGCTAATTTTACCATCCGGATAGCTATTTCGCGGCCTCTCTTCAGGAGAAGTACGACCGTTGTGACACATAAAATGTACAGACAAGTTCAATACAGCTCATCAGACTGGCATAGACTGCGAACATGGCACTCGGACAAACTTCAGAGATGTCTCAATAGTGCATTTACACACAGAATATATTTACCGAAGACAATAGAAAGTCATACGTAGTTTATGTTTTAAGTCTTTGTGGATACACAGGTCAGGACGGTAACGAGATATATACAGAGATTCTAAAATGAGGAGAAGAAAAGGGGACCGGGGAGCACATAAAATAGAAAAGTAAAAAGAAAAATTACGTCCTGAAAAGTTATCACAAGATATGACATGCCGACAAATGGTACTATTGAGATATCTCTGAAGTTTGTCCGAGTGCCATGTCCGATGTCTATGCCAGTCTGATGAGCTGTATTGAACTTGTCTGTCCATTTTGTGTGTCACAACCACAGATCATCAGAATGCCCATCAGAAGCATGATAATAACACATGCAAGTCATGGAAGACATTGCATGTCAAAATTGGTACTTATGGGTTATCTCCCTCCCCCAGGTTTTCAAATTTGTCTAAAATCTGCAAAATTAGCTGATGTTCATTCTTCAAGTACTTTGTCCAAGACAAAAGAGCACGCAATATGCGGGAATTAGAGGCCTCACATGAAAGCCAGTCGAGGTCAGTTTCATGTAGAAAACGTCTCTTGACGGCATTTGACTGACACGCAAATTTTATGCATAAAATCGTACAAGAGACCTAACGTGTCCTCGGATTATTGTAATAGATGCACTCTATCAATAGCTGTTATTCCCATGCTGCTCTGACTCAATGTTCCCACATGTTTAATATTTGTTAATACTAGTATTTGCACCGATACGTACATGCACGAACTAATGCATTCTATTTTCAAAACTTATTCCTTTCGACTGCTGCATTATTTTGGCCGAATGCTGCACATTGCTGCTGCTTTCCTGTATTTGATAGTATAAATGTTCTCCAACTGATTATTTAAACAGTGCATTCGATTGCAATGCATTTTTACATCGCCTTTGTCAATTTTGTTTTAAGTGAGAATCCTTCTTTCTATCTCGAATCAAAATTTCTATGTTATGCTAGAAACTTTGGAAATAGGTAAAATTGTGAAATTAACCAAATACATAAACAATGCCAATGACATCAGAACCGATAAATTACGACAACGACCAATGACATCGTGATCAGTATTCAGATGCATGAAATATTCAGATAGCGCAGCATAACGTTCAATGCGAGTTAGAAAGACGAACAGCAATCCGAGGTCCAGAACGCATCTGAAGATTTTCACGTTTCACATTAATCGATCCTATTACACGCAAGACGTTGCCAATTGCTTAACTTTTTAATGATAATGGTATGATATTAACATTTCACATATGCATGCATATCTCGTTTTGTTTCGGACCTTATAATAAGTACATGTAGGACTTAATAGTTAGGCGAGACGAATGTTGGCGCGCGTTACTAATTTTGAATGCATAAACTGATATGCCCTTTTTATCGATTCTACACATTTTTCCTTGCAAAACTAAGATGATACATGACTTTTACACATTAAATCTTGACTTGCTTAAACATGTTAACTGTTACTAAAAATTTCCTCTCCTTCCAGATAGTATCACATCGTGTATCATTATCAGAATTACTTAATCTCACCTCCTCTGAGTTCTCGTATGTGTAAATACCTCCATTCGCCTTGTCATCAGTCATCTCACTCACCTTCATCTGCTTTGTATTATTTGTACGTGTTTTTCAATTGAAAAAAATATACGTTTCTGATAAGTTGTGGTTTCCTACACGTGCTATCTATACTTTTATCCAGGCGAATATCCCAATTTTTCAATTACTGAATTCAGTTAATAAATCCACGTTGGTTAGTGGAGCTTTTGGACTGATCATCCGGATAGTTCTAATAGCAGCCACTTCATTTTGAGAAGTCTTATCTGGCTACAATAAGCGAATAGTCGCGGTTTTAGCTGAGTTCCGCTATATCAAAGTGAAAGAAAGATGGTTAAGGAACTCAAATATGTATTATTCATATTGCTCTTGCTTATGAGAACATCACCATCGAGATCACACGGCAAATGACATTCCGCTACCTTGACTTCATTTTACAATGACATCTACTTTGAATCTCCCAAACATTGTGCAATTATTGTTTTAAAGGGTTTGCATGGAAGTTCTATGAATATACTTGATTAACCGTATGCTGTCGAGATCGAGACATTTTCCTAATGTTACGTTGACCCTGTAAAAACGCACTAATGAAGTGATTGGTCAAATTGGTGAAATTCTACAACATGAAAATGTATAGCAGAAAAGGAGCTCATACTGAAGTAAGTCCCTCGCGGTTGATCGCCAGATAAGTCTTCATATACCGACAAATTAACAACGCTTGTATCTCATCAAAATGTTCTACCGACCGTATGGGAAGGACGCCAGACTCAATGGTGAAGGACAGGATGAACATTGTCGAGAAGAATGGGCAATATGGAAAGTCATATTCTTTGAAAATCACTAACGTCGGGGTTTCCCCTGTAGAACGTAGGGTTTCCCCTCGTCAGAAGCTGGTAGTTGTGAATCGAGATGTTTCCTACGAATATTTGAACTTAACGCGGTCGAACATTCCACGCGATACTGTCAATCATATCTTGGAAAAGATCAGTGGTTCAGCCAAGCGAGAGGAACAATTGGCATACTCTCGTCATTCTAAGAAATGGAAATGGTGGACAGGCCGACCATATCCCATCTCACAAGACTCGTACTACAGTAAAGAAAAATTTGAATTTTTCTTCGAGTTCAAGGACCTGTTTTGGTTCGGTAAGAGCAACACCTCAAACATAGGTATTAATCCTCAACTTAATTCAGTTTCCAACATCACTAACGAAACGAACATTGATATCCCTTTGGATATTCAAACGTTCTTGAGTAAAGGCCCAAGATTTCGCCTACCTCATTCTATGAATAAACGAGCGATAGAAAATAACGAATTAGCTATCGACTGTCTGTCTCACAAACTTAGGTGGATAAATAAATTTGAGCATTCCACTAATGGTAGTACTGATCAACTGTACATTCCTTTTCCTAAAAATACTGTTAGTATGCCTCCTAAAATGTCCGAAAATAAAGAACTAGAACTTAAAATGTTTCAACGTGATGCCAAGAGAGTCATCAAGAAAGAAATTAAGTACCATAAGAATACAGATAGGTACAAAAATAATGAAAAAATGGTTAAGGCTACTAAGTCTTTCTTTGATCTGAATAACTTAGTCTCTATCCCCTCTGATAAGTCGAATCGTATAGTTATTACCGACAAACTAAATATCATTGAAAGAACCGAGGAGTTACTGGCAGTTGAGACCAGTTACAAGTTACTAGATAAATCCAAAAACTCACAAATTGACTCACAAACTCCAAAAACTCACAAACTCACTCTATTGAGAATCAAGCTAATAGAATGGTAAGATCCATTACTAAAAGCAACCATATAATCGATTCTCAAAAGTTATTAGTTTCAGGTAGTCAACCTGCTAAATTTTACGTTTTGATAAAAGATCATAAAGCCGTAACTGACAACGGATGCCATCCTTTGAGACCCATAGCATCTGTAAAAAATACACCAACGCAAAAATTGGACTGGCTGGCTAGCATCCTTTTAAATCAGCTGGTAAAATTTGTACCTGCACACCTAAAAAATACCGAAGATTTAATAGAAATTCTAAGATCTAATAGCTTGCACTGTCAGTCAAAAAATGAGACATTTATTTCCTTAGATGTTACTAACCTTTACGGCAATATTCCAATATCAGATGGAATTGAAATCGTGTACCAGTTTGCTGTGGAACATTGGGATAAAATTAACTGTTATGGTATCTGTGTTAACGATTTGAAAAATCTCTTAATTTCATCTGTCATAATTACGAAGTAACTTACAATGGGAAAACCTATCTGCAAAGGATGGGATGCCCTATGGGCGCTCATTTTTCCCCACCGTTCGCTATAATAATGATGAATCACATAGAATCATTAGCACTTAAATCTCTAGTGGAAAACCATAACATTAGGCCCCAAATTTATAAAAGGTACATCGACGATATTATTATGGGACCATTCCCCAATAACAATGACCTATGCAGTCTTATTTTGAATAATTTCAACAATATAAATAAACACATACAGTTTACATTAGAATTACCTCCGAATAATGTATTGAATTTTCTTGATATAAGCATCTACATAAAAGATGAGATTAACTACAAATGGTATACCAAAAGTTGCCATTCTGGAATCACTCTTCGTAATGATTGTTGGCTTCCCAATCACGTTAAGAGTAATTTCGTTAGAAATAGTATTAATTATGTCAAAAGGCGTTGTTCCAACGTTGAGGATGAAAGTAAATCTGTAGAAAAAATGAAAATTCGTCTGACTAATAATGGCTTTAGAACTAATCATTCTAATGTTGTAGAAAATAATAAAAATAAAAACAGTACTAATGAATACATCAAAGAAATAAACAAAGCTACTTTAGACATTGATTTCATCAGTGATAGTTGCAACCGCAAAATAAAAAGTCTAATAAAGAAGTACAATTTACCTGTAAGTGTAATTAATAAGCCTGGCAAGAGCATTAGCAACAAATTAAGATATAATGCTAATCTAAATAATTGTACGTGCGACATTTGTGAAAATAACTCCCCCCACACTTGTTTGAGCAGACATGTCGTGTATAGGTTCATGTGTAGTATTTGCAACAAAGCGTATATCGGACAGACCAGTCGTCCTATTAAATCTCGTTTTCATGAACACAAAAGGAGTATAGACAATAAAGACCGCCATAGTGCTCTGTCCGAACACATAATCGCCGAACATCGCAATATCTCTATGACCATCAGTGACTTTCATTTAGATATTCTTTGCCAAGTCAGTACGCCTGTACTTGCTAGAACTGCTGAAAGTCGTTATATTAGAATGTTGGAACCTGAAATCAATACAAAACACGAGTTAACTTATTAAGAACTGTGTTTGAGGTGCTTGCTATTTAAAGTAATTTGTACTTCTTGCCCGCCATTTATGCGCGTGACCGTGAGCAAGCTCGGACGGTGAGCGAAACGTTGGTCCGGTGTTCTTTTTTTTCTTTTATAAAATTACTTTTATCGGCAATAAAGCTTGGGGAGAGACTATACACAGTTGTGTTTTCTGAAAAATCATGGCATACCTCCCGTCAATAGTCATCCGAGAATTGAAATCCATGGGACTACCTTGTAGTTCCCTTGTGTATACCAAGGCGCTGCTTAATTTGATGGTCAAGAAGTCTAAAGTCTCAACCACTATTGTTTTCCTTATGACCTGCTTAGCGTACAGAGTCATTCCTATGTTTATCGAGAACAGTGTACGCATCCCGAATTTCAATGAAATATCAGCGCCGCTTCAGCGCAAGTCGATGTCACTGAAGATGGAGATCGTGCGTGAGTACCTGCGGGATTATCGTCAGAAGCTGGTAGTTGTGAATCGAGATGTTTCCTACGAATATTTGAACTTAACGCGGTCGAACATTCCACGCGATACTGTCAATCATATCTTGGAAAAGATCAGTGGTTCAGCCAAGCGAGAGGAACAATTGGCATACTCTC
Source organism: Prostheceraeus crozeri (assembly GCA_907163375.1). Classification (NCBI taxonomy): domain Eukaryota; kingdom Metazoa; phylum Platyhelminthes; order Polycladida; family Euryleptidae; genus Prostheceraeus; species Prostheceraeus crozeri. The sequence goes on along the minus strand of CAJQUW010001113.1, from coordinate 688,324 downwards.
GTCATTCTAAGAAATGGAAATGGTGGACAGGCCGACCATATCCCATCTCACAAGACTCGTACTACAGTAAAGAAAAATTTGAATTTTTCTTCGAGTCCAAGGACCTGTTTTGGTTCGGTAAGAGCAACACCTCAAACATAGGTATTAATCCTCAACTTAATTCAGTTTCCAACATCACTAACGAAACGAACATTGATATCCCTTTGGATATTCAAACGTTCTTGAGTAAAGGCCCAAGATTTCGCCTACCTCATTCTATGAATAAACGAGCGATAGAAAATAACGAATTAGCTATCGACTGTCTGTCTCACAAACTTAGGTGGATAAATAAATTTGAGCATTCCACTAATGGTAGTACTGATCAACTGTACATTCCTTTTCCTAAAAATACTGTTAGCATGCCTCCTAAAATGTCCGAAAATAAAGAACTAGAACTTAAAATGTTTCAACGTGATGCCAAGAGAGTCATCAAGAAAGAAATTAAGTACCATAAGAATACAGATAGGTACAAAAATAATGAAAAAATGGTTAAGGCTACTAAGTCTTTCTTTGATCTGAATAACTTAGTCTCTATCCCCTCTGATAAGTCGAATCGTATAGTTATTACCGACAAACTAAATATCATTGAAAGAACCGAGGAGTTACTGGCAGTTGAGACGAGTTACAAGTTACTAGATAAATCCAAAAACAACTCTATTGAGAATCAAGCTAATAGAATGGTAAGATCCATTACTAAAAGCAACCATATAATCGATTCTCAAAAGTTATTAGTTTCAGGTAGTCAACCTGCTAAATTTCACGTTTTGATAAAAGATCATAAAGCCGTAACTGACAACGGATGCCATCCTTTGAGACCCATAGCATCTGTAAAAAATACACCAACGCAAAAATTGGACTGGCTGGCTAGCATCCTTTTAAATCAGCTGGTAAAATTTGTACCTGCACACCTAAAAAATACCGAAGATTTAATAGAAATTCTAAGATCTAATAGCTTGCACTGTCAGTCTAAAAATGAGACATTTATTTCCTTAGATGTTACTAACCTTTACGGCAATATTCCAATATCAGATGGAATTGAAATCGTGTACCAGTTTGCTGTGGAATATTGGGATAAAATTAACTGTTATGGTATCTGTGTTAACGATTTGAAAAATCTCTTAATTTCATCTGTCATAATTACGAAGTAACTTACAATGGGAAAACCTATCTGCAAAGGATGGGATGCCCTATGGGCGCTCATTTTTCCCCACCGTTCGCTATAATAATGATGAATCACATAGAATCATTAGCACTTAAATCTCTAGTGGAAAACCATAACATTAGGCCCCAAATTTATAAAAGGTACATCGACGATATTATTATGGGACCATTCCCCAATAACAATGACCTATGCAGTCTTATTTTGAATAATTTCAACAATATAAATAAACACATACAGTTTACATTAGAATTACCTCCGAATAATGTATTGAATTTTCTTGATATAAGCATCTACATAAAAGATGAGATTAACTACAAATGGTATACCAAAAGTTGCCATTCTGGAATCACTCTTCGTAATGATTGTTGGCTTCCCAATCACGTTAAGAGTAATTTCGTTAGAAATAGTATTAATTATGTCAAAAGGCGTTGTTCCAACGTTGAGGATGAAAGTAAATCTGTAGAAAAAATGAAAATTCGTCTGACTAATAATGGCTTTAGAACTAATCATTCTAATGTTGTAGAAAATAATAAAAATAAAAACAGTACTAATGAATACATCAAAGAAATAAACAAAGCTACTTTAGACATTGATTTCATCAGTGATAAGTTGCAACCGCAAAATAAAAAGTCTAATAAAGAAGTACAATTTACCTGTAAGTGTAATTAATAAGCCTGGCAAGAGCATTAGCAACAAATTAAGATATAATGCTAATCTAAATAATTGTACGTGCGACATTTGTGAAAATAACTCCCCCACACTTGTTTGAGCAGACATGTCGTGTATAGGTTCATGTGTAGTATTTGCAACAAAGCGTATATCGGACAGACCAGTCGTCCTATTAAATCTCGTTTTCATGAACACAAAAGGAGTATAGACAATAAAGACCGCCATAGTGCTCTGTCCGAACACATAATCGCCGAACATCGCAATATCTCTATGACCATCAGTGACTTTCATTTAGATATTCTTTGCCAAGTCAGTACGCCTGTACTTGCTAGAACTGCTGAAAGTCGTTATATTAGAATGTTGGAACCTGAAATCAATACAAAACACGAGTTAACTTATTAAGAACTGTGTTTGAGGTGCTTGCTATTTAAAGTAATTTGTACTTCTTGCCCGCCATTTATGCGCGTGACCGTGAGCAAGCTCGGACGGTGAGCGAAACGTTGGTCCGGTGTTCTTTTTTTTCTTTTATAAAATTACTTTTATCGGCAATAAAGCTTGGGGAGAGACTATACACAGTTGTGTTTTCTGAAAAATCATGGCATACCTCCCGTCAATAGTCATCCGAGAAGAAAATAAGTGTGCGTCTAGGTGGATTCGAACCAACGACCTCTGACTCTCAAGGCTTTCGCTCTAACAGCTGTGCCATTAATCAATGTGATTAACTCATATAACTGAATCTTTTTTGGAATTTCAAAATAAATTTTCGCTTTAACAAAATTGAAGTAGGACTGTGCTCCGTGCACCGATGCACAGGTTCTCGGGCGGTGCACCGAAATGTAAGAAATTGGAGCTTCACAATAAACTTTCAATTATAGTTGCCGCATTTTATGTTGTATTCGTCACAGTAAATAAGAGATAGAAACATTTAAACACACACTGTATAATCAATGCAAACAGAACATTATTCAATTCGATTTATCAATTATATTCAAACTCCATATTTATATATCGTGAAATGAAAGCTTTCGAAAATCAAGGCTATGCAATAAAATAACCGATACACTTCCAGATATTGAGAGAAAATGTGAAAAAGGTGACGAAGATTGGATTATTCAAGCTCATGATAGATGATTTTGGGCCGCGCACAACCGGCGGGAAGCAGCTTAAGAAGTGAAAAAAGTGCAGTCAAAAGTATTGGTATGTTTCGATATTGCTTGCCTAATGGTGTTTAAAAATGCAAATCTTTACAATCTTCTATGCCCACCTTGCCAGAAAATCATGGATATGGAATTTTCATAGGAAGTATTCTATTTTTCTCCAGAATTCAGCATTTGATTGGATTGTGTGGGCAAGGTTGGATCTTGAATCTTGGGTTTAATCTTGGGTCTTGGGTGATCTTGGGGGGGGGGGTACCCAATAATCTTGGGGTGCCGAACCAAGATCTTGGGTGACACCCAAGTATTAAAACCCAAGATTAAAAAATATATAGTGTAAAAAAATACAAGTGTAATACATACTTGTAGGCCTATGTAGAATTTACCCGGAAAATCAAAAAAGTCGTAGTCCTTGAAATCAGTATGTTAGCACCTTCAACCAAATCAAAGAATCTAACATTTTGAGTACTTTACAATATTTGGCCTAAATGTGTATTTGTCTACACTTGATTATTGTAGTCGTTTTGAGTCAAAATTATATCTACACATGGTAATCAAACATATGCCTATGTTTTACACCATCTAATAATAATTAGCCTAATTATCATTTTTGTATAGGTTACCGTTATTATATTTATAAAACCGTTAATATTATTTAGGCCTACACTGTACTTCATTTATGCTGCATATGTAAAAACTAAGAAATGATAAAGGCTTAATACAATGTTAAGCTTTCTATCATTTTCTTTGATTAGCATAAACATTTAAAGCTTTGTAAAATAGGTCAAGTTCTGACAGTAAACTATAATAATACATTAATCAAGTATTTGGCTATCAACATTAAATCAAAGCTGAATATCGGCCGAATATTGTAAGACTATGACGAATATCAAGCCAAGACGATGGATAAATATGCTAATAGAAAAGTATGCTTCGTATCAACAAGATAAATTTCAAAGTCTGTCTTCAAGAATTGCCAGTTGTACATCTTTTACTGAAATCTGGTCAATCTTGGTCTTGGGTCTTGGGGTGTACCCCAAGATTCAATCTTGGGTGACACTTGGGGGTACCCAAGACCAAGATCAGACCCAACCTTGGTGTGGGCAATATAAAAAGCGCAGGCATAGGAAATGTTATGCGTATATTGTCCATGCCTACTCAGAGGAATCAAAGAATGCATGTCCCTAAAATCCTTTCTGCCTTCCTGGCCAGAAAATCATAGATATCGAAATAGCTGGTAGGCCTATTCTGTGTGGCTATATAAATGAACAAGGATTGTGTTGGCAGCAAAAATGTGCAGACAAGAGTAATGACATAGTTCAAACATGCTAGATTAGTGGTATTTGACAATGTTGATCTTTGAAGTTATAGATGCGAGGTCCTATAATCCTATGTCCTATTACGAAGTCCGGAACATTGTGTTTGAACTGCATGCAATTGTGCTTCAACGTTAAACGCTCCATTTCAGGTAAGAGCCTCTAAAGTATCAGTTGCTCAATATTATTTGTATGTATGATTTCAGTTAATGTGCGAGAATATTTATACTTTAATATAATTCTGTTTCGGACCTCTTAATAATTAGACATTACTAAATAGGTATGTAAAATATGCTTTGGGATACTTTCAGTAATTAAAAAGCTTGATAATATGATGTCAGGCCGTTTATATTTATCAATATTAATAATCTCTCCTATAAATACCATTGCTTCTTGCTATAATAAAATAGCACTATCTGTGTGTGCATTTCTGTATATAATAAAATGCAGTTTGTGCAATGTCAATGTCCTCTCCTTCCAGAGCTATCCTAATTTCTCCAATGATTTTTGTCTGCTTCATGATATTATTATTTATCTGTAAATATTTCCATAACATTATCAAATTCGTAACTGTAACTTTGTTTGCCATATTTTACATTCCTGTTCTCGATTTGAGAAATAAACGTTTTGATATTTTGATATTGATATGAGCCTTATCTATCCTGTAATCATTAATTTCATGTTTTGAGCAATTTTCTTTCCATCCAGGATTGAAAGAAATCAATGGATCAATCAATGATCATAAGATCCTTCATGCTGCCAGCAGATAGCTTCATTGTTCTCGATCTTGCAGGAAATCGTGAAACAAAATTTTTAAGAATCTACCTTTCATCATAGTAGCAAGCCATTTTGGAATGCGTCAATATCACATAAAAATAAATCAAATATACACAAACGAAGCGACGTGCTGCTGCATGTAGTTATGAAATGGCTTAGAAATAAATTGTTTATCTGAAGTGAGATGTTTTGTTGATATCTAAAAGTCTTATTGCGACCATGGATATATAGGTAGAGTGTCGACTCAAAAAAAGTATCTGTATACGGTGAAAATTTTTATATGAAAGGATTCTAAACGTATATGAAATTCTCTAAACATGCATTTCGTATAGAGAAATCCTCATTCCTCGTAAGCCAGTTTCTAGAATCTTATCGATTCGGTACTCGGTAGTAGAAGCAGAGACAAAAAGGCTAAAAAGAGGTCTGAGGTTAAACCTGGTTGAACAATTCTTTGAGATTGACAATTGACACACATTTATCCTACAAAATCTATTTTGTCGGTCATTGTTAGTTCTTGTAGGATGATTGCCACTGAACACCTGCAATATCTGACAAAAAGCGATAAAATGAATAGCAATGAATTATAGCTGAAATTAAATCAAAAATGTAGGCCATTAAAAAGTTATGTCAAAAGAAATCATCGTTTTGCCACACAATAATACATTGCCCAAAAGTCAAGCAATTGCCAATCGAAAAAATCAATCAATATTCAACAGTTGTTGTTTAGTTAATTTGCATACAAAGCATCTGTTTCGATGTCGGTGGAGAACCTACAAATTCGCCGGATATCGCAGGATATTGGTGGTGACAATCGTCGGTTGATTTTGTCAGTAATTTTGTAGGATAATTGTCGGTCTACGGTTTACAGTGTACCGTCCGGTGCGATGTATCTCTTATTGTTTAAGTCGGAGTGGCGAAATGATTGCTGGACATAAGTTTAGAAGCAAAAATATGAGAATTTAACTAAACAACGAAAGCAAACTACTTTGGCATTATTTCAACGGGCGGAAGTTAAAGTTGCTTTTTATCAACTAAAGAATCTTAATTAAACAACAATTGCGATTTTTGTGTAATTAACAGAAATACGACACCCTTATATAAAGCTGAGTAACCGATGAATTATTTGTATGACATCACGGCTTCATTACTGCACAGCACACGTAATATACATGTACATCTTACACTTGAATTCTAGCAAAGTGAAAATGTTATAGCTTGACCGATCGATACCCATGCAAGCTTATTCACCGGCAACCTTGTTCCTGTCAGAATGTAGGGCTACTCTCTTGGCTATACACAACCAGAAAGAATATTTGAACTTTTCCTCAGGAACAAACAATATGTTCCTAAGTTCCAAGTAGAAATGCAGTGAAGACAGTTAATCCATAAAATAATACGAAAAACGTCTGCGCCGGCGCAACACCGAAGAAGTGACCGGCGGCGTTCGTCGGCGGTGCAGGGGTCTAGTTTATAACGCAAATGAAATATTCAGTTGGGTTTGAGAGGATGGGGGCGCCCTCCATCGGGTAGGTCGAACACCTTCCCTAAACACGTGCCGGTGTCCCTGTCACGAAGCGAACACTTTCGGAATTAAAAATTCGACTGAATAATATCTCAATTTGCAATCTTAGGTGCGGGTTACATGAAATCTATAGTTAGGGTTTCTCGTAACTTCATCCTTGCGTAAGATATTCGGCAGGTTAAGACCTAGTAAATACAAATTGACCTCCTAAATAATCATTTTATCTATAAGCCTATAGGTTCTCGTGAAATATTCCACGTAAACAGGTCATCAACTCGTTTACGTAGTTTGTTGTTTAATGCATTGTTATTTTTACATAATTAATAATTTTGAAATTTTTTACTTAATTGATTTCCTTTGAATTTAGATCTCAGGCCTATTAATTTATATTGGTCCTTTTCGTCAACATATTTCAGCACAAGTATGAAATGCTCAATAAGCCTACTAGGCCTATGGGCCTGTTTTCAAGCATTGAAAATAAAATCAAACAAACAAAAACTTCTGAATTGTTTCATCGTAGATGAAAAGGTTTTTATCTTGTTTTCCATTAGAACTATCTCGGAGACGTACGGATAAAGTATGTTGACAAGTATTGTGCAATTGTTGGTTAAATGTAATTAAAGGAGGCCTTTGCAAGTCTGCTTCAAATTCTTTGGAATTATTATTATCATCCTAGTACTATATGTATATAAAATTTGCAATGAATACTAGAAAACATTTTTTTAAATGAAAGATAGTGACCCTGCATTCAAGACTGAAGTTTTTGGTGATTATCATCACACGACAATCTAAAACGCGAAACAAGCTATATTTCGCTTATTCTTCAATAAGTACACTGTAAAACGTTGACTGACAATTGACAGAAATTTATCCTACAAAATCTATTTTGTCGGTCATTATTAGATTTTGTAGGATGATTGCCACTGAACACCTACAATATTTGACAAAAAGCGACAACATGAACAGCAATGAATTATAGCTTAAATTTTATCAAAAATGTAGGTAATTAATTAAATTATGTCAAAAGAAATCATGGTCTTGCCACACAATAATACAGACTGCCCAAAAGTCAAGCACTCACTAATCGAAAAAATCAATCAATATTCAACAGCTTTTGTTTAGTTAATTTGCATACAAAGCATCTGTTTCGATGTCGGTGGAGAACCTACAAATCCGTCGGATATCGCAGGATATTGGAGGTGACAATCGTCGGTTGATTTTGTCAGTAATTTTGTAGGATAATTGTCGGTCTACGGTTTACAGTGTACTTCAGGACAACTTTTTGAAATTTTCTGTGCATCGGTGCGGGCCTTTATTGAAGTGCAGTTTAAAAGGCTTTACAGCTTTTACCTTCTTGATATTAAGGAGAATTCTAAGAGTCGCAAGGAGATATAATTTCACATCAACTGCCTGTTTCAAAAATATTATTCCATTGAATAGTAAAGTTCATTACATGCATTTCTCTATGAAATCAGAGCTCTCCATTGTAAAATCGATGGTAATGGTTCTTGACTCAGCTTATAGAATTTCCTCGCGACACACCGAATACAGTGCTATTTGAAAAGAAGACAATGATTCAATATTCTTAATAGCCAATGTAATGACTAGTACGTGAGCACATTATATGACATTTATAAAACGAATAAGTAGAAGCGAAAACAAAAGCGAAATGAACTGCGCACACGCACATTATTTGATTTCATCTTCACAACAGCTTTAGAGTTTGAATTCATTTAAAAAGCTCTCTCTCTTCATCTCATGGAATGACCGAATGTTTTTCAAATGATCTATGAGTCTATGTGTATAGAAATTGCTCTAGACACAAGTGTTCCTGATTATTTGGTTATTTGCGCTTATTCATGTCATTTGTAAGTCTTACAGTTTCTTCTTTTTCTTCCATTGGACATGACCGATATATTCCGATGAATATTATTTATGCGTGCCAAAAACCAATTCTTCACTGCACGATTTTCAAGAAGAAGATCGCCACCCATTTGAATTTGAGGTATTTCAACTTGAGCTTTACTCCCTAGAGTTTCAAAATCACAGACGAGGGCCTTTCGTATTAAAGTATAGCCAATAGACAACGTTAAAGGTGGCGAAGATCACAGGGAAGGCAACAACACACACTCGATCGATTCGCTGTGCCTTCAAGATGTTCATAGCACGTGCGTCTTTGTTACTGAGACGAGCAATAACCGAATTTTCTCGGCTATTTACATTCATACCTGTCGTTGATCTCATAAGAGCCATTTCTTGCCGAACTATCGAGCGGAGATCTTCTCTCATTTTAGTCTTTTGAGCCCTCCTGGCGATGGTGTTGACCAGAGCGAATTCAAGAAGCGATAACACAACGAATGCAAGACATGCGAACAGCCAGACATCAATGGCTTTAATGTACGAGACACGGGGCAGTTTTTGAAGGGTTGCGGCGCTTTCAGTCATCAATGCAAGAATTGAGAGCAGTCCAATGGAAATTCTAGCAGGTACAGCATGATAGTCAATTAAGAAAGACAGCCATGAGATAATGATGATGAGGATGGACGGAAGATATGTATAAATAAGATAAAATCCAAATTTTCGCACAAGTCGAAATTCCACGTAGATGCAAGCAAACTGACCAGTCGTTTTATAACTCTTGTCGCAATATCCGGTCTTGTGTGTTGGAGTTGAGAACTCGTTGAGATGCAAAGCCTTGCTCATCGTCAAATGATCCGACATACTGGAGCCCCACCAACGGAATACAAGGTCATTCATCGCATAGCCATAGCTCCCAATTTCCAATCGACAAATTTGAGTGTCCATCGGGAAATTCCACAATTTCATTGGACAGGACAATTTAACGGTCAATTTCTGACTGAATATCAGCGAACCATCGGGGTTTAACCAGATGAGGTAGTTCGGCGTAGTCAGAGTGTGCAATTGACCATGCTTTGCATTCCTAAAGAATAGATCTGGAATCCACAGCTTGTCCTTCATATATCCCAAAGAGAGATTGTCAAATGCACCTCCTAATCGGAGTCTTTGGTCCTTCCAGCGTTGACGAAGAAGAATGTCGACTGAATAGTCCATATCTACGACGCTGACAGAAGAGAAACTGTTTATGTAAATGTTGACATCAACAACGACTGGAGAACGAGGATTGGAGTTGTTCTTCGGACGACGATGTTTCATGTATTTCTCTCCTTCTACAATGCGTGTAATCTTTTCCTCGGGGTCTGTGACATCGTCCAGGACCTTTCCTGAGATATTGGAAAAAATGTAGGAAAGAACGAGGAAGAAATAGCGTAGACGACACAAGTACATGACGATTATGGAAATGATGAAAGAGTGGAAAGAAATTGAAAGGGAGTTGAAGCCACAGCCAATCAGAGACGAGGAAAAGTATTAGAGGGACATTGATTGGAGAGCAAGGAAATGATTCAAATGTTCTCAAATTTGAATCAATGGCCTTTTCGATAGTTTCTCCAGGGTTAAATGCTAATAAATTGGACTAAGAAGACTTTCACTTCCACTAAGTTATCTTCAAAAATGCATATTATAAAATCAGTCTTCTAAAATAAGTAGGACTTCATACGTAAAGAGCCAAAACATGCATTGGGATTCAAAGGCAAAACTTCTTAGGCTAAATTTGACATATATAGGTCTACAGCTAGATTATCAAATTTATACAGTGCGCGACAGCAAGTTTTAAACTTGGCATAAATCTACGGACACGTACATTTTTCAACACTTTCTAATTTTTTTTGCTATTAGGAAATATCAACAAATTTATAATCATCTGAAAGAGAATTTTCAGATCTATCATTTGAATGTTGTTGAATTATTTTTGAAATTGGTGGTTCCTAGAAGGCGATAAACCCGAAATTTTCTTTGACTAGTTTTGACAAGCGCAAAATTCAATTTGAAACATTCTCCTTGTGATGTTCAAAACCGTCACAAGATTGGCTTTCAGAAAATATATAGTTTGACAGTGTTTTCTCGAAGTTTGTAGGCAATATTTTGAAAGTAGTATAGATAGATAATGTGGTGTAGTCATCATAGAATGTTAATTCTGGTTAGCAAGACAATTAGAATGCATATTTTGAAGATGAGGGATGATTGTTCTAAGAAAGAATGTCATGACATTGCATGTGTATGGTCTGATTATTCCGACAGCCGAAACGATAGCAGCAAAAACTCCCCGAGTAGTTTTAGGTCGAAGTAATATTCCAAAAGTAAAATTTCCAAAAGTAAACAGACTGATCTTCGGCGTCCAGCGCCTTCGTTGGTCGATCTTACAATAGCGTTACGGGCCAAGCAAGCCGTGTGAAGATATATGAAGAGTGAGTGATATTAAGAATTGTGATGTCTGTATGAATGCATGTCTAATTGTGAAGTCAGATTGTAGTGTGTCAGTTCATATTTCCTGTTTATTGTAGGTTTCAAGTATGTGATTGCTTTGGCTTCTGTTATTGTTGTGTCTCGTGTGTTGAAAAGTTTGCTAATGAGACCGACCTGAAAATTTCCGATGCTGCCCTCTCCATTGTGTTTATCTTGCAGATGTTGGTATAAGGCACTGGTGGTGCTTTTATTTTCTATAGCTCTTTTGTGTTCTTGATGTCTCGTTTTTAGCATCCTCGCTGTTTTGCCGATGAAAAATTCTCCGCAATGTACACATATGTACTGATACACTACAAAGCAGACTTAGGAGTCAACACATGTAGCAGTTGGAAGACGGGGAGTTGTGGTGGAAGAATTTTCGAAGACTGATTGATGTGCGCCAAGTAAGAACCTCGAAGCACCTGAAGTGAATAGAACTGTCATGGGCCATTCGCACTCTTTCGTAAGGAGTGTTTCAAGTCCAATACTGATGCATTGCCACTGCTTTATTATTCTCAAGTGTCACCCAGCTTTGGCACTAAGAAGAATGATTCGTCTTAAATGATTGTCCATTGATTGTGAATTGAGACTTCCTTTAAGACTCTGCATAATTCTAATGCAACACACTTCTCATTACGAAGCATTTGATCAGTATTCTTTCCGAATTTCATCGATATGAATATGAGCTCACATAGAATTGAGATATTGTACGATGGGCTAAATAGATTAGCAAAGTGCTGATTGACAACGTGAACGTCCTTACGTTACTGAAGGATTGGACACGCAAATGTCCAGCACGCACGTAGTGATATTAATTAAGAATCTATTTAGAGAATGAGACATCCCTGGTAATGATGACCTTGGAAATTCACTTACATAATAAAGTTGTCACTGAAGTATTTGAGACAAAGTGCATTGTTGAGACAACAATTCACAACACTAATAAACGTTGAATCGCAAGGATAAACATAAGAATGGAAGTAACTGCCTTACCTATACAATTTGCATACAGTGCAATTGTAAAATTTGCCGCATAGTACTCATGATATTATTGTCAGTCTCCGAGGACGACATTGAGGAAGTGATGTCCCTTAAAACTTGAATAGTGTAATACTCACAGCATAATCATTGCTTCAAAAGGTTGACATGTATGAATTGCGTCAGATGCACTGTGCAATGTCTACATACTCATGAATTTCTAGCACACTTTGTCATTTACATCAGTCGAGTGGTATATTAGGGATTTGATACAAAAGAAAGATATGAAGAATTCGCATGTACATGAGAATGAATATTTGTCGCATTCAGTTCATAAACCATCCAACCAATCAAACTCAAATTTTAACAGCGAATTATTCCTGGCGAATCCTGCCTGCAAGTCTTGTTTATAAGCTTATGTGTAAAGAAGAACCGTAGTTTAGACGAAAAGATAATATACAGTGGCTAAAAATAGAAGAATTACTTAAAAATGCATTAATTTCCAAAGCGGATCTTCTGAGAACTTATGCTGAATCAGTTGTATAGCTTGAAAACTATATTTGAACTACATAGCTGATCATAAATAACGGACCACCTAAATTTCACTGAAATTCAATCGATTCTCATGCCTTTCAATCGTGTCGCACATCATTCAAGGGCTTGGATTCTCAGCTTTAAAAGGAGCTATGATAGATTTGCATTCGTTATTGTATTTGCTGAGCAGTGCTCAAAATAGGTAAATCCCTCAATTTACAAATTGCAATTTTTTAATATGAAAACATTGAGTATGATAATTGATCAGGGACGCGGAGAGCGAGCATTTTCTGAGCTCTTTTTTTAAGTAGTGCTAATATGCAAGTTTTACTCAAATAAGTTCATTAGCTATTTTTCAAACTTCTTTAACTTTCATTTCAGCTGAAGTGTACAAACAATCAAGGTAGACAATCTTCAGCTGCTATGAGAGAACAAGGACATGCCTTTGCTAATTGTCTTGTTTTGAACATTCACTCACCTTACATTGTGAGTAAATATTGAAAAAAATATTAAAGAAGTTTGAAAACAAAATATTGAATTTGTTTGAATAAAACTTACATATTCACACTGCTTACATCGCAAGGATTCTTAAGATACCAAACATGAACGTCTTTGTCGAAAAAGTGAGAACATGACATTTTCAACCAAAATTGTCATGATTTTGAAACAACTTCACGATATCACTAATTTTTTCTAGTTCACCGATTTTGATGACCAGTATGTCACAAGGGAGCTCAGAAAATGATCGTTCTCCGTGTGTCTGATCAATTATCATACTCACATGTTTTTGTATTGAAAAATTGCGATTTGTAAATTGAGTGATTTTCATATTTTGATAACTGCTCAGCAAATACAATAACGGATACAAGTATATTGCGGCTCATTTTAATGCTGAGAATACAAGCTCTCGAATGATGCATGACATGAGAATCGATTGAATCTCAGTGAAATTTAGGTGATCCGTTATTTATGATCAACTCTGATTATCTCAACATTCATTCATTGACAAAATGCTGCCCATTGTGGATAGTTTAATGAAAAACAAAGCTAATAATTTCGAATGTTTTTAATCAAGAAGTAAGAAGAAGAGTTCACAATGCTTCTTCATACACCACGTTTTTTGTTTTCCCATCGTCTGCATTGATGAACACTAAATCAATTTCTGTTCTTGATGCGTCAACTTACAGGGTCCCATGTGAGAAATCTGACTAGGAAATATGTACCCACAGAATTAGATTCATCTGTGCGCGCCTCGGTTTCCTAGAAAGGAAGAAAAATATTTAACCTTAACATCGAAATGGCACATCACAGAATTAGACAACTTGCTCCTTCTCGAATGGATAATTCGTGTATCGCTTGCTATTGGAAATGGCAAACAATAAACTGTCAGCAGAGGACACTAGAGCCAGTGAGATATGCGTGCGTGCTGTGATATCATTTCGCACACACCAAAACACAGTGAGAAATGCCGAGGAGAGGATCATCAAGTGAACTAATTTTCGTACGCCTGCTACTTTTTTTAATAATGATCGGAAGGGCCACCATTATGGAGAAAACTTGTGCGCAATGATCTGAATTCTTCGAATCTGAAGGAATTGTGGCAATCGAAGCACTTTGCTGGAACTCACATTAATCCGCAAGCGACGCACGACATTTTTCCTATCTCTAAGGTATTAGGAATTCCTTTTTGCCCACTTAATAAGTTCCTCGATGTGTTGTCAATTTCGTATTAATCACACTTCTAGCAAACCGAAGCAGATAAACAAAATATTTAATTCTGTGTATGTACCTAAGTCTATCGTGTTTAATGTTTGACATTGAACCTTCTCAATTGTTATCGCAATGCATGGTCTAATACAATAGTGGGCAACCAAGTTGGGATAGTGGGCCACAATGAGTGGCCGCGAAAAGCTTAATATTCTTTTATTCTGTACTTTAAAGTGCACATATGAGCTGCTGTACCGTACGTGCATGTACAGTGCCCGCATTGCATTACAAAATTTTACATGATAATGTATACAGCGGTGTTGTATGCAAGTAATTTGTTTAATATTAAGGAATCATAATTTACTTTCTTCAGTTTATGTGAGTATTAATGAAGAGCGAATAGGTCTATAATAAATCATAGAAGCTTTTTTGTGTAATTAAACGGTCATCTGACTTTTTTGCGGATTTCACCGACACCTTATTTCATCGATAGCAACGGTTTGCAAGTGCAGTGCGACTTTCCGCACTGAAAGCCGCACAAGATAGAATTGATTTTGCTACAATTATTGATCATGATAAATGTACATACGTGCACATATGTCACTTCAACAGCACGGCTTTCAAAACATGTGCATGGACTCCACAAATGGCTGTCGTGTGCTATTCCCAATCGAATATACGAAATATGCACTGTATTAGTGAAGTAGTGTACAAATGAAATACAGCAAGAATATTTGAAAACAATATTGGCCTGTCAAAATCTTGCGGCCATCATATTGCTCATTCAGTTGTTAACTAATGGTTTTGCAAATTGTAAAAAATCCCTCAACCTCAGATGCACCTCCCAAAAGTCGAATTCGGAGTGAGTCATTTTCACATCATCGATTCAAATAATGTCCGCGGGCCACGCGTTGCCCACCACTGGTCTAATAGGAAATTGGCTTCTTTTAAACGAAAATGGAAGTCCGGAAGCTAGCGTGAAGTTGTGCAGGGAACGAGGTAGTACATAAAACTTTCACATAACGTAGTACACCTCTAACCTACTGCAAAACTTCGCGTCTGCCGGATCATATCATTTGCTTTTCAGAAATAGAGAGGATAACACAATCCTATGTATTTCCAGTGGTAAAATTGTGACATTTGAGGTGTTGACTCCATTTTTTCGAATTTTTGCTCATAAAAGTTACACAAATTGGTATTTTGTTGAAATGGTTATTACAGAAATCATCTACAGATCATGATCTTTCAAATGAGCTATCATTCAGTGACAGAGGATGAAGGAAGTGTACAAACAGACACTTTTTGTTAGAATATATCAACAATTTTCCTGAAATTTCTGCTAAAATTTGCAGTTACATCAACGAAAAGTGTCTGTCTGAAAAAATGGAGTCATCACCTTAGATGTCACAATTTTTTCATTGGAAATACATAGGATTGTGTTATCCTCTCTATTTTTGAAAAGCAAATGATCTGATCCGGCAGACGCGAAGTTTTGCAGTAGGTTAGAGGTGTACTATGCTATGTGAGAGTTTTATGTACTACCTCGTTCCCTACAGAACTTCACGCTAGCTCCCGGACTATATCTGTTGGTTTGAATGAAACTTCCAAAGGACCGCTACTTATCTTAACTTTAATGACGTTGTCACAGAGAGTGTGGACTACATATCTCGTTCCATTCATAAATTTTGGTGGATCGATTGACTGTAGAATGACAGGTGTCGGAACTTACAGTGCGCGACAGCAAGTTGGAAACTTGGCATAAATCTACGGACACGTACATTTTTCCAACACCTAAAAATTGTTTACTATTAGGAAATATCGACAAATTTATAATCATCTGAAAGAGAATTTTCGGATCTATCATTTGAACGTTGTTGAATGAATTGTTTTTGAAATTGGTGGTTCCTAGAAGGCGATAAACCCGAAAGTCCCAAATTTTCTTTGACTTGTTTTGACAAGCGCATAATTCAATTTGAAACATTCTCCTTGTGATATTCAAAACCGTCACAAGATTGGCTTTCAGAAACTATATAGTTTGAAAGTGTTTTCTCGAAGTTTATAGGCAATATTTTGAAAGTAGTATCGATAGAAAATGTGGCGATTTTTTCATTTTCAGAATATGTTGCGATAATGACAGAAACAACGCTGTTAACTAACTGGTGGCATTTAGTTACCTCAAAACTAGGGTTTTCTGCTTTTGTTGAGTAAATTTAAGGCCCTTCGAAGAAATATTCTGAAAATGAAAAAAATAGCCACATTTTCTATCTATACTACTTTCAAAATATTGCCTATAAACTTCGACAAAACACTTTCAAACTATATAGTTTCTGAAAGCCAATCTTGTGACGGTTTTGAATATCACAAGGAGAATGTTTCAAATTGAATTATGCGCTTGTCAAAACAAGTCAAAGAAAATTTGGGACTTTTGGGTTTATGGGCCTCTAGGAACCACCATTTTCAGAAAATCTATCAAATCATCAAAATCTGAAGACGCAAGTGTTTTTTTTATATGTGTTGAGAAAAAGTATTTTGAAATCATGCTTCTTTCAAAAGTTACATTATGAATGCGTGGACTGTACTTCGAAAATTTAATCAAATAGTTTTAGGAATTTTACAATTGTTGTTTGACAGCTGATGGAATAGAGAATTTGAATACACACTGAAAAGTTAATATCATGGCTAGATTTTTTGAACAAATATTTAATTATCATGTTTTCAGAGTGAAAACTGAATCCAAAATAATCTCTGAATTTGTTCTGGTGTCAGTCCTCCCTGGAATTATCGGAGTGTTAAAAATAATATTCCGGGATGTCAGCTATTTACATGGATTGTCACTCTTAAAACGGGAATAATGTGCTAACACCAGATATTGGTCCAGAAATATTGCTATTGAGAACAATCACTCATTTCATTTTGTGCATAATCTATTTACTTTTTATTTGTGAGATTACTTATTTTTATAAAAGTGAGGACATCTATCCATTGAACACCTGAGCGAACTACCACTCTTCATGATTATCAGTCAGATGGCAAAAGCACAGGATAAATAAACGAAAAGCAACCTGTTGTGCAGTCCATCAGTCAGCTTGTTCCTGCGTTCCAGATATTACACGCTAACTTGGGCCATTCACAGCCGCACTGTCAAGTTTGTCATCGTCCGGAAATTCGCATTGCTCAATTCGCGGAGGAATGTGACGCTGACAACGACGGTCAAAGGGATGAGATTCCCTGTTTCCGATGTGTCTGCCGTTGATAGTAATTTATCCACATTATCCCTATCGACGCAGGATAGAGATTCGGCCACCGCCACACTTTCGTTGTGGTTCATTTGAAAGCATAGCGCAGGACCTGCGCTTTTGTGACCTTTAGTTTCAGCGTGCTTCATTATTTTTGCCTATAAATCGCTTGATCTGTGTCATTTGTTGAAAGCACCTTTCACGAAGTTTTGAAATTTGCTACTGCTTGCATTTTACTGGATAAGTTTCAATGCTGTGAGGAATATATACACGTAATTATGACTTGAGACCCGGTCAAGATGTAAGGGACTTCTAACTACCAGTCGGATGTTCTACGTTTCTGATTTTAGATGATAAAATGGACTTGGATTGTCGAACAGCTGTTTTTATTGCATTTCTTACTTGAACAACAGTCACCAATTTAGATTCAAAGAGCTTCACACATAGGTTCAAAGAGAGCAGACAAACAAAAGTCAAGGTCAATTTAAGTCACATAGAATAACACACAGAATCCATCATAAATGCAATGAATCGGCTATCGATAGGAAAGTAGTCAGTCTATAAACCATGTCATAATCATTATAAATACACATCACATGCAGTCTTCAAAAGAAGTACGGAACATGGAACGGCTCACAGCAGTATTTTTAGTGAACAGAGTCAATAGAGTTGAATCAGGGTCCTCAAACATGACGACCCGTAGGTTTCGGTTCGTATCGTATGCTATGCATTCCGTAGGACCGTGTAGGTGCTTGTTTAGGCTATAACTCAGCAGCATGCACGTTACGAATATGGCTAGGCCTACAGTCAACGCCTTAGAAATCAAGATGTAGATTATTACCATGAATAATCTTTTAGCTTTGCCATTTGGTATCCATACAGTGCCTTCGTAGGCTACATACATATAGCTACGTGCGACCTAGCCTATGTGCCTGTACACGTAAACAAAAGTGAAGGCTTATGACCTAGATTACGTGTAGCCTATATACATGTAGGCATGCGTCGTAAACCATTAAATCTCCATGTAGCTATAGCCTACCAGGCACTGCATGGCTACCAAATGGCAAAACTAAGAGACGATATGCGACAATATTTTACATCATGATTTCTATATCTTTCTAAGATATAAGATAGCCAATGTCTAGAAGCTCATCGCGCGTAGTATGCCTTCAATAGATTCAGTTAGGCTTATTGTCACAAGCTTACATGTAGGCTTAGGCCTACTTACAATTTCCAGTACGGGTTCACTGGACGCGGCGAACCAGGACAAACCCGACCTGAATTCAACCATGACTTGGAATCCCTCGGGAGCGTGGCTTCGTTAAAGTTAATTTTTGATTTCCAATCCTTTGACTGAAAATGTTCCTCTCCCAGAATTGGGACGGAATAGTGGACAGAGGGTTGAATTTTCACTCAGATCTACAGTTTAATGCTTCCACAGAATGAACTTTGATTGAATGAACTGTAGATTACTGGCCGATGATCACATAAACTGCGCAGTCGACACACATCCATTATTCATACGCAATCCTAATTTCAAGGAATCTGAGCCGCCATTAGCCATTCTTCTTAATTGCTCCTCTCACGAAGAAATTCTCCAGACAGCTTATGAACTATTGCAAACTTCGCAGAAATATTTGTGGAAATATTCATATCAATATTCGGTAATGAACGTTTTATGATTGATATCGGCTACTTTGTTGCTGTCTGAGACGTTTGTCGCCTACGCATGTGAATTCGCAAATGGACGAATTCAATTCTCGTCTTTGTCTATAAGCCGGATACAATATTGAACTCTACTGATACGATAAATGAAGCTGTGAGATAAAAGTCTTGTTTTTAGGAGTTCAACTGCGTCGCATCATGCACGAAGATTTGTTTCTTGCATTACACAGGTGAAATCGATGTTATTTTGTAGATTGAAGATCAAAGGCAGATAGAAATACACAACGCTTTTTAAGGTCCTAAATAGACCCAATTTCAATGTATAACAGTGATTCCCAAACTTAATAGTGAAGTTCCCCTTTCGATCTAGGGAAAGACATAGTTCCTCCCGTTCTGTTTTGAAAGTAGTTCACATAAAGGTATTATCACAACATGTATTCTGACAAATATTTCATGCATCACTACACTGTAAACCGCTCCCTACCAAATAAATACGAAGGATGCATACCAAAAACGCTTTCACATCATGATTTTAATCAGCCAATCACAGAGGGAACTGCTTGTGTCGTCACATACCTAATATTTGCGAACATAAGCCATGTGAAAGCCATACCAAATCTCCGTAATTATACGAGAATCTCGCACAAATTGCTGGTTTCAAATTGCATGTGAATTTGGTATCAATTTGTGTGCAATTTTCGTATTCAGGGGTTTACAGTGACCAATGGAGTAGCAGGCAATGAAACAAAGTGGACAATTTCAACAGCCAATGGAAGAGAGTGCTTTTATCGTCAGTTTTTACGAGTTTGTCAATGCTCGGTTCAGTTGAGGCTAAAACAGCGCGAACATCGACTGAATTCCGATTTACACTTCCAATGAGGTGGAAATCACAGGCACAATTAAAAGAGCAGCTGTGGTTAATTTTGGGAGTTGGCTCAGTCACATCCAGAACATTGTAAGGGAACTTTAATCTCTCTGATTCGATGTTGTTGGCGAAGTAAGCAACAATCCTGTCTTACAACATGCACATCTGTTCGACGATGACTTAGCTTCGATAGTTAATTGCAACAAGCAGGCGAAGTTTTTGAAGTGTTCATGCTTTCCTGCCATCATTCTGCGAGGCTACAGGTCACGTTTCGCATTGAATCCTATTATCTTGTCTGTGGAGTAATCTGCTGACATAGTTCAACGCTGTGAAGGTGTCAACATTCACATCACAGAGTCACCTCCGATGAACCACTTCAATTAACTGTCCGGTGACAAGTTGTTGATTAAAAACAAGTTATCCATCAAATGGCTAGTTGATTTTCGACCACACATACAGCCTTTACATTCCTTCCCCATGTAGAAATAGCATTTTCCTACCTATGAGGAATCCCTCCAACCCCCACTATGACAGCCACTGCAACAGAGAATCCAGAAAACACCAAATAGAAGAATCTTCACATCACTGTCTTATGGCTATCGCTCTTATGTCAGGTTCATTATCAGACACTGTACCGGAGTCCCAGCACGCAATTTGTTTTTGTTTTGTGAGGGATTGGTCTTTCATGAACTTCAATTTATGTGAACCCTGTACGGGGGCGAATCGGACATCTCGTCGCATTTTTGATGTGGTCCTTTGAAAACTAAGACGACTCACCTACGCACAATTGTGTTGATTTTAGGTTTGGTGTAATTTCACACTTTTCACTAAAACGTATTGGATTTGACTCACGGAAGTTCATGAACCATTTTGAAAGTGCTTCATCGAATGTCTACAGCTTGCTACGTTTTGCAAGCATTCTGTGCGACAATTTGTCACAGCGACTATTCCAACGAAGCGCCCCGATTTTCATTGTGCATGCAGCATTTAATGAACATGAGTTTATGAATCATTTCATATCATGATCATCTTCTAGACCATAGACATCGAAATTCAAGTGTTTTGTCAATGCTCACTAAATATCATTAAATAATGTTCATATGAAGTATGAAAAACACATTTTAAGTGATACACTTTTGTGTCTTATCCTAAGCATTTCAAATAGGAGTCGCAATACTGGACCATTTTTTCAAAAGCGGTATTTCGGTATTTCCGCAATGATAAAACCGGCATCACCGGTTTCAGAATGAAAACACGAAAAGCTATCCGTAGCATACTTTTCATCGAGAAAATCATATCATCTTGTTGAAGGTGTTGAATGTACTACGTATGTGAGTACATTAAATCAAAAGCAAATCATAGAGTAGGGATATATAGGTAGAGTGTCGACTCAAAAAAGTATCTGTATACAGTGGAAATTTTTATATGTAGCAATTTAGTTTTTTTCGGAGATTACGTTCCCGTGGTCCAAAAAATTATTTGAGCAGTTTTAAAGAAGTCAAAATTTAACAGATTTATATACTACCGAGATGACGCTCCTATATAAGTAGTATGAAACAAGTTGGATATCAAAAGGAATGAATATTTGCTAATAAGCATCCTAACTAAGCGGAAATCAAGCTGATTATCAAGAGAATTTCATGATCCGTATTATAATGAAAGTCTTCATGAAAAGTCGCGACATTTTTCGTGCTTTCTTGGCTAAAATTTCAAGTTTTCAATTCAATTTTCATCGGCATGAATTTATGATTCACTAAATTCATGTTTTATTTCTTGAATCTGAATAGTGATGTGGACCCATTAGCATCTTAAGTTAATTGAAATCATTGTCTTTGATTCTTTTATTTTGCTCTACCAGTGGCAGGTTGCTTATGATATGATCTCGCTTGAGAAGATTTTCTTAAGGTTCAGTATGAAAGCAATAGCAGCCCATCGAATTGCTAATTTAACAAACATTACCTATCCAAGGCTGTCATGACACGGAGAATCTGTAAAATACCGTCATTCCTTCTGCATTACAATCATGATCACTCAATTCCGTTGTAATTTCTTCAAAACTGCAAAAAATTTGCATATCTCACATTTGGTGACAATTCCGACTGTATCTCCCTCGAGTTCATTCAATAAAATCGAAAGTGTATACACATTGGGGATTTAATAAATGCGGAGTTACCACTCTACCTAATATGCCTACTCTATGGAGCAAATCTTGTTGAAGGTGTCGAATGTACTACGTATGTGAGTACATTAAATCAAAAACATTCGCAATCGTCAACTACGAAGTTTCCTGTCTGATGAATTTTTGAGATAATGATGCATAAACATCTAGTGTTTTGTCTGGCAGACGCATGAGAAAACAATAGTGGAAAACACTCTCTCCAAATCCTTTGAAGTCGATGGAATGTTGAGAAGACATTTCACTTGACAATGACAGAAGTCAGTAATGTTATCTTCTTATGGATTTTATGCAACCTCTAAAATTGTTCTTTCCCGGTCTTCATCGCCTCTGTGATATCTTCACAGGATTGACGATTGATCTTGGAGATTTGTGGATCATCCTCTTCCTTTGTGCAATTATATCTCTTCAGTATTTCGAAGCAGTATGTTTTCACAACAGTTCGCTTTTCTAGCATGGATTGCGGTTTGTGAAGAGACTTCAGCAGTGATTTTGAACTATTCTCCGTTCGATGGCTTCTCTTCATTTCTATAGCATTATTTGTCCAGCAAAATAACACAATACTAGGTAGAAACGCATCAGAATATAAACCGGTATTTGGAAATCGTATAACCAGTTTTCGGTATTTCTGAAAAATAGAAAAATGCCGGTAAAACCACTATTGCGACCCCTAATTTCAAAGCTTGCGGTATCTTGAAGTGTTCTTTCTTCAGAGCACCAGAGTGTTAGAGTGCACCAGAGTGCACCAGAGAATTAGGTTGTTCAAGCGCATCACTTTGATAGAAGTACAAACTGATTCAAAACGATGACACATTCAGGAACTTACTAAGTGGGCAAAAAGAAATTTTTAATACACAGCGGAGATAGGAAGAATAGTCGTGCGTCACTTGCGGATTGCTGTGAATTCCTTCAAAATTATTGATCGCCACAATTCCTTCAGATTCAAAGAAGTCAGATCATTGCGCAAAAGTTTTCTCGATAATGTTGGTCCTTCCGATCATTATTAAAAATATGTAGCAGGCTGACGCACGAAAAAAATTCACAAACTTCTCTGTAGAACTTGACATCGCCTGCATCACTCAGCTGTGTGATCCGTTCGATAACAGTCACTGAAGCTTCGCACAATTTGGCGTGTTTAATGTTGAACTGGCTGCTCATTGTTCGATTGCTGTGGTATTATGTCAGCAGATTGTGCCATTTCAACAAGGTTACATGTTTCTAGTCAAACAGAAGAAGAGACAATCTGTCTAATTCAAGTCACTTAATTATCGACTGTTCATGTTTCCGCATGAAGATAATTCCATAAGTCTTAAGTTTAGTTCGTTGTCTGCTGCTGTAATTATCTCAATGTTGAATTTGTTTTTTTGACATGTTATTTTATGGTTGAAAACTGCTGAGCAAAAGGTATTAAAGTGTTAACTGATAGGCATGCATGTTTCTCCTCCTCTGGCGTTTGCACATTTACTGGTACTGTATGCAAGTTATCTTAAATAGAAAGTCACAATAAAGAATATTAGTATGCTATGTTAATAAATATGCAATGTTATCTTGCTTTACACAAGGATACAGGTATCTGTTGAAGTCAAAATTCTATAACTTCATTAGGAAGGTGATGACAGCAGAAGTTGATGTACTGCAACTGTAGCGAATATTACAAGAACAGAAAAATGTTCATCAACACGAATGATGTCTATAAGTGTGTCACTTTTCACTGTTAGACAACTACTTGCCGACAATGATGAGCTACGCAACAGTTGCTTTAAATTTCAAGAGTAAAAAACTTAATTTTCAAGAATTTTTCTCAAAAATGGCAAGGATTAACGAGGGCTCGAACTGTGGAATGTTCCCGGAGGGATTTAGCCCTTTCCCTCTCCCTTCTCTCTCTCTCTCTCCGTGTCAGCACACATTACAAAGCCAAACAGATATCCTGTTCGAAAATGAGAATTCTCTTCAACAGACGTTATATTTCGAAAAAGAAAGCCTATCAGATGCATTGTCGAATTTAGATAAGCAAAAAGTTGTCGTTTTCACTCTATAGCCCTCTCCAAGATGCAATTTGCGAAGTTGGCAAAAATACAACGATTTTAGCTAATTGGCACACCCTTTCCCATCTTGTGTGAGAGTTCCTATCAGCAGGAAAGTTCTGAGATTGCAACAGGTCATCAAGGGCAACCTTCAGTTAACCTGGACAAATAAATATCTTTAGCAGCTTTTCATTTAATGGTTTTAAATATCGACCTTTTGATTGTTATTAATCAAACTGCGGAAATTGGCAAATTAGTAGAACATATACAGAACATTTATCAAGAGTCTGATAACAACAATATTATGCATAATTAAATTTCAGGATTTTAGTGTAATGTCAACAGTCAATCAGTTACTACTTTTTCCGATCGACATTATTGCTATAGATATATTTAGTTGGAATGACCACGTGCAGAAGAACATTAAAACGCTTGCGAGACGATAGAACATTGCACTCACGTGTTGGTCTGTGAATAGAGTAGAGCAAAGGAGTAGAGGCGGCTATGCAACCGACATTAAAGCAGTTTAAACCGGTTGTCAATGACCAAAACATTGTCTTTCTGCTCACATTGTGCGAGGAGATGGGATCATCCCCACAGCAACACTGCCCTCTGCATGGTCATAGCAGAGAGATAAATAGCCTAGCTCTGATGTCCAGTTTTTTGTCATGATGAATTTTGCTAGCCAATTTCGTAGTCAGCACTGCGCTAATCTTCTTCGAGCAATTTGTCACCAGGTCATCGGTCCAAACAATGATCATTCAATAGGACAAATTCGATAAACTTGGAATTTTATACGCATGCCACACTTAATTGCATTTTTTGTGATATCTATCAATAAATTAGAATGTTTTGAAGGTACCAATGATCAACTATGTAAATATTCATGATTATATGCACGTATATTGTATCTGATTTGGCTATGTTAAAAGGCTCTTTATTATGAAATTCAAGTAATAGAAATCTATGAAATACTATGTATCTACCTATATCCCTTTCGAAACTGGGCTGAAATATATTTCTGCCCAGTTGTAAAACTTTCTGCCCGATAATGAAAACCAGGTAGGTTAACAATTATATAATTAATATACGCAGTAAGCATATGAAAGATCAAATAAATCAAACATCATAAAAACATCACAAGTCAATTTCAAGTAAACCCCACGAAGTATGTAGTCGCGCTTTTTTCTGATGAGTGCCGGTACGGGAATCTTCAGGAATTTGGCTTTGAACTGTTTCATTTACAGTTAGAGACATGTTGCACTCGT
The DNA here is from genome assembly GCA_907163375.1 of Prostheceraeus crozeri. Taxonomy (NCBI): domain Eukaryota; kingdom Metazoa; phylum Platyhelminthes; order Polycladida; family Euryleptidae; genus Prostheceraeus; species Prostheceraeus crozeri. The sequence goes on along the minus strand of CAJQUW010001113.1, from coordinate 662,870 downwards.
TTGATATATGAAATATTTTCTTTTCATTTGTGCAGTCATTGACAGTTTCTGAAAGTTTGGCTGACAAATTTCTAAAATCTGAATCACGCCTTTTTCGATCGTATCTTTCAACAGATGAAGTATTTTTGTGCCCGGTTACCAACATAATGTCCTTAACAGGGAAATTCTTCTCTCTCATGATTGTCACCACTGTGACTCGTATGCAATGATTGGTATAAATTTTACTCAAATTCAACTTTTTTGAGAGATTTTTCATGAAATCTGAGAGAATCGTTTTTCCTACTGGAACTTTTGACAGACCATTTTTTGTACATTTCAGAAAAAGAGGCGTATTTTCGTCTGCGTCACTAGGAAAACTATCTTTATACAGTTTAAGAGCTTCTACAGGGCAACATGATTTATCTGATTTCTCGTACATTCGAGCTTGTTTAAAGTCCGTATGTTCTTTCGAATTGAGCGAGGCTTTGACATTTTTTGAGGCCATTGGGACATCTATCACTGCATATTGAGCTCCAGAGCTGTCAGATTTTATTACAATGGTGGAGCATTTCATATTCCGCAGATTCTCTCTACCACGTAATCCAAAATAATAAATTGTGTTGAATAGAACTTCATCCTGCAACACTTGTGTGGAAGTTCTAGTAAAATAATTGAGAACCTTTTGGAAATCATCTTCATTGATTGCATCATATTCTTTTCCTTTTTGTTGACTGCTATTGAGGAATTTGCCGACCATGGATCTCAAAACTCCATTAGCACGCTTGAAGTCATCACCACGAATTATATTGATAGTTCTGTTCACGTCTGGCGACGTCAAATGTCTCTGTATTGAAGCACGTATACAAATTAAGCTGCTGGGACTGTAGAATGTTCCGGTTTTTGTTTTCAGAGAAGAGTAAAATAAACGAAGATAGTCATTTAAAGTCTCATTTGGCAGGTTTTCGAAATTTGCTGTCAGCTTCTGTGTTTCTAAGAAGCCTCGAAATTTTGCAATGTGGTTCTTAGTCTGAGTCACTGTTCCTGTCGGGATGCTACACTTCTCCAAATCGCTTAAAAATTGTAACTGGTCTGAATTTAATTCAACTGCATCTTCCTCGGAGTCTTCGTCATAAAAAGTTTTGCGCATCGATTTGTAGGCAACTTGTTCAAATTGTTCTGTTGATAGTCCAGAGACAATTCCTCCAGGGACATTATCAAAATTAATAAGATTGATAGGAGCTTTTTCACTCATAATGTCTATGTGTAATTCAAGAATGGCAGAGTATTGCATACAATATCGTAATTTTCTTTGAAATTCAAACTTGCCTAGATGCTATGAATTACATTATGGATCTTAATCATAGAAGTAGATGATAATACACTATAGAATGGTTTACTCCAATTTAGATTTCCATGATAGATGCTATCAAAGATCTAGATATTGACCATAGGGCAGATACAATAGCATTATTAGCTGTGTTAGTCGGGCAGAAATATCATGGACCCTCGGCCGCTTACGCGGCCTCGTCTCCATGATATTTCTGCCCTCCTAACACAGCTAATAATGCTATATTGTTACTGAGTAAGTAGGGCTGTCCGCCGATATTTCACCTGTCATTTTTCTAAGAAAATCGTTCATGTATCTCCATTTCCAAATTAGACGGCCTTAACTGCATGATTAAGGCCGTCTAATTTGCTATGTAATACCATTGAGGTAGGAGCATTTCACCGTCCATCTTCGCATTCCCAGTGAAAATGGCATTGAGATGATTCCTATGGTTCACAATTTGGATTCGTAGATATCTACAACTTTGCATGCTTCAATGTTCTGAGCTGCATGGGCTATGTAGAAAATGATCATAGATTTGAGTATTTTACATGTCAAAATCTCGGATTTTTGATGTCATAGATTTTAGGTTCAGTAACAATGCATATATTACCTTTCAAATGATCAGCCTAAATCGTCCTCTAAAGCAGGAAATTCTACATAGAAATCTCAAGAAATACCGTTGATATCTACAATTCCATAGCAAATAGAGACCATACAAATTAGCAATACCATAGAAAGTCCTAGAATGGAAATTGCATGGAAATTATGGCACACGCCGGAGGAACTTAGTTGGGGCAAAAAGCAAATTACACGACCTGGTTTTCTTGTTTTTGGTTGGCATTTACTTTCATCAAGCAAATTTGTGATTTGCATTGTTGCCCCTTATCCAAAGATCATGTACACAAAAGCAATATTCAATTTACAAAATACTGCAGCGACAGGATGACAAAGAAGGAAATCCTTTGAAACGTTCTGTACGTTCATCATTTTGAAATATCGCTCCTATAATCTATCATGAACATAATCAGACACATGTGCAACTTGTAATGTCGATTTACAGAGCATGCATTAGTCCAGCTTGAAATCAGAGGCCAAGAAATCTTATAGTATTCATTTTACTTTGAAGGATTCCCCTGTTCATTATATTTGAACAATATTCAAAATCTCTACATGCATCCGAATATCAGCTTCCAAAATATCACATGTGCCATTCAATGATTAATTGAAAAGTTCCAGCGACATTTCATTTATTTGAGAAATGATTGTCGGTAAAGAAACTTTCAATGTGTTTATTCCAGAAAAACGCTAGGTTTCTTTACCGCTTGAAGGAGAAGTCAACCAACAATTAGAATTTCTATCTATTGAATACTTGAGATATTCTTACAACCAGTACAGCAACCATTTTCAATTATGACTCTGAACCAATTTTTGATTCGTATTCCAGCATTGAAAAATTGGATGATAGTTGTCAATGACTGCTACAAAGAGACACAGTATATTAATCCATTGAATAGTAGGTTAATTCACATGAAACGATGACACCATTTCACCTAAAGTTCTCTTGATGAAAATCCTGTAATTGGCTGTCAACAACTTCAACCAACTTTGCAAATAGTTTGACTATGATACAATGGTTTAGATCGAAAGTAATCTACAAACCATAGATTTTTCCATGTGCCATTATTTTACATAAGCAAGATATCGAACTTCCATTCTAGTATGCTATTATCTACTTCTATGATAGAGACAGATCTTTCACAGCTTCAAAATTTGGATGGTCATAGATTCTGACGATCCTGTGAAATGAATGATTCCTCGGACCCCTGTATAGACATGCTGATCTCGAAAAATGCAATAAAGATGGATACGTTGTAGGAGTTGCGTAAATAACTATACTCTATGACATGAAAAACTATCCACTTGATATAGAAAATCTCAATGGAAATGGACGACTTTTATTTCATTCTGCATTGACCAGGATGTCTATGCATCAAATTTGTCATGCTAATATAAAGCAGCTGTCCATTGTCGATATCTTTAGCATAGTTGATGCATTTCAAATTCGACCTTTTATCACTATCAAGCAATTCTTTCTGACTAAATTTTGAGGCAAAAATGTCGCAATCAGAGTTTGTAAAAGGAATGGCTGTTGGAATGCTACGATGTGGAAAGAGTTGTAGGTTTGTTGGACGGAAGTTGGGTGTGTCACACTCCACTGTGAGCAGGTGGTGGAGTCGATGGAACAATGATGGAAATGTCAAAAGAAGGAAAGGATCAGGGAGACCGAGATTGACAAAAATGCTACCGATAGGAAGTTGGCTATCTCAGCAAAGCGCAATCGCTTTAAGAGTGTTCCTCGACTGGCCGTCAGCTGGAAAGCTGCAGCAGGAATTGCATGCAGTATACGAACAAGATATCGCCGTCTAGCAGAAGCGGGCCTGAGGTCATACCGACCTGCTGTAAGAATTCCTCTAAGTAAGTAATGCGACAAATTTTACTGAATGCCCGTCGAAATTCCACTAACTTGCTAATTGCAAATATAATAATCAATTGATTGAAATTATTGTAATGCAATTGATTTTGTAGAACCCCTGGTCCCAACCACTGTGATTCATTTGGTGAGCTTCATAATCTTAGAGATATGTCTTGGAAGATGTATTAAATTGTGAACCGCATGGATTCCTAGTAATCAAAACAACATCTTTTCAACGTGTGCATTTAAGGGTTGAATGCATCTCGTTCCAACGGTCCAACGGTAATTTCTTTGATTCGTCAAAAATCAATCGGACTTTCGAATTCCCCTCAGGCTGATAATCACATGATTAACACGATTAAAGAATTTAATCAATTTATTGTAATTCAATCTGCTGCTCAATCGTCTCATTAAATCATTCCGCTGAACGTATTGACAGCAATTTCAAGTTTGTCATTAAAGTCAGAGTCGTGTAATTAAGTGTTACCGAATGTGTTACTTTCCTCTATCATGCAAACCAAACGTTTTCCTATTTACTGGACATTTCAGTGTGATAGCGATACAGAGGCGGATCTGAAGCTAAATAATTAACTTTGCAATCAAGCCGCATTGAGGGATGCAAATAAATTTACTGTGTTGCTTGACAATCACTATTGGAATTCGGTGTTCCTGACGCAACAGGTTGATCCTGGATTACATTACGAGGGAAGGTTGGCAAGGATTTGGATCAAATTGGACACTTAAGCAGTCATTTCGCTTCATGAGGGGAGAATACGGATGTGAAAACATGCTAAGTGTTCATGTCTGCCAGTCAAAGCTATTAGATGTCAATTTATTAATTATGAATTATGCAAGCCTCATGTGTGAATAGTGTGGGAGCTAGGAAGCCAATGTAAGCACGATCCGGTGACTTGAAAGGCGACTGCCTCTGTGACGCAAAAGCTTCATTTCTATCCACTCAAGGTATAGCGTAGCGATCAAAGATATTTAATTGTTTAAAAGTGCTAGATGAGAAATAGAGGCCCCAGCTGTGAGACGAGTTTCGGTCGTTAATTATCGTGGCAAAAACTTCACGGCAATGGGACGTTGTTGTTATTTTGTTGGCTATGCGATGCGACAAGAATGCGATGCCTTAAGAATGGTATGTTATATAAAGTAGAAGTCACTGATGTTTTATGTTAAGTTTCAAGAATTGTTAATAGTTTCTCTGATTTTTTTTAAGATGTCAGCGGTAATATGCAGCAATTTAATGCAGTAATCAATCCAAGTGGAAGGAGAAATATTCACATGAAGACTGATCGGGGATTAACTGATAAACACCTAATTTCCTCTGTAGAATTCATGGCTATTACCAATTTCAGTGAGCATGCGAATATTAAGCTATTTAGGTATTGCTAGGCTCACCCATGTCAACAACGTTCTTCGAGCTATTCACCAGGCTGAAACTACAATATTTATCTATGTACCATCTATGTATCTCGTATTTTGACAACAAAGGTCTGTCGCAGTCATAGAAATAGACTGTTTATCTGAAGTTCGCTAGAATGGAAATTGACTCAAGGTCGCGGCACATCCGGGGGAACTAAGTTGGGGCATGAAGAACCAATTAAAAGCTTCGATTTATTCATGTGACTGATTCTAACCCAATGATGCAGACGTTGGCAGGTGCATCTAAGTGAAAATGCGTGCGATTTATGTGCCACTATCGTGTATAGCATTAAGCTTGATTTCCATTTTAGAGGTCTTACTATTGTCAATTTCTATGATGTAGATAGAATATCTAAAGAGGATGACAACTATTCTCTTTAGATATTCAATCTACTGCGACTGACCTTTGTTGTCAAACTACACTGTGACGTAGTCGTATGACATGCTGATATACTGTCTCGCTTCAACATAAATGCTGGTAGTATTCTGTCAATAATAACAGGACAATAAGCTGTCGATATCACTTAGAGATGACTTCTGACTTCACTCGCATTCCTTTTGAACCGTCAGCGTGGCCTAGTGAAGAAGGTGCGAGCTCGTCTCCACCGCGGACTTCGGTTCGATTCCTAGGTCAGGCGAGTGCGGTCGGGGAATCAAGGGTGTTGGTGTCTTGTATTGACTTAATAGCTGTCATTCTCTTTAGATATTTAATCTTATGTATTGCAGATAGTTAAGAGTGCATTTTAGGCCAAACCTTCGGGTGGAATCGATCAACTCAAATCTGTCAATGTAGATTGTATAACATACGTAACATATATTGTTTGTTTTCTATTTGCTTAAGCCAATTTTATACCATATTTTCTGACAGTTCACTTTCATTTTTTGTTGTATCATGCAATTTCTTGCCGCAAAATCATGCATAGACGTCAGATTAATATCAAGCTTGCCAATTACGTCTGGCATTATAGTAAGGCCGGGCGCCGGTTGGCACAGCAACATACAACCATAGCCAAGCCACATATGTGTTACAAGAAGCAACCTAACTGCATGATCACAAGTAAAGAAGTTCATTTTTCTTTTCAGAAAAGTCATTTAGAATTATTTTGCTAAGTCATATATTCATCTAATAACAGAAAGCCCTCCCCAAATTACGTTACAAACGCTAGCTTTTTCTTGTGTCCTGTTCTTGTTTCTGTAATTACTAGAAAATGTCAGCGAAAAGCAAATTTTATTGCTCGCTTACAAATATTTTCAAATCCATGAAATATCATCTGATTCTTGCTGACTTCGTTGTACACAATGTAAAAGTACGTATATTTCCTATCTAGCCCTTTATATATTAAATTTATTTGGTAGCGATCGACATTATGCGTAGATAGTCGAAAAATTCTGTAAAACCATTCACTACAAGTGCTAAGAAGTATTGAATGTTCTGCGTTGCGTCAATAGTTGATGAGATGGTTAAAGATAGAAAGAAACTTGAACAACGCGAGCACCAAGCTCCTTAGCAGCACCTTCAGCTATTCTGGATATTTTAAGCTAAATTGTGCCATTTCTATTCAACGTAGCAAAGTGCGTCAAGGTAACAAAATTAAAAAAACACGCTAACGATTAGTTAATTTTCTAAAAGGTGCAAAATATGATTTAAACGCTATACTAGCGTATAGGGATGTGGAGTCAAATGATAGGACTCCAGACTCCGGCCTATAACTAGACCCGAAACAAAAAAATATTAATCCACGTCGAGTTGAGTGGCGAATTATTTATCCTCGTGGAGCCGAGTCACATCCATCCAACTTGAAGCGACATTTGATAAACTTTCATCGAAAATGATTGATAATTGATACATCAGTGATCACTAAAAATAGGTTCAGGTAAGCCTATAATGATCTATGATGTAGGTTACCAGATATTTTTTTAAAAAACTAGACTATATAGACTTGCCGCCCGTAGTCGGAGTATCATTGGGTTAGAATCAGTCACATGTGTAAATCAAAGCTTTTCATTGGTCATTCATGCCGCAACTTAGTTAACCCGGCGGTGCCGCGACCTTGAGTCAATTTCTATTCTAGTCAACTTCAGTTAAACAATCTATTTCTATGGTTGAGATAGCTTTCTGCAATGCCCGCACTTGGCCAATCACACAAGCCAAAGACAGACGAATATTTCAATCTCTATCGATTGCTACCGTTGCATGCAATGACTGGGATTAACCCGAACGCAAATGAATCGATCTCTATGGCGCTACCCAAGCTGACTTTTGCAATTGATAGCTTTATTAAAGGCTCCTGGTTCTAGTCTAATTGTGCAGCCACTGATTAAAAGAAAACGCGCGCAATTTTATGCCATAATTGGACATCGCATGAAACTGCCGCTTCCTGCCATTGTCATCTGCTTCTATTATTCAAGCTGTATCAATTCTAGTCTTGAGATGATCTGCCGCTTTCTATGACAGCCTGATTCATTCATTTCAAACTGATCAATATCTCGGCGATGACCATAGAAATTGACAACAATAAAACCTCTAAAATGGAAATTAAGCTTCATGCAATGCACAATAGCGGCACATAAATCGCACGCATTTTCACTTAGATGCACCTGCCGACGCCTGCATCATTGGGTTAGAATCAATCACATGAATAAATCGAAGCTTTTAATTGGTTCTTCATGCCCCAACTTAGTTCCCCCGGATGTGCCGCGACCTTGAGTCAATTTCCATTCTAGCGAACGTCAGATAAACACTTTATTTCTATGGCGATGACCATTGATGTTCATAGAAATCAAATCAAGCACTTAACAACTCAAAAGCATTTTTGTATGACGAATCTATGATGTTGTTTAATATCTCTGATCCGATCAATAACTAATATTGTGAACACTTACAAATCCAGCAAGCATGAATGATTTATCTTCATGTAATTCGCTCAGAAGTACAACATAAAAGACAACCATCTGCGACGCTTGGCATTTCGGAGCTTCACGAATATACGACAAGATGCACATTGCCCTTGCTTTCGCTAGCCTGCTCGCCGTCGCCACTGCGTTCCCGGTTAACAACTACGGGCATGGTGGTAAAGGCTATGGCGGAGGCTACGCTCCTTCTTACGGCCACGGATATGGCGGAGGCTATGGTGGAGGCTACGGCCACGGATATGGCGGAGGCTACGCTCCTTCTTATGGCCACGGATACGGCTATGGTGGAGGCTATGGCGGAGGCTACGCTCCTTCTTACGGCCACGGATACGGCTATGGCGGAGGCTACGCTCCTTCTTACGGCCACGGATACGGCTATGGCGGAGGCTACGCTCCTTCTTACGGCCACGGATACGGCTATGGCGGAGGCTACGCTCCTTCTTACGGCCACGGATACGGCTATGGCGGAAGCTATGGCGGAGGCTACACTCCTTCTTACGGCCACGGATACGGATTTGGCGGAGGCTATGGCCATGGATATGGAGGCTATGGCGGAGGATACTAGAAAATGGATAATAACCACCTGACACCATGGCGAATTCACTACCTACATTGAAACACTACGTGCATAATATCATTGTTAAATATACTATCATGAGAAAAGTCGCGGTCTTCTCATCATACCGTAGCAACATCCATCCATGGGTATTACCAATTGCAGAGAGGAACTTTGAATAAGTATAAGATATTGCGTCAAATTACTGCAGCAATTTCACAGCAATTTCACATAAGACATGGATTTCAGCTAAAAATGTTTCAATGATTTCAGAAATTTCTCCTTTGAGCTGTTCTTCATATTTGTGACTAGGAAAAGCACTCTAAAATTCAGAGCAGCTATCCATCAATAAGTGCGGGAAACGGAAACTGCCTGTGTTTCAAAGAAATCGAACTGGCATGGTTCAAATGTGAAGTGACAGCAATTGTTTTCGGAACAATTACTTTTGATAACATTAATTCGATCCAAAACTTCGATCCAATTTTGAAAATGCACTTTAAAATCAAACCTCGGTTATGGCCTCGCTTGTTCGTTGTGCTGTGTGTCGCTTGTTGATGGTAAGTGTAGTATAGAATCTAAACGCTGAAGGGAGGTAAATGCAGCGTAGGTTCAATGTCACAGGTCAAGTGCTTGATCACTTCATGCATTTACGCGCTTTTAGCTTGAATGACAAATAGAAAAAAACATTTCTTGGGGCTGAATAGTGATGTGGACCCATCAATCATTGTCTTTGATTATGATCATAGAAATTAACAATACCATAAAGTCCTAGAATGGAAATTGCATGAAAATTATGGCACACGCCGAGGGAAAAACCAAATTTTGCGAGCTGCCTTTCTTGTTTTCGGGATGGCATTTTTAATTATCAAGTCAATTTGTGAACTGGATTGTTGTCCCTGGTCCAAAGATCTTGTACACAAAAGCAATAGTGAATTTACAAAATAGTGCAGCGACAGGAGAACAAAGAAGGAAATCCTTTAAAACGTTCTGTACGTTCATCATTTTGAAATATCGCTCCTATAATCAATCAAGAGTATAATCAGACTCTTATGCAACTTGTAATGTCGATTTACAGAGCATGCATTAGTCCAGCTTGAAATCAGAGGCCAAGAAATCTGAGTATTCATTTTACTTTGAAGGATTCCCCTGTTCATTATATTTGAACAATTTTCAAAACCTTTTGCATGTTTTTGAATATCAGCTGCCAAAATATCATCACACTATATCACATAAGTCATTTAGTAATCAATTGAAAAGTTCCAGCAACATTCCATCTATCTGAGAAATGACTGTCGGTAAAAAAGCTTTCAATGTGATTATTCCAGAAAGTGCTAGGTTTCTGAACCACTAGAAGGAGAAATTATACTTAGAATTTTTATCTTTGAATTCTTGAGATGTTCTTACAACCAGTACACCGACCCCATTCGATTATGACTCTGTGAACCGAATTTCAATTCGTATTCCAGTGTTGAAAAATTGGATAATAGTTGTCAATGACTTCTACAAATAGACACAGTTTATTAATCCATGGAATAGTAGACTATTTTATACAAAACAATGCCACCATCTCACTTAAAATTCTCTTCATGAAGATCCTGTGATTTGCTGTCAACAACTTCCACAACCAATTTGACAAATAGTTTGACTATGATACAATGTTTTAGATCGAATATGATCTACAAACCATAGATTTTTCCATGTGCCATCATTGTACATAGGCAAGATATCAAACTTCCATTATAGTGCACTGTAATTATCTCCTTATATTTTTGTTATCTACTTCTATGGGTTATGATATTTTGCTACTTCAGTGGCATGTACCTGTAGTTAATGTGACATGATCAAGCTTTAAGACCTCAGCCACAATGCGAGCCTTTCCAAGCGTTATGCAGCAAATAATAAAGTCACTATTACAGCAGTTGTCGACAGCCACACAGCGAGCAAAGCAAAGCAAAGCAGAGATGATAGTTTGTGGACCAAACGCTCGTGTTTGATTTCAGTGTGACTGAGGTCTAAGAAAATAAGCTGAGCATTAAAGTGTGGTCTAAAAAAACATTTGATCACTTTCTAAGAAGCTAAATTTTTGCAAATTATTCCTGTGTTAATATAGGCCCACTAGAGATTTGGCATCTCTATGCAAGTAGCATGAAACTTATTAGATATCCAAAGGAATGAATATTTACCAACAGGTGTCTTATTTAAGCGGAAACTAAGCTGATTATCAAGGAAATTTCATGAACCACATTATAGTGTAAATCTTCATGGAAAAGTTGAAATCTTATGGTGCTTCTTGCCTGGAGTTTTTAATTCAATTTTCATTGGTATAATTTTATGATTCACTCAATTTGTGTTTCACTTCTTAAATCTGAATGGTGAAGTGGAACCATCTACATCTTCCAAGTTAAATATAATCATTGTCTTTGATTGTGATATTTTGCTCTGTCAGTGGCACTTAGCTTACGAAAATGCTCTTATTAATAAGTAATATACATTTAAGTAATAGTAATCCCACCAATTTCTAATCTAACAAACACTTTATAGATAAATGTAAGCGCGCATCTAGCCGAATTCATAGTCTTTATTGCTCTGGAGGCCTTTCGCCGGTCTTCTCAACAGAACATACCCGGTAGAAAGAATGGAAAGAGTGATGCTACATGCTAGAAAGGAGATGGCTTCACCACGGTAGATGACTACCAATTAGCAGCTCACGTTGCTTGCACAAATTTGGCTTGAAGTACCGGATATGCAAAGCTTCAGAAATGCGTAATAACCTGTCAGCTCTAGCATGAAAGACATTTAAAATTCTGTCACGCAGATATCTACGATCGCAATTGCAGTCAATGACATGAGAAGCTATGGCAGAGGAACTGTGGCGACTGTGGCGATTTCTCTACTAGTTACTGTTACGGTAGGAAGAGCAGAGGTCTCGCCGTTCGATCTAAAGAACACATTCCTAATTGGCTCATCAAAGATGACAGTCGCCACAGTTCCTCTGCCATAGCTTCTCATGTCATTGACTGCAATTGCGATCGTAGATATCTTCGTGACAGAATTTTAAATGTCTTTCACGCTAGAAATGACAAGTTATTATACATTTCTGAAGCTTTGCGCATTCGGTACTTCAAGCCAAATTTGTGCAAGCAACGTGAGCTGCTAATTGGTAGTCATCTACCGTGGTGAAGCCATCTCCTTTCTAGCATGCAGTTGTACTTCTCAGTTTTGTCATCACTCAGTTGCATTCTTTCTATCGTTGAGAGACCGGCTTCTATCGTGTTGAGAAGACCGGCGAAAGTCCTCCAGAGCAATAAAGACTATGAATTCGGCTAGATGCTCGCTTTCATTTACCTGCAAGCAAGGATGTGGAGCGGTACAATTTTACCGCTCCGCTCCGATTACACTTCGCTTTCGCTCCGCTCCGCTCCAGTCATTTTTTCATACCTAGCCACTCCGCTCCGCTACACTTAAACTAAATCTTATTAATTTACCATACCATAGATAAAACGATTTCCTTGAACTTTTTAGGTTGTTTGACTACTGTAAATTATGATTGACTTCCACTCTGATAATATGCTTAACTGCAAAATATTAGCCTTATGCTTGTCGAATTTTAAATACGAATTATGGCCGATAATCATGAATGATTTTAAATAAATAATGATTTTAATTGAACAATACTTCGAAAGCGGATTGCACATTAGCATTAATAGTGATTATACACTTATCATGTGATAATAACTTAGTGACTCACCTGAAGAGTAACCGCAAATATGTGTGACAATCAGAAAATTCATTCTGTTGCAGCCTCATACTAGGTAGCAATACGATGATATCAGGTAACGATGCTCGCTCATACTGATATAAGCATGAATAATAATTAATAAATTGTAGTTTTCTGTAGGGAGAATTTTTCTTGTATTTTTGAAATGATAATTTTGTATCAGAAAAATTTGATAAATTTTATAATAATAATTTTGTATAAGATGCAAGGAACGATACATCGGTACTCGGTAGTGCGATAAGAACTTTGCATAGAAGAATTAATGAACATCTGAAAAACAAGACTTAATCCATCTATAACATCTCATCACATGTCAAATAACCTAGCAAAATATATCTGTGTCAATCATTCATTAACCTAACATTCCGTGAGCCAATGCACACTAAAAATTTGAACCCATCCATAGGAACGAATATGAACTGTCGGACTTCCATTTTTAACTTTCAGTTTTCTTTCAATTTTAAATCATATCTTTATTGACTTTCTTATTAACGGTTTACACAACCCTTCCACTTACTGTATAACTTGAGAATGTAGTCTTATCTCCGAATAATGTTAAAAAAATAAATAATAGACTAATATCTTACGAAAAATAGTGTAATAATAATAATGTAAAAAATCATTAATTATGATAAAACTTTGTTGACTTTGTTAACATCAGGTTCTCTCCCACTCCACTCCGCTCCGCTCCGCTCCAGTCAAAATTTTTTCTACTACCGCTCCGCTCCAAATTTACTCCCACTCCGCTCCGCTCCAAATTTACTCCCACTCCGCTCCGCTCAAAAACCCGCTCCGCTCCACATCACTGCCTGCAAGTTGTTAAATGGACGTAGATGTTTCAATTAACAACCATTACCCCTTCTAGGTTGTCATGACACGGAGGATCTGTAAAACACCGTTCTTCATTATGCTGTTGCTATCATCATTAGTCAATTCCGTGGTAATTCAAAATTGCGAAAGATCCGCTTATCTCTCATGTGGTACTTGGTCTCAACTCAAGTTCATTTAATAGATCAAAACTGCATACACATTGTGCATCTAATTAATACTGAGCTGCAACTCTACCAAATATGTTTACTTGTTATATATAAATTGTGATCATGCAACGTAATTCAAATTCTCTATTTCACCTGCATTCTGCATACGGTGGAGTTATTCCTGTGTTATCAAACATGCTCCCAGCCATAGGGTAGGGATGTATAGGTCAACTCAAAAAAAGTATCTGTATACAGTGAAAATTTTTGTATGAAAAGAATCAGTTGTTTGCAGAGATTGCGTTCCCCTGGTCGAAAAAATTATTTGAGTAGTTTTAAAAATGTCAAAATTTTGCAAATTTTTATACTACCGACATGGAAACTTCTTTAGAAGTAGTATGAAACAAGTTGGATATCAAAAGGAGTGAACATTTGCTAAAAACAACTTAGCTAAGCGGAAATTGAGATCATTATCAAGGAAATTTGATGAACCGCATTTAAATAGAAGTCATCATGAAAAAAACGAGAGCTTATTGTGCTTTCTTGGCTGAAATTTCACGTTATTTATTCAGTTTTCTCCGGCAGGATTTTATGATTTACCAAATTCATGCTTCATTTATTGAATCTGAATAGTAATGTAAACCCATTTACACACCTTACAATTGATTGAAATCATCGTCTTTCATTATGTTATTTTTCTCTACCAGTGGCACGCTGAAGAAAGTACGCTCTTGAGGTTGAGTATGAAAGCATAATAGCAACCTGTCGAATTTCTAAGTTAACAAGCATGGCATTTAACAACCAAGGCTGTCATAGCACGGAGGATCTGTAAAATACTATCATTCCTTCTGCATTACAATCATGATCACTCATTTACGTGGTAATTTCTTCAAAACCTCAAAAATTTGCATATCTCACATTTGGCAACAATATCCAACATGTATCCTCATCGAGTTCATTCAATAAAATCGAATGTGTGTACACATTGGGGATTTAATGAATGCGGAGTCTCCTCTCTACCTAATATGCTTACTTTATACTCCCAGCATTGTCTTAAGACGCTTTCATGTGCGAGTGACTGATCAAAACCTACCGTTAATAAAAGTGATCTGCATCAATTTTTAACTGATTATCAGAAAAGCAATTTTTTGAAAAAACTTCAGCAGCCTCCTCGGAGCTCAAAATAGCCCGGTGAAAGGATTATGCGGAATACACCAAGATGGGGTGAATTATAATACTCATGCATGCTCACAAACGCAGAATTAAATATTTTGTTTATCTGCTTCGAAGCGCGCGCAGATGAATCTAATTCTGTGGTCACAAATGATAATTAAGAGACAATAGGATCAAAGACAGTAATATACGTTTCTTTTCGTGTCTCTAAAATGTGAAATTCTAAAGTAATTAGGTTGCCCGATAAAATCAAGTTATGAATGTGGTTGAAAACATGATTAATGGCAATCTCCATTTATACGTTGACAACATTCTATACAAAGGATCTATTCAGGTATAGTCCGGGAGCCAGCGTGAAGTTGTGCAGGGAACGAGGTAGTACATAAAACTTTCACATAGCATAGTACACCTCTAACCTACTGCAAAACTTCGCGTCTGCCGGATCAGATCATTTGCTTTTCAGAAATAGAGAGGATAACAAAATCCTATGTATTTCCAATGGTAAAATTGTGACATCTGAGGTGTTGACTCCATTTTTTCGAGTTTTTGCTCATAAAAGTTACACAAATTGGTATTTTGTTGAACTGGTTATTATAGAAATCATCTATAGATCATGATCTTTCAAATGAGTTATCATTCAGTGACAGAGGATGAAGTAAAGTGTACAAACAGACACTTTTCGTTAAAGTATATCAACAATTTTCCTGAAATTTCTATGCTAAAATTTGCAGTTACACCAACGAAAAGTGTCTGTTTGTACACTTTACTTCATCCTCTGTCACTGAATGATAACTCATTTGAAAGATCATGATCTATAGATGATTTCTATAATAACCAGTTCAACAAAATACCAATTTGTGTAACTTTTATGAGCAAAAACTCGAAAAAATGGAGTCAACACCTCAGATGTCACAATTTTACCATTGGAAATACATAGGATTTTGTTATCCTCTCTATTTCTGAAAAGCAAATGATCTGATCCGGCAGACGCGAAGTTTTGCAGTAGGTTAGAGGTGTACTATGCTATGTGAAAGTTTTATGTACTACCTCGTTCCCTGCACAACTTCACGCTGGCTCCCGGACTAGTAGATTAATATGTTGACAAAAGAATCCCAGCTTTCATGGCTGTTGTTTAGGTTTTTAGATGGATTTAATATCAAAATATCAAGTCGATTCTTTCTCAATAAAGAGAAATAGAGTATAAAATGATCTTTGCAAATTCAGAATGATGACAAGGGAGATGATGTTCTACATTTACGTAATGCGAGCAATAATGTCGTGAAATGTGAAGATAATTGATAAGAGATGATTAAGATTGAGACACTGAGAGGACATTTAAATTTAGACACTGAACAGGATTTCGATGAATTCAATCAAATCACAAGTCATAAATTGTATAAATGTAGTTGAAGATCTTGAAAATCTTGACAATGTAAAAGGCCTTGTGTCATATTATATCAATTTATTTATAATAATTCGGATATTACAATTATAAATATTATTACAATTAATTCGTATTATATAATTCATATTAATCCACATTATATCATATTAAACTTTTAAACTCTAATGACATCCAAAAGCATGTTTCGAGATGCTTAAATCAAATTATAATCAATAGCTATTAGTTACTTAATAGCTACGAATTCATGAAGCCAGTTAGATCTCTTGGATACTTTAAAAATTAAAACTGCTTTCATTTTGGTTATCGCGACGTGTTTCGCAGTTCTTGTACACAGGACAGAAGTGCAATTTACGACGATGTACTCTAAGCACAAACAAAGACAGCAGAATTGCGGCTTTCTGACACATTGATACGCACTTAGAAAGATGATAGAACCTGACATTATCGATCTGTGACAACGACAGGCTGATGCAATAAAGAAACCAAGCTGACAAACTAGGTAGCAAGTAGTGTATATACTGTACATAAGAGAGAAATTAGCAACGCCTCAAATAAACTAAGCATAGGGCTTACTATGCATACTCCATAACATGATAGCACTTAATGCCATATGAATGGATTCCTGATTCGCGCTAAATATGACCATCTGAATCGGACTACATTAACGGAATCCTCAGAGGGTTATTATTCCTATATTCGGACAAAGGTGAATGGTGAAAAAAGTGAAAACGTTATAAGCTTCGCTAAATCAGGCATTAACAGCTTTCAAGAAGCCTTCACTTTCTTCTGCATGTGCTTGACAACTTGCTTACAGCGTTCTCTAGAAGACGACAAAAAATGACCGTTAATTCCTTCTCTTAACATCACAGCGGGGACAGTTTATTGTTAATGTCGTCTCATATCTAACGTCATCTGAAGACAGAAACCACAACGCAGTTATTCATGAAAGTATCAATGAAAGTTGTGTTGCGGGAAGCGGTGAATCTCGCTGTCTATTCTTCGAACGGGTCTATCGATTTCTCAAAAGCGTTCACTTTCACGACCTCTGTTGTTTAAATTGATTTCAATCCACAGAAATTGATATCAATAGATGGACAGAGGAGATCGATGTCTATGTTTATGCATCAAATGCAATGAACTATTCTGTACAGTCAACCTATTCGCAAAGAACGATTGCTTAGACGAACTGTTGCATTGAACAATGACGCCAAACATTAAAGATTCTAGATCGATATATCTATGACCAACTGCCAACTTTGTGATAGGTGAGTGACCTAATCGTCATGAAACAGTTGTTGAGATATCTTCATGTTCCAATTCACTCAGAGGACCACTATAAAGCAAGACGATCTACATTGGCGAACACTTCAGAATATCACTAGCTACCGACAAGATGCGTATCCTCCTAGCCTTCGTTTGCCTGATTGCTGCTGCCACTGCTTTCCACGATGGCTATGGCCACGGATACGGCGTTAAAGGAGGCTATGGTGGCGGCTATGGCGGAGGATATGGACAAACATACGGTCATGGCTATGGTGGAGGATACGGCCACGGCAACGGTTATGGTGGAGGATATGGTCACGGCTATGGCGGATATGGCCCATCATACGGTCACGGCTATGGCTATGGTGGAGGATACGGTCACGGCTATGGCCCATCATACGGTCACGGCTATGGTTATGGTGGAGGATACGGTCACGGCTATGGCCCATCATACGGTCACGGCTATGGTTATGGTGGAGGATACGGTCACGGCTATGGCGGAGGATATGGCCCGTCATATGGTCACGGATATGGTTATGTCGGAGGATATGGCTATGGTGGCGGATACGGTCACGGCTATGGCGGTGGTGTTGCCACAAGTTATGGATATAAAGGATGAACGCTGTACCAAATCACATATTGTTCATGATTGCACTTTAACTTGATTTACTTGTTAAATAATAAATTCCTCGCATATTAATTGTTTTACTCGATCCAGATTTCCATTCAGCAAGTAGCATGATTTTCACTGTAAAATATATGACGAAGCAGCCCTACTGACAAATTTTGTGTGCTTCTATTACCATGCCTGATAAAAGCGAACAATTTCATACAATCCGAGAAGACGAATACGATGCAACCCAAATTCAAACGTGTTGTCTCTCGAGGTCGAAGCGATCCGAAAAATTGGAAGTTTGATTCTATTATCGACATTAGTTTGATTATATTAATGCCATTATCAGAATTAATAATGATAAGCTCTGTACACGAAAAAAGGTGATTGGATCGAGCAGTTCCGTAAAAAAAGCTCAGTACAGCAGCTGCGAGAAAAAGTCGAAAGGCGTCTGGCGCACTTTTAGAAGACTAAATACCACAGAATTAAATATTGTTTATCTGCTTCGAAGCGCGCGCGCAGATGAATCTAATTCTGTGCGAAATAGTTTTAGTCACAAGGATGTTGCAAGGATGTCTCCTGGGGGCAATTCTTCGGTCACTGATCATGCGCTATGACTAGTGACAAGTAAGTGATATCAATTCTTCGACATACCATTTGACAAGTTTATTTTGACCAGTAGCTAATGGTGTGACAAGTGATTGAATTCTTCGACTTGATCAGCAATAAGCTCTTACTTGTTATAATCGCGCATTTATGACGGAAGAATTTTTACCTATCATGCTTGATTTATCAGCATCAGTGGAAGTAGAAGACATTCAATTAAAAAGTGAATGATGTATCAATAATTATCTTGCTTACATAGTTTTCAAAAAGTGGAGTTTGGAATATAAACTAGTTTGTGAGAATTTCACTGCGAAACAGACGCGGACAGTCTTGAATAACGACAGCTTGCTTTTACCAAAAAAATTGTAAATGAATCTTCTGTATTTCATGTTAGGTGAATAAATATTCAATTAAAAGATGCTGCAATAGATTCATTCGCAAGTGGTAGAAAACAGGCAACGTTTAAGAAACATTGCAAGCTGCTATATTTAGAACTTTTTGCATGTTTCATTTATCTTTTCCTACACACTGAATTAGAACAATATTCATCTACGTAATTGATACTCTATTATGTACCTGCACCTAACAACTCCTTGGCAATACAATGACCTTTGAGCAAAGAAATTTCATGAGTCTAGATCATTGCTGGATTGATATAGGCCAGGAAGACCGAGACTTAAACAAGTACGAAAAATAGTTCGGTGATTGGTTCGAGAAGCAAACACAGCATGTGCACAAAAACGGCCAGTGACTCATTCTGTTGACAGACGTGGTCAAATTTATTTTGAAAGGTAACGTGGATGAGAATAACTGAATTTATTAGAAGGCGCAGTTCACTACAGCAAAAGCTGCTAAATGATCACGGTGTTACCTTTTACGGTGGAATCTCAATTTTTTTCTTTTACAGGCTCACTTTCTTTTATATATAATCCCCTAAATGGGGCCAATTATTTTGAAATGATCAATAATATTATTGTTCCCATTTTAAGCAATAATCGTGCATTTTGGATAATGTTGTTTGAATGCAAGACAGTGCGCTATCACTCTACAGTCAAGAGTTCTTTGAATAAGAAATTTAGTAACGGTACTTGCATTGTTATAATGGGCGAGTAAAGTGAACTGACATCGAGGTTGCAAGGCCTTGTTCCTTGCGACTTTTTCTAGGTGTTCCTATCAAAGTCATCTTATGGCTGTTCATAAACGTTGTGTCCGGTAAATAGGCTATTGGTAATCTATTCCCACTGTCAAGTCCCGCCAATTTTGTATGCACGCTATTCAATGCATTCACTCGTGTTTCTTTAGCATGGCATTTGGCCTTGTCAGATTGGAGGCCTCCATTTTTTCGATTCGCCGCAGCTTCCAAATTTCATTAACAGTCATCTCTTGGCAATGTTCTTATTTGCTGAGACTAGTCTGACTACGGTAGTCTACAAGATAGTCTACGATTAAACTGCCTATCATAATCATGAAGATCGCATGTTGCAGATTTCTATGATCGAGACAGCGAATTCAGACAAATTCATTGTTGCTTTTAGAAGCACCGATGCTCTTCAGTAAAAACTTTTCAGACTAAAAAACTTTACATCACATTTACTCTTAGGTATCATAATGATTATTACAATAATTCGTAAAATATAGATGCTATATTAGCATAAAATCGAAATGAAAATCTATGACGGAATCTATGACCTATAGAATATACCTATGGTTTGTTTCACTATGCTTTGCACCACTTTTCGACCAATCACAGCTCTGCATTACCTAATGGTCTGCAACAGAATTGACTTGTCATATCTTGACAAGTGGTTGCTGATCAAACCGAAGGATTGAAATCATGGTCACTTGTCAAAATCAACTTGTCATAAATCACTGGTCACTTGTTACTGATCATAAACCGAAGAATTATTCCCGGAACGCACGTTCTCCTTTAAATTTCGGTATTTGAACGTAAAAAAAATAAAACGGGCTTTGTAGACATTGCGAACAATGTGCTCTTTGCCATAGTATCCGAACCGTCCTTTTTATGTATAACCCATGATATTTTGAAGTAAAATATTAATTATCAAACTCCCTTCCTATCTCCACTATGTTGAACTATGCGTTCTACATTTTCTAATGTAGAACGGAATTTCTATGAATCAAAATACATGTAATCCAATGGGCTACCGTGCTACATTTTTTTACCCTACAATGCACCCAAATTGCAAGTAAGCTTAGATGATATCTTGGGTATAGATAATAAGGCTACACCTCATGCAAATGCCAGTTAAATATCGGTTCACTTGAAATTCAAATGAAGGAAATGCACATAGAAGTAGATAATAGTACTTTCTATGGTATTGTTAATTTCTATGGAAATGCATGACATCAATATTGGATAGGCTATCTACTAGGACTTTGGATGCCATGGAAAGCCAACCACGTTTGTGTTCTTAGCAGATTGTCTATATCGTCACTGGTCCATAGAGTTCATTGACATTTCTTGATCGTTTGATAATAGTGATATAACTACTCCATCTGTACTACCATAGAAAGATGTAGCACTCGGCTTCGCCTCGTGCTACATTTTCTGTGGTAGTACAGATGTCGTAGTTATATCACTATAATATATATGTAGTCTTCTATAGGCCCCTACTCCTGACGCTTTATAACTTAATACATAGAAGTAGTTGAGACCGGTTTGGGTATAGAATACACCTGTGCGACTTAAATTATGATATTTCATGACTTTTCTTTTATGAAAATGGTGGATTAGGTGTAGGCCTACGACATCACTATTTTGCTTCATTAGCAAAAGCTCGCGGTGTTAGGAAAGTTCTGTGTTGAAAAAAATAAAATCCAGTCGATTTAGAACTGAGCGGGAATTTCTACAGTGTAAACCGTGTGCTCCTAATGTTACTTCCTATCACTCTAGACGCTGAGTTTCGGAGTAGTAGCGTAACAATAGGAGTGCTACATTCGTGCAACATAAGATCAAGGTGCTAAATTTTACGAATGTACCCATTTGCTACGTGAACTCGACCTAATGCTACGACACTGTCTTATGTAATATAAAGATGACTGAACATGTTAAGCCGCTAATCTTGCTCCAGATGCTTACTAGCATTCAAGGGCCTCTAGTGTTCTTGAATAGTTGCTTGCATTCGGAGCTTTTTTCAGTTTACTTTAGGAGCGTGCGGTTTACAGTGATAGCCAATGAACACAATGAAGCATATCTCCTTAGTGATGATCTCTTCGCATTGCCGCTGATGCTTTGTTTCCGGCGTTGAAGCAACGATTGACGAAAAGGCCTCTGTCTTACAAGGGAACTGCACCACTCAAAGTGCTGTGAACATTTATGAAAACACCATCACCTGTGACTTTGAAACCTATTGCGACAATTTTAATGTTTTGATAAGGTTGGAAAGATTCATGGCATTGGCTTGTATCACAGAGCAATTAAGTGATTAGCTCATGTCCATGCGGAGCAGATGCGCATGTAGCATATTAAGTGAAATTTAGGAGAGTACATATATTAAATAGTACTGACATGTCATCTAAGTTTGTGCGCTTGTAATAATTCATAAATGCAGCAGTTTTCAAACAAGTATTGAATGAAATGGCAGCTATTCAAGTCTGCTCCTATTTTCAACTGAGGCTGCAACTCAATATTCAATTATCAGAAGAATCTAGCTTCTAAGAATCGAATCTAACGATTGTGACTCACTGATTAGATCTCTGTCTGCTCATATTTGCCAATGACCCTAAAGGTTTAGTGAAAGCTGATTATTATTTTATGTCTGATATCATTTTGCATGTCCAGGAATCGAAGAACATGGAAATATTGCTCATTATGTGGTTATTACATTATATAAGTCCAATGGGAGCAAAGTTGAATACGTACAGCTGTACACACAGTGCTCTTCTTCTTCAGCTAGTGAAAAAGAAAACGTAATAAACGCATTTATTCAGATATCAACAATCCTTTTTCTGAGTTCGTCAGCTTCCAAAAAACGAATATTGTCAAAACTTTTCATCATCCTAAAACATTACCACTCCCTCTGCATCCCATCATACCCATGCATCTGAGAATTTCATAAATTTCAAATGACAGTCTGAAGGGGCTTGACACCATAGAAATGGCGCTATGTACATTTTGCTCCTATTCCGTTAAAGCATTAAGCGTCATCTTCATTATTATTATTATTAGTATCATCAACCTCCTGTAAAAATGACTGTTGATCTCACATCCCACAACTGCCGATCGGAAATTTTACTTTCTAACTATGCTAAAATAATGCCGCAATTCTGATCTGAAAAACAGCAGGTTATCAAAAAGTATAAACTTCTTTCGATTACAAATTTGATCTATCTATATTCTGAACACAGAATTTGTTCTGTGGTTAACATGTCGGCTAATAATACATCGGGGGAAGGGTTTGTTCTTAATTATCATAATGTCGACAAAAGCGGCTCACCTGTGTCTTGTCTATTGTTATGTCCATATCTATTAGCACACCTATGTCTTTATTTAACTTCTGTATTTTTGTTAGTCTTTGCATATGTCGATTGTTTGGATAGCTCCCTCACATCGCTTATGTACATGGTTCTTTCAACGTGTCAAGCGATTTATGTATGGGTTACATAATCACACTTCAGTGTGCAAATAATGTCTGAAAGTACATGAAAGCATGCCAATGGATCAAAAAGGCAAAAATCAAATCCTGCAGTCGTGCAATTACTGTCAACTTCTAATCTTACTAATGGGTGGTCAACATACGGCCTAAATTGAAATGTCATGCAGAATTTTGTTTTCAACACAGGCACGAAGTGCGGAAGATCCAGTGTTCTAGCTTGTCCGCCTCGGTGGGCACCACCGTTCTCAGTAGCGTGTAAAGGTCCCTAAGTAAGGCCCATCAAGTCCCCCTTTGTGCCTTGGGGTAGGTATCAGTAAAAAAATGTCTATCTACATGACTTCCTGTTGATAACCTTTTGAACACTCATATTTTATACATATAAACTTTAGAGGCTGCTGCATTATCTGTTTGTAATTAAACAGGTAGCACATGAATTTGTTTTGTAATCTCAAATGTCCTGTCTCAGAAATTTTTGCATGTTACCCTCTTCATGTTGATGAGACTTAAATTAATTGCTCACAAAATACTAAACACATATATTATCAAACTCTAGACTCTACCCAAATCGCAAATCAATTCACATGGAGATCTTTCGCATAATGCGGATTGATTACTGATTAGCATCTAACTGATGGTAAAAACTGAAAATGTTGGCGGGTCAGAATATAATAGTAAAATCTGAAGACGAGCACTGAAACGACAGCAAAAATTGGATTGCAATACAAAATCCAACTTGAAATTGAAAAGCATTTTGTCGATACATTCAATCTTGACGCCTCATTTTTCAAATTCTCATGTTAAACCAATGAAGTCATAGAAATTGATGACAATAAAACCTCTGGAATGGAAGTAAAGCTCCATGCAATACACAATAGTGGCACAAAAACGCACTTATTTTCACTTAGATGCACCTGTCAACGTCTGCATGATTGGGCTAGAATCAGTCACATGTGCAATTAATTCTAAACTTTTCATTGGTTCTTCTTTTAAAATATCTTTCATTGCTTCTTATACGAAACCGCAACTTGTAGGCACGAAAATCGTTATGACATTAGTATTTGATGCCTCTCAGAATATGAAAAATGTGCATGATCTTTGAAATAAAATATTCATCGAGCAGTCTGATGCTGGGTCTATCAAAATAGAAATTTTCTCGAATTTCGTGCAAATTTTGTCGCGATTTCATATTCGGGGAAATGGCATGGATTCAAAGCAAATCAATGGATGGCTTTATTATTCCTCTATTTACTATTTCATTATTTTGTTATTTATGTCTTTGTCGATTGTTTGGAAAGGTCCCTCGCATGTCCTATTTGTACATACGGGTCTATAGATTTCTGTAGAGCATTCACTTTCATGGTCTCCATTGTCGTATTTCATTTCAGTGCACAGAAGTCGATGGCAACAGGCAAACAGAAGAGACTGATTTCTATGTTTTTATGAATACTAAATGTCAAACTGCAGAGATACTTCATGGAAATGTAATCAACTATTCTGTGCAGTCATCCTATTCATAAAGGGGGAGCTGGTTAGACGAACTGTTGCAATGAACAATGACGCCAAACATTAAAGATTCTAGATCGATATATCTATGGCCAAATGTCCGCTGTTTGTGACAGAATGACCTACTCGGCATGAAACAGTTGTTGAGATATCTTCATGTTCCAATTCGCTCACAGGACCACTATAAAGCAAGACGATCTACATTGCCGAACACTTCAGAATATCACGAGCTACCGACAAGATGCGTATCCTCCTAGCCTTCGTTTGCCTGATTGCTGCTACCACTGCTTTCCACGACGGTCATGGCTACGGATATGGCGTTAAAGGAGGCTATGGCGGAGGATATGGTGGCGGAGGATATGGCCAAACATACGGTCATGGCTATGGTGGAGGATACGGCCACGGCTACGGTTATGGCGGAGGATACGGCCCATCATATACTCGTAGTCACGGCTATGGCGGAGGATACGGCCACGGCAACGGTTATGGTGGAGGATATGGTCACGGCTATGGCGGATATGGCCCATCATACGGTCACGGCTATGGCTATGCTGGAGGATACGGTCATGGTTATGGCTATGGCGGATACGGCCCATCATACGGTCACGGCTATGGCTATGGCGGAGGATTTGGCGCAGGATATGGCTCAGCATACGGCTATGGCTATGGAGGTGGCAAAATTTATGGAGTATATAAGCGATAAAAGCGACTCGGCATCGGCGACATGAACTGCAGCATGTTGTTATTGACTAACCACGACTCACAGCTTGATTTCTATACTTGTTAAATATACTAGTAATTTACTTACATGCGCTTGTTCTTCTCGGGTTTTTTTAGATAGAGCTGCTGAATTTGAATAATAGCGGAAAGCATCCATACAAAGTGAAACCGGTTCGCTTGTGGCTTCATCACATTGATCACAAGTTCTCTAGCTTTTAAAGCCAGTAAGATCGTCTGCCTTGTCTGTTTCGATGCTACATCGTTCATTAGCCATATAATGGGCTCAATTTTGTGCCGACTAAATTTTAGTCAATAAACAGCCCCAATATAATACAATTGCTTTCAGGCAGGCCCTGTGGTTACTAGTAGTACATGTATTGACGCTTAGTACAAATTTTCTACTTATTGGCTGCATAAATGGCACTTACATCAGATTAACCAGTGACAGGTTGACACCGGCAGTCAGTCCGGGGTCCAATGAACAGCAGAGGACCCTGGTACTCCCTTCACGATGTGTCGCTGCATTGAAATGGTGCATTCGTGTTTGAGGAACTCCTGGCCGGAGCGGGGGCTTCGGCCTGTATCCCCCTTCTGGTGTCGGCAAACTCCATGCCAACACAACTGGCATGGTAACACACAATGGTAAGTTTTAATCAACTCGTCATCATGCTTCTGTAAATATGTCTGAAGTTGAGTACAAATGTTTTTAAAAAATATGACACTTTTGAGAATCAATTGGAAATATGGTCTAAGACCAGACGACTTCGGGGAACGACATCGTTTGATCGATTAGACAATGTTGGGAGTATGTTTGATTGCATTGGAATAGTTGCACTGTGCTGACTACAACTGAAGCAGAGATTTTCGGAAATGCTTGTACTGCCGTTGTCTTGCTGACATGATGCAGAAAAATGACAGCAACTGCTCATCCAATTAGATGAATTACAGCTTGTAATACTTGTAGCACCAAAATGACGGCGCTAGATACTACTCACATTAATTGTACTCACATTGTATGCAGAAGTCAAAAATGTTTATTTCAAAGACATTGGAAAACATGAGCAAATACGCTCACATAAACACAAAAACACGGCTTTTTGAGAGATGCAGTCTGTGAGTTGCGCATGCAGTCGGTGCTGTTGACAAAATACATGTATATATTCCGAACAGGAAGGAAAGGAGAATTATCCAAATAAATTTCCAGATTTCATACTTATTGGTTTGTGCTTTCGTTAGTCACCGTTCGTAAATCGTTGGCCTTTCGGAGAAACTTCGCGATGGATTTCACTAGTTTTGGAGTAAAATTGTTCATCAACTTATTCAATTCTGTTGTATTGTTACAATTGCATTGCAAAGGCGCTGTTTCTATCATAAAATGATGCAGAGTCTCCACTTTTGCGAATCATCACATAGCTCACACAAATGCTCTTCGTATTGTAATCGATTTCCGTAACTGCCAGTTACGAAATCTAATTCGTGATTTTTTTGTTCGAAATTTTGATAATATATTGATGTTATTGCATTCAATATCAAAATTCAGATGTGATTTCATAGTATTTTCAAAACTATATAATTCAGTCAAGAATGACTCTCTTTTGCTACATCCATTTTCTCTGATGCAATTAGTCACTCGTTTGGATGTAATGTATTCCTTCTCTATTTCGAGTGTTTTTGGAATTAAACAAGTTGTGATTTTTATTGCTTATAAAGGTATTATGAGTAGTGCATATCTGATTTTCCAATTATTCATGGAATGATCACATAGATGCATTCGTGGGTGAATGAATATATTAATTTCAACTTCACATTTACTTCGTTAATTGTCTGAAAGTAATTTAAGATGCTTACTTTAGTTAGAAATTGACACGAATTCCTGATTTTCAGTATATGTACTTTCAAATAACGGTCAAATTTTTGATGCTCTCGTGGACCAAATTTGATCAAATTTGAATGTGATGTTGGAAATTAGAAGAAACTAATTTTCATTAAGTTTGAGTCACAACTTTCATAGATATAGAGCATTGTCAAAGTCTGTGTTTGGGTGGAGGTCCAGGAGCACAGCAAAAGAGCGCTAGCGACATGTAGGCCGAATGCACTCATCAAGTGGTGGAATCGAGCGTAGAAGCGTCTGTTACACCGCAAATATTGCGTATTCAGACTCTCTGATGCTCTTGATTTATTGTCGCTAATATCAGCTTCTGACAGCGTCTATCAAGGATGTGGTGGGGCTAAGGAAGATGAGGATCATGTAATAAGTGCTGCATTGAGCATCATCAACTATGAGAAAGTTCTTGAGGAAAAATCACAACATTGATAGTCTGCAAATGCGATCAAGCATAGAGTGAGCATAAATTTTTATATACGAAAATTTAGTTTTTGCGTAGATTGCATTCTTGCGGTCCAAAAAAAGCATTTGATCAATCTTCATGAAGCTAAACTTTTGCAAATAATTCTTGTCTTTTTATACTAGCGATTTGTCATTTCCGACTTTAATAGGACCTATATAAGTAGTATGAAGCTTACTAGGTATCAAAAAGAGTGACAATTTACTAACAAGTATCATAATAAAGCGGAAATAAAGGTGATTGACAAAGAAGGTTTATGAGCCACATTATGATACAAGTCTTCGTACATACATGTACTTCGAGATCTTATTCTGCTTCTTGGCTCAAATTTCGAGTTTGCTAACCCAGCAAAGCTAGTTAGTAGCTTTTTCTTTTAGACCATAGAAGTAGATAATAGCACACTAGAATGGAAGTTTGATATCTTGCTCATGTACAATGATGTCACATTGAAAAATCTATGGTTTGTAGATCAGCTTCGATCTAATGCATTGTATCATAGTCAAACTGTTTTCAAGTTGGTTGTGGAAGTGGGTGACAGCAAATTACAGTATTTTCTTGAAGAGAATTTTAAGTGAGATGGTAGTATTGTTTCATATGAAATAGCCCACTATTCTATTGGTTAATATGCCGTTTCAATATGCACCAATCATTGACAACCGTAATCCATTTTTTCAATATTGGAATACGATTTAAAATTTGGTTCACAGAGTAATGATTGTAAGTGGTCAGTGGATTGGTTATGAGAACATCTCAAGAATTCAGAGATAAAGATTCTTAATTATTGGATAATTTCTCCGTCAAGCGGTAAAGAAACCTAGCGCTTTTCTGGAATAAACACAGTGAAAGCTTCTTTACCTACAATCATCACTCAGATAAATGAAATGTCGCTGGAACTTTTCAATTAATCATTGAAAGAATAGTGTGATATAGTGTGATGAATCATCACACAGTAGGCAATTTGTTTCGATGTAAACAAAGTCATTCATTACAATCGCTGAGTAGACTTATTCTTTATTATCAATATCGTAGTAATTAAAAGTAGTAAATATTGACTATCAGTATTGATAAACTGAAATATTTATAATCCAGGCAAAAACAGTAAAATATTAAAAAAATATTTTTCCGATCCCTAGTGATGATATTTTGGAAGCTGATATTTGAAAGCATGCAAAGATTTTGAAAATTGTTCGAGTATAATGAGCAGGGAAGCCATTTAAAGTAAAATGAATACTCTAAGATTTTTTTGGCCTCTGATTTCAAGCTGGAGTAATGCATGTTCTGTAAATTGGCATCCCAAGTTGCATATATGTCTGATTATACTCTTGATATATTGTAAGAGCGACATTTCTAAATGATGTGCGTACAGAACGTTTTAAAGGATTTCTTTCTTTATCATCCTGTCGCTGCAGTATTTTGTAAATTCATTATTGCTTTTGTGTACATGACAAAGGGTAACAATCCAGATCACAAATTGACTTGACAATAAAAATGCCAACCCAAAAACAAGAAAGCCAGCTCGCAAAATATGCTTTTGCCCCAACTAAGTTCCCCCGGCGTGTGCCATAATTTTCATGCAATTTCCATTCTAGGACTTTCTATGGTATTGTTAATTTCTATGCTCTAGACTAAATGGATCTGAAACGTCAAGCATATTGTCCAATTTGTTAGCTGCCACACTGTACTCTAGGGTCAATGAAATTACTGTGCAAAATTGAGTTATAAATGATAAGAATGATAACACTCCATGCAGTTAGAAATCAACTATATTTATGTGGATTAATTACATTTTCATAGGCATATGATTAGTGCATATGATTCACTAAATTCATGTTACATGCTACATTTCTTATCTGCATCTGAATAGCATAGTGGACACATTTTCATCTTTCAAAGTTTATTGTGCCCACTGTCGTTGATTGTGATATTTTGCTGTCTCAGTGACAGAGATTGTGACATGATCAAGTTTAAGAAAATATGCTTAGTAATAGGGCTGAGTATTAGAGTAATAGTCACTTCCACAGAATTGCTAACTCAACAAACATCACCTCTCAAAGGTTGACATGACTCGGAGAATTTGTAAAATACTATATTTATTTCGGTATTGGTATCATGATCGGTCAATTTTTATGTTAATTTCTCCAAAGCTGTAAAATTTTGCATATCTTGCATGCACACCGGAGAATTAATTAGCACCAAGTTGCTAGTCTACCTAAAATAGTTTCGTTGTGTGATTAAAGACTTGAGACACCCCTTGACATAGCAGGGACATCTGTCAAAGCTGCTTGATACAAATGACATTTTTCTAGACGCATCCTACTCGCCAGTCTATAGAGAGATCGATGAATTTGCAAAAGATATTTAAGGCTCTTCAAAGGCACTATGTACAACCTGATAACATTGTGCGTTAACTTGATAATTCAGAATACTCTTAAGCGGACATATTATTGACTGAAGTCATGAGTAAGTGCTAGTAGGGCCTATATGCTAGTAGGAAGGGTGTCAACTCGAAAAAATGTCATCATACAGTGGAAATGTTTATAATAAATTATTCAGTGATTTTGTGAAAATTAGGTTCCAGAGATTTAAGAAAGGCAGTTGACCAATTTTTCTAAAAAATGTAAATATTTCCTAATTATTCATACTACTAATACATATTAGTAATTTGGTACTTGAGATTTAAATTAATTTTCAATTTAAAATTCACAATTATATATTATAAAGCTAACTTTAATATTCAACTTAATTTAGTTTAAGTAAAACATTAATCTAAACAAATGAAAATGTATTAATAAGAAACTGAATTTAAAATTAAACGAAAACTAAGTTGACTATCAAGGAAATTTCACACCAACCGCACGCAGTAATGTGGGTCTTCATACAAAAAATTGGAAACTTACTGTACTTCTTGGTTCAATTTTCGAGTTTGTCAACTTTGCAAATTTGGTTAATAGCTTCTTCCCAACAGCTATATATATCTGTCACGGTAGCACACTCGTTCAGTATTAACTGTAACAGAATAAATTCTACGGTCATTAAAAAATCAGTGTGTAGAATTGGGTGATTAATGATTAGAATCATCATAGGCCTACTCTATGCGGTTAGAATACAAGTATATTTACATATTTGGCTCAAGTCACTGTAAGGCATGATTTCATGATTCCCTAAATTAAGTTTCACTTTTTATCTGAAGAATGAATCTCTTAAAGCTAATTACGATTTCTGTCTTTGATCATGGCATTTTACACTTTCAATAACAGGTATAGCTTGTGACATGATGAAGCGTAAGAAAGACCCCATTAACGAGCTGAAACTTAAAGTAACAGTGACTTCCATCAAAGCTAATCAAAAGCCTTACTTCTCCAAGGAAATCAGGACCTCAAAGGATTTGCAAGATACCATTCTTTCTCCTGTATTGCTATCAATTATTCATCTGTATGAGCAAATAATTTTTTGCTTACTTTTCCTAAACAGAAAAAGGTTGCACATTTCACATCTGTTGATAAGCAGTAGCAAAAGTTCATTTAATAAAATCGAAGCTTCTTTAATATTAGAGATAGCACACCATTAATATCATAGAGATTAATGCTAAATACAAATCACCCTAACATACTTGTTCTATATGTACACTGTAAACCATCAGCTACCAAATGAAAACAAATTTCGCCGCCAAACCAAACTCATCAAAAACTGTAGTTTTTTGTAGAATGTTGTAACATTCTCTGCCAAATGAAGGCAGTTTGGCTTTCACCGCTACCAGACCGTTTTCATCGGGTAGCTGACATTTGTTAGAGCTCAGATTCATTTGGTAGCTTTGCTGCCAAACCGTTACATTGATTGCTATAGGAATAGATAATATAGTGTAATCAATAATAATAATGATATAATAAATTTTGTATACGAAATGAAATGGAAATGAGCATTTGGTAGGAACGATTCAATAGGTTTGGCTGCTCACGGTTTACAGCGTATGACTAGAGTAGAAGTTCGGTGCTATGTGCTGATGATTCTGCTATCTTGCTATGAACTGAAAGCAAAAGCGCTTGCGAGTTGCATTTGAATGCTGAATGGTCACTGGCTAATAACAATACAAATTAATAGACAAGAATCAAGGCTTCTATTTGTTCGTGACCATCACACAACAAACCGCATGTAGTCCAGCCCTAACTTACAGGTTATAATGCCTTGCGGTGTAGAAGATTACTTTTCTATCGGCATCAATGAATAGCGGTGACAGCCTATTGTTAATGCTGTCTGATGATATCTGACGACTGCTGTAGATAAAAAGATCACAACACAATTATTCATTAATGAAAGTGATTTTGGGAGAAGCGGATAAATACATAGTCTTTTCTGTGAACGGGTCTATGGATTTCTCTAAATGATTTCAATGTACAGAAATTGATAGCAGCAAATGGACAGAAGCGATCGATTTCTATGTTTTTACATATCAAATTGAACAACTTGGAAATGTAATCAAGTATTCTGTACAGCAAACCTCCTCGCAAAGAACGATTGTTTGACGAACTGTTGCATTGAACAATGACGCGATACATTAGAGATTCTAGATCGATATATCTATGACCAAATGTCCGCTGTTTGTGACAGAATGACCTACTCGGCATGAAGCAGTTGTTGAGATATCTTTATGTTTCAATTTACTCACAGGACCGCTATAAAGCAAGACGATTTGCATTGTCGAACACTTCAGAATATCACGAGCTACCGACAAGATGCGTGTCCTCCTAGCCTTCGTTTTCCTGTTTGCTGTATCCAGTGCTTTCCCCGACGGTTATGGCTACGGATATGGTGTTAAGGGAGGCTATGGCGGAGGATTTGGCGTTAAAGGAGGCTATGGTGGCGGCTATGGCGGAGGCTATGGCGGAGGCTATGGCGGAGGATATGGTGTTAAGGGAGGCTACGGCGGCGGATACGGCCACGGTTATGGCGGAGGATATGGTCCAGCATACGGTCCTGGCCACGGTTATGGCGGAGGATATGGACCAGCATACGGCCACGGCTATGGCTATGGCGGAGGATATGGTGTTAAGGGAGGCTATGGTGGCGGATACGGCCACGGTTATGGCGGAGGATATGGCCCATCATATGGTCACGGCTTCGGCGCAGGATACGGCTTTGGCTACGGAGGAGGATATAAACGATAAGTTACCGAGACTATCACAGCGTTTGTTGCTGACTATCACACCTGACTTCTGAATAATTTGTTAAATATATATTACTTAGCAGTTTCCGCCTATTTACTTTAACCTTGCTAAGGTTGAATCAACTTTGACAGTTTGCAAGCACGTATACCACTGCAGTATTGCATTACATGAATACTGTACCTACCTGGCTGTTTCATATTTTCATCGTTCATCACAGCCCAGAAAGTAATGATATAGTAACTGAATCTCGGCATCCCTAAACAAAACATGAGCCTGACCAAGCTACGTTTCTAACCATACGTGACTCTGATCACAAACCTAGGTTACCTTTTCCAGTAATCTTGGGGAAAGAGGTAACATGTTCAGTCATAACTGCGACTGACTTCAATAATAGGCCTACAAGTATGTCCCAACTTTGAACAGAAGATCATCTCGAGTGAATAATGAGCATGTCTGAATAGATAAATCAAAATGTGCTGCTCTATCCAATTGACTGCGATTTGTAGATAAAACGGTGCCGCGAGCTTCTCAATGGAACGGTGGCCGAAAATCCTGTCTACTGTTTGAGGTATGGGTCTATTTTTCCACGAAAAAGCATGTAAAGTAACGTGTTGTGATTGGCTTGTGTGAATTCACAACTAGCTCAGAATTCCCTAATCCCCTTGTCTGAGCAACTGCGCCATCAGCTTAGTTCACCGTGGTAATAGCAGCACAATCATCCCGTTCAATTTCCCCAATGGTTCCAGTTACCATTGTGACGTAAATTGACGCAGTTTGTACATGCTTTACTGACCGATATTTTATACCCTAATTTGGCACC
This sequence comes from Prostheceraeus crozeri, assembly GCA_907163375.1. Lineage (NCBI taxonomy): Eukaryota > Metazoa > Platyhelminthes > Polycladida > Euryleptidae > Prostheceraeus > Prostheceraeus crozeri. The sequence continues at coordinate 629,213 of CAJQUW010001113.1, read as the reverse complement.
CTCCCTGCGAACAACGGTTCCTCTCTAGGCGTCCGGGTAGAGAATCTGGTCATAGATGATTTTCTGATGTGTTTACTTTTTGAAGGCTACGTGTCGTGTAGAATGAGACAGTATTCGATTAAGGGTCATTGTTCGTGCTACCGAATAATTTGCTACTTATTACAAATCTACTTGATTGAATATAATTTCTGGTCAGAGATTTGAAGTGTGAAATCAAGTAGGCCTACACCTTTTGCTGCTCAAGAAGACCGACATCCAACTGCAGCACTTTCTTCAGAAAACAATTCGTGTTGTGGCTGTCAGATTTCCATTTGCATGCATGCTCTCATTGGACGTGTGAAACACACATTGGTTCATGTTGCGAATTGAAACAGCATAAGTCCCAATCTGCTCTCTGTTGTACGCACGACGAAGTCTGCAGCAATGATAAGTATCAAAGGCATGTCACTTAAGGATTCAAAAATGCTCTTGAAGATTACAACCGCAGTGAAGTTTTAAATACATTTATATGCTGGCTTGGTTTTATGATTAGTTATAGTGAAGTTTTGGCAAATTTTATTCGCAATATCCCATTGAAATATTGATTTGCTTCAATCACACATCAGATAGATAATTGCTTGATTAATGATGTCAATTCGATGTCTTGATAGCAATCAAAGGAACATTTGCGATGATTTAACGCGAGTGCCTACAGTACTGAATGTGATCGGAATGAATTTGCTCATTCTTGGGCTGCTGGGTATTTATCTCATCAACGTACTGCTTGCGCATTAGAGTTGAAATTGAATAAATATTCGGCGCAATGTGCTGATGATTCTGCTATCCTGTTATAGGCTGAGAACAAAGGCGGTTGTAATTGGATGCCGATTCAGTCAAGCGGCGAAAAGTCATTGAGAAAATGATGTAGGTATTGGCATCCATAGTCATGTAAGGGGCTTGCTGTGCCGTGCAAGCACGTTAGCTTTATTGGATTCACGTTCACACACGCTTAAATAAAAATCTATATATCCAATATTTAATCAATTTTTGCCGACAGTTTGCCTTGCGCAATTTCATGAACAATCTCAGTGAACGTGAGTTGCCGACCAATTTAACGGTGTGATTCGCGTAGCCTCAGCTCATTCATTAGCAGCGACTTTGTGGCGTGTACATCGAGTTCTCTGAATTAAGTCTCGTGAAGTTCTTTGACTCCTGATTGAGAATTGCAAAGCCTTTGCTTGAGTCAGCTGCTCGATCTGTCATTAGACGTCACCAAGGAGAGGAAGCTGTTGACAGGGAGATGGACGGAGGGAAGAATATGCGGTCTCAGCGAAGGTCCAGTTAGACACACAGCGATGACAAGCATTAGAGAAGCATTTCAATAATTTTGAATTTGAATGTTTTCTTTTCAGTTTGTTTTTGAAATTAGTGACTTTGCTTGTAAAATTCAGATGGTAAAAAAAGCTGATCACAAAACACGGAATAACAAATTCTCATCCCTTTCAATCGTGTCGCACACCACCCTGTCTTCCATCATATGAGATGTTGCACTCTCAGGTTCAAGCAAGCTATGATAATCTTGCAACCGTTATTGAGTTTGCTGGACAGAGGTCAATCGCTCATTTTACAGATCATGCGCTTTTGAAAAGGAAGAAATGTGAGCATGACAATCAATGAGACACGAGGCGAATGAGCATTTTCTGAGCTTTAATTTGATGCATTGTTCTTCGAATTCAGAGGAAAGAAGCAGTGATATCGTGAAGTTATCACGGTAGGCCTATCTTGCGTATCCGTGCGATGTAGGGAGTAAGAATATGTAAATTCAATTCAAACAAATTCAATAGTTCTTTTTCAGACTTTTTTCAACAACAATCAGATCAGCAATATGCAGTCGGTGTGAGAGAGCAAAGACATGCCTTTGCTAATTGTTTGTGCGTCAGTGTCACCATACAATCGCACATTCGATCGACTAGAGTTTTTTTCAATTTTCGCTCTCCTTCCATGTTGTTTGTGTACTTTAGCGGTAATGAGAAAGACGTTGAAATAAGTTTGAAAAAGAATCATTGAGCTTACTTTAAACTGACATATTCTATCTTCTTGTATCGCAAGGATTCTGAAGACACCACCTATTGGCATTTTGATGAAAAACTGAGTTTCTGGTATTTTCAGTTTAGTAGAGTCACGATTTCTAACCCAGCAGTTACGAGTTTGCTAACCCAGCAAAGCTAGTTAGTAGCTTTTTCTTTTAGACCATAGAAGTAGATAATAGCACACTAGAATGGAAGTTTGATATCTTGCTCATGTACAATGATGTCACATTGAAAAATCTATGGTTTGTAGATCAGCTTCGATCTAATGCATTGTATCATAGTCAAACTGTTTTCAAGTTGGTTGTGGAAGTGGGTGACAGCAAATTACAGTATTTTCTTGAAGAGAATTTTAAGTGAGATGGTAGTATTGTTTCATATGAAATAGCCCACTATTCTATTGGTTAATATGCCGTTTCAATATGCACCAATCATTGACAACCGTAATCCATTTTTTCAATATTGGAATACGATTTAAAATTTGGTTCACAGAGTAATGATTGTAAGTGGTCAGTGATTGGTTATGAGAACATCTCAAGAATTCAGAGATAAAGATTCTTAATTATTGGATAATTTCTCCTTGAAGCGGTAAAGAAACCTAGCGCTTTTCTGGAATAAACACAGTGAAAGCTTCTTTATATAGCTACAATCATCACCCAGATAAATGAAATGTCGCTGGAACTTTTCAATTAATCATTGAATGAATAGTGTGGTATAGTGTGATGAATCATCACACAGTAGGCAATTTGTTTCGATGTAAACAAAGTCATTCATTACAATCGCTGAGTAGACTTATTCTTTATTATCAATATCGTAGTAACTAAAAGTAGTAAATATAGACTATCAGTATTGATAAACTGAAATATTTATAATCCAGGCAAAAACATTAAAATATTATTTAAAAAATATTTTTCCGATCCCTAGTGATGATATTTTGGAAGCTGATATTTGAAAGCATGCAAAGATTTTGAAAAATGTTCGAGTATAATGAGCAGGGAAGCCATTTAAAGTAAAATGAATACTCTAAGAATTTTTTGGCCTCTGATTTCAAGCTGGAGTGATGCATGTTCTGTAAATTGGCATCCCAAGTTGCATATGTGTCTGATTATACTCTTGATATATTGTAAGAGCGACATTTATAAATGATGTGCGTACAGAACGTTTTAAAGGATTTCTTTCTTTATCATCCTGTCGCTGCAGTATTTTGTAAATTCATTATTGCTTTTGTGTACATGACAAAGGGTAACAATCCAGATCACAAATTGACTTGACAATAAAAATACCAACCCGCTAACAAGAAAGCCAGCTCGCAAAATTTGCTTTTTGCCCCAACTAAGTTCCCCCGGCGTGTGCCATAATTTTCATGCAATTTCCATTCTAGGACTTTCTATGGTATTGTTAATTTCTATGCTCTAGACTAAATGGATCTGAAACGTCAAGCCTATTGTCCAATTTGTTAGCTGCCACACTGTACTCTAGGGTCAATGAAATTACTGTGCAAAATTGAGTTATAAATGATAAGAACGATAACACTCCATGCAGTTAGAAATCAACTATATTTATGTGGATTAATTACATTTTCATAGGCATATGATTAGTGCATATGATTCACTAAATTCATGTTACATGCTACATTTCTTCTCTGCATCTGAATAGCATAGTGGACACATTTTCATCTTTCAAAGTTTATTGTGCCCACTGTCGTTGATTGTGATATTTTGCTGTCTCAGTGACAGAGATTGTGACATGATCAAGTTTAAGAAAATATGCTTAGTAATAGGGCTGAGTATTAGAGTAATAGTCACTTCCACAGAATTGCTAACTCAACAAACATCACCTCTCAAAGGTTGACATGACTCGGAGAATTTGTAAAATACTATATTTATTTCTGTATTGGTATCATGATCGGTCAATTTTTATGTTAATTTCTCCAAAGCTGTAAAATTTTGCATATCTTGCATGCACACTGGAGAATTAATTAGCATCGAGTCTACCTAATATACTTTACTTATGCGATAAAGGACTTGAGAGACATAGCAGGGACATTTTGCACACTGCTTCATACAAATGACATTTTTCTAGACGCATCCCACTCGCCAGTCTAGAGAGATCGATGAATTTGCAAAAGATATTTAAGGCTCTTCAAAGGCACTATGTACAACCTGATAACATTGTGCGTTAATTTGATAATTCAGAATACTCTTAAGCGGACATATTATTGACTGAAGTCATGAGTAAGTGCTAGTAGGGCCTATATGGTAGTAGGAAGGGTGTCAGCTCGAAAAAATGTCATCATACAGTGGAAATGTTTATAATAAATTATTTAGTGATTTTGTGAAAATTAGGTTCCAGAGATTTAAGAAAGGCAGTTGACCAATTTTTCTAAAAAATGTAAATATTTCCTAATTATTCATACTACTAATACATATTAGTAATTTGGTACTTGAGATTTAAATTAATTTTCAATTTAAAATTCACAATTATATATTATAAAGCTAACTTTAATATTCAACTTAATTTAGTTTATGTAAAACATTAATCTAAACAAATGAAAATGTATTAATAAGAAACTGAATTTAAAATTAAACGAAAACTAAGTTGACTATCAAGGAAATTTCACACCAACCGCACGCAGTAATGTGGGTCTTCATACAAAAAATTGGAAACTTACTGTACTTCTTGGTTCAATTTTCGAGTTTGTCAACTTTGCAAATTTGGTTAATAGCTTCTTCCCAACAGCTATATATATCTGTCAAGGTAGCACACTCGTTCAGTATTAACTGTAACAGAATAAATTCTACGGTCATTAAAAAATCAGTGTGCAGAATTGGGTGATTAATGATTAGAATCATCATAGGCCTACTCTATGCGGTTAGAATACAAGTATATTTACATATTTGGCTCAAGTCATTGTAAGGCATGATTTCATGATTCCCTAAATTAAGTTTCACTTTTTATCTGAAGAATGAATCTCTTAAAGCTAATTACGATTTCTGTCTTTGATCATGGCATTTTACACTTTCAATAACAGGTATAGCTTGTGACATGATGAAGCGTAAGAAAGACCCCATTAACGAGCTGAAACTTAAAGTAACAGTGACTTCCATCAAAGCTAATCAAAAGCCTTACTTCTCCAAGGAAATCTGGACCTCAAAGGATTTGCAAGATACCATTCTTTCTCCTGTATTGCTATCAATTATTCATCTGTATGAGCAAATAATTTCTTGCTTACTTTTCCTAAACAGAAAAAGGTTGCACATTTCACATCTGTTGATACGCAGTAGCAAAAGTTCATTTAATAAAATCGAAGCTTCTTTAATATTAGAGATAGCACACCATTAATACCATAGAGATTAATGCTAAATACAAATCACCCTAACATACTTGTTCTATATGTACACTGTAAACCATCAGCTACCAAATGAAAACAAATTTCGCCGCCAAACCAAACTCATCAAAAACTGTAGTTTTTTGTAGAATGTTGTGACATTCTTTGCCAAATGAAGGCAGTTTGGCTTTCACCGCTACCAGACCGTTTTCATCGGGTAGCTGACATTTGTTAGAGCTCAGATTCATTTGGTAGCTTTGCTGCCAAACCGTTACATTGCTATAGCAATAGATAATGTAATGTAATCAATAATAATAATGATATAATGAATTTTGTATACGAAATGAAATGGAAATGAGCATTTGTTAGCAACGATTCAATAGGTTTGGCTGTTCACGGTTTACAGTGTATGACTAGAGTAGAAGTTCGGTGCTATGTGCTGATGATTCTGCTATCTTGCTATGAACTGAAAGCAAAAGCGCTTGCGAGTTGCATTTGAATGCTGAATGGTCACTGGCTAATAACAATACAAATTAATAGACAAGAATCAAGGCTTCTATTTGTTCGTGACCATCACACAACAAACCGCATGTAGTCCAGCCCTAACTTACAGGTTATAATGCCTTGCGGTGTAGAAGATTACTTTTCTATCCGAATCAATGAATAGCGGTGACAGCCTATTGTTAATGCTGTCTGATGATATCTGACGACTGCAGTAGATAAAAAGATCACAACACAATTATTCATTAATGAAAGTGATTTTGGGAGAAGCGGCTAAATACATAGTCTTTTCTGTGAACGGGTCTATGGATTTCTCTAAATGATTTCAATGTACAGAAATTGATAGCAGCAAATGGACAGAAGCGATCGATTTCTATGTTTTTACATATCAAATTGAACAACTTGGAAATGTAATCAAGTATTCTGTACAGCAAACCTCCTCGCAAAGAACGATTGTTTGACGAACTGTTGCATTGAACAATGACGCGATACATTAGAGATTCTAGATCGATATATCTATGACCAAATGTCAGCTGTTTGTGACAGAATGACCTACTCGGCATGAAACAGTTGTTGAGATATCTTTATGTTTCAATTTACTCACAGGATCGCTATAAAGCAAATACGATTTGCATTGTCGAACACTTCAGAATATCACGAGCTACCGACAAGATGCGTGTCCTCCTAGCCTTCGTTTTCCTGTTTGCTGTATCCAGTGCTTTCCCCGACGGTTATGGCTACGGATATGGTGTTAAGGGAGGCTATGGCGGAGGATATGGCCACGGTTATGGCGGAGGATATGGTCCAGCATACGGTCATGGCTATGGCTATGGCGGAGGATATGGCCCAGCATACGGCCACGGCTATGGCTATGGCGGAGGATATGGTGTTAAGGGAGGCTATGGTGGCGGATACGGCCACGGTTATGGTGGCGGATATGGCCCATCATATGGTCACGGCTACGGCGCAGGATACGGCTTTGGCTACGGAGGAGGATATAAACGATAATACGATTTCGGTGACTATCACAGCGTTTGTTGCTGACTATCACACCTAACTTCTGAATAATTTGTTAAATATATATTACTTAGCAGTTTCCGTCTATTTACTTCTGACCTTGCTAAGGTTGAACCAACTTTGACAGTTTGCAAGCACGTATACCACTGCAGTATTGCATTACATGAATACTGTACCTACCTGGCTGTTTCATATTTTCATCGTTCATCACAGCCCAGAAAGTAATGATATAGTAACTGAATCTCTGCATCCCTAAGCAAAGCACGAACATAGCCAAGCTACGTTTCTAACCATATGCGACTCTGATCAAACATACACTGTAAATTGAAAGAGTCTAACACAGTCTAAGTGTGGGTCTAATGATATACTTAATCCTGTTTTTAAAGGAGCATAGGCCCCCAATGCTATTTTTCTAGTCATCATAACAGGCAGCAACTATGATTGCTATGTCTGATGCATAGATATCTAAAATAATAAAGTTAATTTCTGATTTAGACCGACATTTATACCCTGTTAGACCTTTTCAATTTACAGTGTAGGTTACCTTGTCCAGTAATCTTGGGGGAAAAAGAGGTAACATGTTCAGTCATAACTGCGACTGACTTCAATAATAGGTCTAGAATGTCTGTCCCAACTCATCTCGAGTGAATAATGAGCATGTCTGAATAGATAAATCAAAATGTGCTGCTCTATCCAATTGACTGCGATTTGTAGATAAAACGGTGCCGCGAGCCTCTCAATGGAACGGTGGCCGAAAATCCTGTCGACTGTTCAAGGAGGTATGGGTCTATCTTTCCACGAAGAAGCATGTAAAGTAACAACGTGTTGTGATTGGCTTGTGTGAATTCACAACTAGCTCAGAATTCCCTAATCCCTGTCTGAGCAACTGCGCCATCAGCTTAGTTCTCCGTGGCAATAGCAGCACAATCATCCCGTTCAATTTCCCCAATGGTTCCAGTTACCATTGTGACGTAAATTGACGCAGTTTGTACATGCTTTACTGACCGATATTTTATACCCTAATTTGGCACCCTCCCTGCGAACAACGGTTCCTCTCTAGGCGTCCGGGTAGAGAATCTGGTCATAGATGATTTTCTGATGTGTTTACTTTTTGAAGGCTACGTGTCGTGTAGAATGAGACAGTATTCGATTAAGGGGCATTGTTCGTGCTACCGAATCATTTGCTACTTATTACAAATCTACTTGATTGAATATAATTTCTGGTCAGAGATTTGAAGTGTGAAATCAAGTAGGCCTACACCTTTTGCTGCTCAAGAAGACCGACATCCAACTGCAGCACTTTCTTCAGAAAACAATTCGTGTTGTGGCTGTCAGATTTCCATTTGCATGCATGCTCTCATTGGACGTGTGAAACACACCTTGGTTCATGTTGCGAATTGAAACAGCATAAGTCCCAATCTGCTCTCTGTTGTACGCACGACGAAGTCTGCAGCAATGATAAGTATCAAAGGCATGTCACTTAAGGATTCAAAAATGCTCTTGAAGATTACAACCGCAGTGAAGTTTTAAATACATTTATATGCTGGCTTGGTTTTATGATTAGTTATAGTGAAGTTTTAGCAAATTTTATTCGAAATATCCTATTGAAATATTGATTTGCTTCAATCACGCATCAGATAGATAATTGTTTGATTAATGATGTCAATTCGATGTCTTGATAGCGATCAAAGGAACATTTGCGATGATTTAACGCGAGTGCCTACAGTACTGAATGTGATCGGAATGAATTTACTCATTCTTGGGCTGCTGGGTATTTATCTCATCAACGTACTGCTTGCGCATTAGAGTTGAAACTGAATAAATATTCGGCGCAATCTGCTGATGATTCTGCTATCCTGTTATAGCAGACTACTGTCTACTACTGTATTCTGTGATATATTTTCTTTTTTTCTTACTTTCCTTTTTTCAGTTTTATTCATTTCATTTTTTTGTTTCTTCTGTTTGCATTCCTTTTTTGATTTCAATTTTTTCCTTGCATATTTCAGCATTATAATTTTACTCAGTTGCTGCATTTTATTCGATTTTTGTATTGTACTTTAGTTAGCAGTATTATTTCATTGTATTAACCACAGAATTAGACAGGTCGTCTCTTCTTCCGTTTGACTAGAAGGGAAACATTGGAACATGTAACGTAAATGAAATGGCACAATCTGCTGACAAAATGCTATAGCAATCGAACAATGAGCAGCCAGTTCAACTTTAAACATGCCAAATTGTGCAAAGTTTCAATGACTGTTATCAACCGGATCACACAGCAAAGAGACATAAACGATGTCAAGTTCTACAGAGAAGATTGTGAACGTTTTTTCATGCGCCTGTTAACTTTTTAAAATGATCGGAGGACCCAACATTATCGAGAAAACTTTTGCGCAATGATCTGAATTCTTCGAATCTGAAGGAATCGTGGCGTTCGGAACACTTTGAAGGAATTCACAACAATCCGCAAGCGGCGCACGACCATTCTTCCTATCATTAAAAAAAAGGCATTAAAAATTTCTTTTTGCCCACTTAGTAAGTTCCTGCATGTGCCATCGTTTTGAATCAGTTTGCACTTCTAGCAAAGTGACAAGCTTAAACAATGTAATTCTGTGGTATTAACAGTATCACTATAATTTTTGTCATGGTATTGAATCTGATTTAATTGCTTAACTTTGACTTTGATTTACGCATGTATTGATTCCGTTAATTGCCGTGCACGCGTGTTTGACTTGAAAGTATGGGAATGTCAAGAAAACTTACATTAACAATTTTTTTCACAACAGGAAATATTGCACTAAAATCAAACAGAATTACTGTCCTTGTGCTGTAGAAGACTGCTTTTCTTTTAGCATCAATCCACAGCGTTGACGATAGAAATAAATTGTTTATCTGAAGTTGACTAGAATGGAAATTGACTCAAGGTCGCGGCACAGCCAGGGGAACTAAGTTGGGGCCTGAATGACCAATTAAAAGCTTAGAATTACACATGTGACTGCTACTAATCCAATGATGCAGCCGTTGACAAGTGTATCTAAGTGAAAATGCGTGCGATTCATGTATCACTATTGTGTATTGCATGAAGCTACATTTCCGTTCTAGAGATTTCATTGTTATCAATTTCTATGGGTAGTAATGCCTTGCGGTGTAGAAGTTAACTGTTCTATCGGCATTAATGAATAGCGGTGACAGCCTATTGTTAATGCTGTCTGATGATATCTGACGACTGCTGCAGATAAAAAGATCACAACACAATTATTCATTAATGAAAGTGATTTTGTGAGAAGTGGCTAAATACATAGTCGTTTCTGTGAACGGGTCTATGGATTTCTCTAAATGATTTCAATGTACAGAAATTGATAGCAGCAGATGTACAGAAGTGATCGATTTCTATGTTTTTACATATCAAATTAAACAACTTGGAAATGTAATCAAGTATTCTGTACAGCAAACCTCCTCACAAAGAACGATCGTTTGATTGAACAATGACGCGATACATTAGAGATTCTAGATCGATATATCTATGACCAAATATCCGCTGTTTGTGACAGAATGACCTACTCGGCATGAAGCAGTTGTTGAGATATCTTTATGTTTCAATTTACTCACAGGACCGCTATAAAGCAAGACGATCTGCATTGTCGAACACTTCAGAATATCACGAGCTACCGACAAGATGCGTGTCCTCCTAGCCTTCGTTTTCCTGTTTGCTGTATCCAGTGCTTTCCCCGACGGTTATGTCTACGGATATGGTGTTAAGGGAGGATATGGCGTTAAAGGAGGCTATGGTGGCGGCTATGGCGGAGGATATGGTGTTAAGGGAGGCTATGGCGGCGGATACGGCCACGGTTATGGCGGAGGATATGGCCCAGCATACGGTCATGGCTATGGCTATGGCGGAGGATATGGCCCAGCATACGGCCACGGCTATGGCGGAGGATATGGCCCAGCATACGGCCACGGCTATGGCTATGGCGGAGGATATGGTGTTAAGGGAGGCTATGGTGGCGGATACGGCCACGGTTATGGTGGCGGATATGGCCCATCATATGGTCACGGCTACGGCGCAGGATACGGCTTTGGCTACGGAGGAGGATATAAACGATAATACGATTTCGGTGACTATCACAGCGTTTGTTGCTGACTATCACACCTGACTTCTGAATAATTTGTTAAATATATATTACTTAGCAGTTTCCGTCTATTTACTTCTGACCTTGCTAAGGTTGAACCAACTTTGACAGTTTGCAAGCACGTATACCACTGCAGTATTGCATTACATGAATACTGTACCTACCTGGCTGTTTCATATTTTCATCGTTCATCACAGCCCAGAAAGTAATGATATAGTAACTGAATCTCTGCATCCCTAAGCAAAGCACGAACATAGCCAAGCTACGTTTCTAACCATATGCGACTCTGATCAAACATACACTGTAAATTGAAAGAGTCTAACACAGTCTAAGTGTGGGTCTAATGATATACTTAATCCTGTTTTTAAAGGAGCATAGGCCCCCAATGCTATTTTTCTAGTCATCATAACAGGCAGCAACTATGATTGCTATGTCTGATGCATAGATATCTAAAATAATAAAGTTAATTTCTGATTTAGACCGACATTTATACCCTGTTAGACCTTTTCAATTTACAGTGTAGGTTACCTTGTCCAGTAATCTTGGGGGAAAAAGAGGTAACATGTTCAGTCATAACTGCGACTGACTTCAATAATAGGCCTACAATGTCTGTCCCAACTCATCTCGAGTGAATAGTGAGCATGTCTGAATAGATAAATCAAAATGTTCTGCTCTATCCAATTGACTGCGATTTGTAGATAAAACGGTGCCGCGAGCCTCTCAATGGAACGGTGGCCGAAAATCCTGTCGACTGTTCAAGGAGGTATGGGTCTATCTTTCCACGAAGAAGCATGTAAAGTAACAACGTGTTGTGATTGGCTTGTGTGAATTCACAACTAGCTCAGAATTCCCTAATCCCTGTCTGAGCAACTGCGCCATCAGCTTAGTTCTCCGTGGCAATAGCAGCACAATCATCCCGTTCAATTTCCCCAATCGTTCTAGTCACCATTGTGACGTAAATTGACGCAGTTTGTAGATGCTTTACTGACCGATATTTTATACCCTAATTTGGCACCCTCCTTGCGAACAACGGTTCCTCTCTAGGCGTCCGGGTAGAGAATCTGGTCATAGATGATTTTCTGATGTGTTTACTTTTTGAAGGCTACGTGTCGCGTAGAATGAGACAGTATTCGATTAAGGGGCATTGTTCGTGCTACCGAATCATTTGCTACTTATTACAAATCTACTTGATTGAATATAATTTCTGGTCAGAGATTTGAAGTGTGAAATCAAGTAGGCCTACACCTTTTGCTGCTCAAGAAGACCGACATCCAACTGCAGCACTTTCTTCAGAAAACAATTCGTGTTGTGGCTGTCAGATTTCCATTTGCATGCATGCTCTCATTGGACGTGTGAAACACACCTTGGTTCATGTTGCGAATTGAAACAGCATAAGTCCCAATCTGCTCTCTGTTGTACGCACGACGAAGTCTGCAGCAATGATAAGTATCAAAGGCATGTCACTTAAGGATTCAAAAATGCTCTTGAAGATTACAACCGCAGTGAAGTTTTAAATACATTTATATGCTGGCTTGGTTTTATGATTAGTTATAGTGAAGTTTTAGCAAATTTTATTCGAAATATCCTATTGAAATATTGATTTGCTTCAATCACGCATCAGATAGATAATTGTTTGATTAATGATGTCAATTCGATGTCTTGATAGCGATCAAAGGAACATTTGCGATGATTTAACGCGAGTGCCTACAGTACTGAATGTGATCGGAATGAATTTACTCATTCTTGGGCTGCTGGGTATTTATCTCATCAACGTACTGCTTGCGCATTAGAGTTGAAACTGAATAAATATTCGGCGCAATCTGCTGATGATTCTGCTATCCTGTTATAGCAGACTACTGTCTACTACTGTATTCTGTGATATACTTTCTTTTTTTCTTACTTTCCTTTTTTCAGTTTTATTCATTTCATTTTTTTGTTTCTTCTGTTTGCATTCCTTTTTTGATTTCAATTTTTTCCTTGCATATTTCAGCATTATAATTTTACTCAGTTGCTGCATTTTATTCGATTTTTGTATTGTACTTTAGTTAGCAGTATTATTTCATTGTATTAACCACAGAATTAGACAGGTCGTCTCTTCTTCCGTTTGACTAGAAGGGAAACATTGGAACATGTAACGTAAATGAAATGGCACAATCTGCTGACAAAATGCTATAGCAATCGAACAATGAGCAGCCAGTTCAACTTTAAACACGCCAAATTGTGCAAAGTTTCAATGACTGTTATCAACCGGATCACACAGCAAAGAGACATAAACGATGTCAAGTTCTACAGAGAAGTTTGTGAACGTTTTTTCATGCGCCTGCTAACTTTTTAAAATGATCGGAGGACCCAACATTATCGAGAAAACTTTTGCGCAATGATCTGAATTCTTCGAATCTGAAGGAATCGTGGCGTTCGGAACACTTTGAAGGAATTCAAAAACAATCCGCAAGCGGCGCACGACCATTCTTCCTATCATTAAAAAAAAGGCATTAAAAATTTCTTTTTGCCCACTTAGTAAGTTCCTGCATGTGCCATCGTTTTGAATCAGTTTGCACTTCTAGCAAAGTGACAAGCTTAAACAATGTAATTCTGTGGTATTAACAGTATCACTATAATTTTTGTCATGGTATTGAATCTGATTTAATTGCTTAACTTTGACTTTGATTTACGCATGTATTGATTCCGTTAATTGCCGTGCACGCGTGTTTGACTTGAAAGTATGGGAATGTCAAGAAAACTTACATTAACAATTTTTTTCACAACAGGAAATATTGCACTAAAATCAAACAGAATTACTGTCCTTATGCTGTAGAAGACTGCTTTTCTTTTAGCATCAATCCACAGCGTTGACGATAGAAATAAATTGTTTATCTGAAGTTGACTAGAATGGAAATTGAGTAAAGGTAGCGGCACATCTGGGAGAACTAAGTTGGGGCCTGAATGACCAATGAAAAGCTTAGAATTACACATGTGACTGCTACTAATCCAATGATGCAGCCGTTGACAAGTGTATCTAAGTGAAAATGCGTGCGATTCATGTATCACTATTTGCATGAAGCTTTACTTCCATTCTAGAGGTTTTATTGTAATCAATTTCTATGGCGGTGACAAACTATTGTCAATGCCGTTTGATATCTGGCGTCAGCGGTAGACATAGAAATCACATCACAGTCATTCTTCAATGAAGGTGTTATGGAGATGTGGCAAAATACAATCTTACACTATTCTTTGAATGGGTGCACCAATTTCTCTAAAGAGTTGACTTTCACATCTCCTATTGTCTTAATTGATTACAATGCACAGAAAATGATAGCAGAGGATGGACAGAAGCGATCGATTTTCATGCTTTTATGTACCAATGTGAAAATGCAATCAACTCTGTGTAGTCATCCTATTCATAAAGGACCACTGGTTAGACGAACTGTTGCGTTGAATAATGATGCGATACATTCAAGATTCTAGATCGATATATCAATGACCAAATGTCGGCTGTTTGTGACAGAATGACTTACTTGGCATGAAACATTGTTGAGATATCTTCATGTTCCAATTCGCTCACGAGACCACTATAAAGCATGACGATCTGCACCGACGAACACTTCAAAATATCAACAGCTACCGACGAGATGCGTGCCCTGCTTGCCTTCGTTTGTCTGATTGCTATTGCCAGTGCTTTCCACGACGGCTATGGCCACGGATATGTTGTTAAAGGAGGCTATGGTGGCGGAGGCTATGGCTACGGCGGATACGGTCACGGATATGGCGGAGGCTATGGCCTATCATATGGCCACGGCTATGGCGCAGGATATGGCCGCGGCTACGGTGGAATATATGGCCCATCATATGGTCACGGCTACGGCTACGGTGGCGGATATGGCCGCGGCTACGGTGGAGGATATGGCCCATCATATGGTCATGGCTATGGCTATGGTGGTGGTTACGGCGGTGGATACGGCTACAAGCGATGAAGATTTGTGCTTTGTTTACGTGAACTATAAAATGAATTTTGTTCTTGAAATCGAATATTTCTTGAATAATTTGTTAAATATACATTACTTAAAAGTGTTAGAACTTTTACCTTGAGTAGACAAAAAGCACAGATTCCATGATCAGATCCACCTTCTTGATTCGCTTTTTTGACATTGTCTGTATCATGAAGCAAGTATAGATATATTTACGTTTGAAGAAAAAAGCACATGAGCCTACAGAAATTATTTAATACTAAATGTGTCAAGATCTTCTTTTTGAAGTAAATAGTGCGATTCTCGATAAACATACGTTTCAGTGAATATCAGCATCTACATATATCAGTATCGTGGAATTAGGTGAACCATCACCAAAATGAACAGCTATTTTGTTTTCCAGCTGCACAGGATGATTCAATTAGTCTTGAGGTATGTCGCCTGCGAGTGTCAAGTTTGATAGGACTCCGACTCCGGGGGTTGATAGGACTCCGAATCCGGGTGGCAAGTATATAAAGCCCATTTTTTTTGAAAATCAAACCGGTAACCTACATCATAGATCATTATAGGCTTAGCTGAACCAATGTTGGTGATCATTGTTGCATCATTATCAATCATTTTCGATGAAAGTTGATCAAATGTCGCTTTCAGTTGGATGCATGAGACTCGGCTCCTTCCATCTTCTTGATGTGTGCCCTACACGGTTTTTTTCTCCAGTCTCTACCAGGCAGGAAAATCCCCATCCTCCTCCAAAAAATATGAGTACACTTTCGATTTTAACATGCGGTTTGGAGGACCCATCACACACGATTACCGTGAGGGTAAGAGGTTCTGAGGGTATGAGGGTAAGGGTTCTCAAACAATAGTGTAGTGTTTCATTTTTGTCTCTGATGTTACCTTTGGCGCGTAGGTCGCCCAAGTTCTGGCAAACCGTCGCAATGAGTAAATTACCTGTCTGACAAACCGTCGTAAAGGTCAAATTAGCTGTTTGACAAACCGTCGTAAAGGGTAAATCACAGTTCTTGCAAACCGTCGTGAGGGGTAAATCGCCTGTCTGGCAAACCGTCATAAGTCAATTATTATTTTGATTTTGAATTTTATAGATAATATGATGTAAAATACATTGAAAAATATTCACAATGAATATCAGATATCATAATCTTATGGTTCCACATGTACTCAGGTGCTGCAAACCGTAGTAACGTAAGAAGATTAGACATCAAAAAATCTTAAAAGTATCCTCCTGATCAATGTCAAATTTGACTTACGACGGTTTGTCATACAGGTAATTTACCCTTTACGACGGTTTGTCAGACAACTAATTCACTCTTTGCGACGGTTTGCCAGAACTTGGGCGAGGTGTGATCGAGGCTAGGAAGGCTTGTCTTCTCTGCTAAATCACCGAGTGAAAAGACAATCCTTTTTCACTATCACGGTTCATTCCCTCAACTATTACAAGCTTTGCATGCGCTCCTGTCTCTGTACTTTTGTTTGACGGAGAAAGTTGACATCAAGACAGTGACAGCTATGTACGAGGATAAATGATTTGTTTGTATTATATTTCGGGTCTAGTTATAGGCCGGAGTCCTATCATTTGATAGGACTCCGACTCCGGCAAAATGATAGGACTCCGGGACTCCGACTCCACATCCCTGCCATGATGGACAGGTCGTCGCAGTTAAAAATGAAATATCCACCCGACCTGAATTCCGAACCCGGGAGTATAAGGTCGCGTTGGATTGGATTGCCACTGTCATCATATAGGGCATACCACAGGAAACTATAATTAGGATCTTTTAGTGCTTGACCACACACATTTTGAAAATGGCAGAAACTCTGCATACTTTTTCCTTGCATGTGGTGCAACGGTCTGAGCAATTAAGTTGATTAATGCTCTTGTCTTTTCGCATTGTTGTAGGTCTAATATATAATATAATTTAATCTCAAAAATGACAGCTTTCAGGTTAAACGAGTATTTGCATAATGTCATTAATATGGTTTTCGGATCTAATCTGGTCAGGTCGGGCTGTGGTACTTTCTGATCGGGTTCCGGGTAAAAGTTCTGGACGAACCCAACCCCACCTCGGGTTCGGGTTGGCCGTCAGTCCGAGTTGGGTTTCAAAATAAATGAAACCCAACCTCTGACGCTCATCTTCACTGGCAATACTTGTCGCGTCAGATGATGAACAAATTCATTAATTTGTCAAGGCATGATTACATAGCAGTCCATCAAGTTTTCTGTCCTCATCCACACATTGACTTGGATGAGTGTAGAGCAGACCAAAAATTAATATCGGTTGCACTACCGCTTTGTATATACATGGTGACTCAATAAGTTTTAATCGGGTTTCAAATCAAGATTTCTCAGTAAGTATTTACACCAAAAACTTAATTTTTCGTTTATGCTGTAGAGGAAGAACCAGAATTTTAGTAACAGTTCGCAATTGTGAAAAAAATCAAGTCAAAGTTCCAGCCGAGCTCGCTCATTGGAGATCTTCCAATTTTTCAGATGTCATGAAAAACGCTTTTGACTGAGTCACCAAGATGCTGAGTAAAGTGGTCGCCTATCCCTTGCTGAGGATGATGTTTTGCGTGTCAAAGAAGAGTTTGAGAATAGTACAAGACATAGAAATTGACAACAATAAAACCTCTAGAATGGAAATTAAGCCTCATGCAATGTACAATAACGGCACATAAATCGCACGCATTTTCACTTAGATGCACCTGCCAACGTCTGTATCATTGGGTTAGAATCAGTCACATGAGTAAATCGAAGCTTTTAATTGGTTCTTCGTGCCCCAACTTAGTTCCCACGGATGTGCCGCGACCTTGAGTCAATTTCCATTCTAGTGAACTTCAGATAAACAGTTTATTTCTATGGTACAAGATGATCGGTGCGGGATGCAACTAATAAGCTTGATATGCCACGTGAGACTGTTCGACGTACTTTGAAGCGAACAATTGGCATGAAGTCATTTCATATTTCACGTGTATATGAACTGCTACCGGACGACTGTGACAAGGCTTTAGTTTTGCAAAGAAATTATCGGATATGTGATGATCCCAGGTCCATCCATAAACTCTTTCTGACGAGGCAATCTTTCATTTGAGTGGCAAAATCAACAGTCACAACTGTATGATTAGGGAGTTGGAACTATGAAAATTCACATTTACATTTATGTAACGAGATTCCTCTGACATCGAATGGACTTATGGTGGTCTGGGCGGTCATGTTTTGCGACCGGATCATCGGACCTTGCTTCTTTGAATCAACATTGACCAGAGACTCCTTTCGTGAAATGTTGAAGGATTATTTTATTCTGGAACTAAAGAGACTACGAAGATTTTCGACTAGGCTTTTCAACAAGATGGCGCACAGCCTCATTGGAGTCTGAATGTGTACTGAATTTCTCAACATCCAATTCCCTAATCGGTACATTGGCCGAAACGGTCCCATCCACTGGCCAGCTAGGAGCCCAGATCTGACGCCTCCTGGGCCATATTTCACTTATCACATAAGATAAGATTTTTCTTACGGCCAGTTTCATCTTACATTTTTCACTTACCTTCCGAGCTTGAAAATCTTAACTTATGAAATCGACTTATGGCTTATGATCCAGTTTCATTTATGGTAAGTTTCTATAAGGATAAGTGAATTTCTTAAGTTTGAAATCCTAGCATATAGCTAACCCAACGAAATTGTTCAATGATTTTTTTGTAAAAGTGTAAATGATCTGAGGGTTGTTCTCTGGTTGTTACAGAGATTATACGTCATTTACACGATGTGAAGAATTATACACGTACAGTTATGAGGTGTCGCTTACTAAAGAGCACCTGAAATAGCCAGCTGGGTTTGTTTCGTCCCTATAAGTTTCGCCCCGATATCACCCCACATGCACAGTAGCCCAAATTTCGTATTTCAACATTTAGAATGCAGAAAACTGTTATGTTCATAGCAAATATTTATTTATGTATGCTTGGCGAACAGAATTTCCGATTAAATTGTGTTGGAAATTGTCATCACCACTTAGTTCCCCACTCGACACATTACTCTGCTGTGATTCTTGCAAAGGCAAATTGAAATGGCGACACCTGCAAGCAATGCATCGACAACAACTCTCCCAGCTTCTGAAAAGCGAAACTAAATGCAAGGAAGAACTTCAGGGGCTGCGTGCACAATATCTTCAAATGAAGATTGAAGCGCAGACTGCAAAGCGAGAGTAAGGATGACATGAGGACATAAGGATGATTCGGTAAGGTAAGATCATAAGATAATCTCATCTTATCATAAGATAATCTTATCTTATGTGATAAGTGAAATACGGCCCTGATTATTTTTTGTGGGGTCATACCAAGGATAATTTATGTTGTATAAGAATAGGCCAACGAACAACAAAGAACTGCGAGTGAAGACTACTGAAGCAGTGCAGTCCGTGACGAAAGTCATGATCGATAAGACTCTTGAAAACTTCAAAAAAATGCGTTATTCTTAGTACCGAAGTTAACGGAGCTCACTTCCAGATTCCAGCATATATCGTAAAAATGCAGGTCCCTTTGGAAATTCTGGTTCTTCCTCTACAGCATAAACGAAAAATTAAGTTCGTAGTGTAAATACTTGCTGAGAAATCTCAATTTGAAACCCGATTAAGGCTTTTGAGTCACCCTGTACAATGCTTTATGTTAAAAGATAGATATCTCCTTTATACATTCCATGTTTGCCTAATCCATTGAATGCGCGTCTTGTTTTTGTTGAAACATTGATTTCGTGATTTGCACAATTTCCGCTTTTGTTATGAATGATACCCTAACATTTTCAGTTCTTTAACATTTTCGAATTTTTCTTCACCGGTATAACATACAATTCGCTTTCCAATACTGTTACTTGACAAAACTGTCGATTTACAACCATTAAATTTCAAAATCCATTTGTCAGCGTATTGCTTGCCAAGATCTAGTTGCTTTATAGTCCTTTGGGTAAGCTAATCCTAATAGTGACATCGTCCGCGCAAGAGAATGGACTAAATGAATTATCACGAAATTTCATAGTATAATCTGATGATGAAACCGCTTTTAAAATGCCGTCTGAAAACATCGAATGCAGCCACGGGGATAGTAAACTTCCCTGCCGCGTACTCCTCTCTCTACAGAAATGAGGTTTGAAAATTTATCTTTCCGTGATATCTTGATATGAAGAGAGTTATACCACCTTTGAAGTAAAATCCAAAGTCCACCTTCTGTGGCATTTACTGTACAATCAAATCCATTTAGTCCCATCCTTAGCTTATAGGACATTCAAGCATGCCATATCCAATCATAGCATTTCTCTGAATCTAACGAATCACTTGCGGGTACGATAACCGAAATATGCACCGCAGGCCACTAGATTAAAGCATATTGCTGTTATTCATATAATGATCCCATAAATGCTCTATCGGATAGTAGAATCCCATAGGAGTTCCCTAGAGTAATGTAGGGTTGTACATAACATATTGTCATAAGAAATTTTTATGCTACTATATTCGTTGTCATGATTTTGTGTCGATTAATTGAATCACCCTTGCGGATTAAAGTCCCGAGATTCGGAAAATTTCAAAACAAATCATCCCACAATGAATTAGAAGGAGAATATTGCTTTCAAAGATGGTTTTATTTATCCGCGTTCTGAAAAGAGCTTTTATTGTGAAATAGAAACGTGGTTCTAAAACCTAATTTCTAAACTTGTTTTTGTACTGTGTTGTGAGTATTTTTGAAAAAAATCACCATGCTTTATAACACTTATATACATCTGTGATAAGAGTTTGAGACACGAGAGCCAATAGTTCCACTGTCTGTACGTGGCTTATAGAAGACTGTTTTCCTTTCAATATCAACACATCGGTGACATCCTACGAGTATTGTCAATGATGTCTGATATCTGACGTCAGCGGCAGACTGAAATCACAGTACTATTATTCATCAATGAAGGTGCAATGGAAAGGCGTCAAAATAAAATCATAATCTATTTTGGAGGGTCTATCGATTTCTCTAAAGAGTTCACCTTCACTTCCTCTATTGTCTCAATTGATTAAAATGCACAGAAATTGATAGTAGCAGTTGGGCAGAAGCGATCGATTTCTATGGTTTTAGATATCAGATTATGCAGACGTGAAAGGCAGTCAACAAACTGTGCAGTCATCCTACTTCCAAAGGCTGTTTGACGAACTGTTGCATCGAACAATTAACGTAATACACGAAAGATTCTAGATCGATATATCTATGTCGGCTGTCTGTGACAGAATGACCTACTCGTCATGAAACATTGATGAGATATCTTTATGTTCCAATTCGCTCACAGGACCGCTATAAAGCAAGACGATCTGCACCGTCGGACATTTCAGAATATCAACAGCTACCGACAAGACAAGATGTGTGTCCTCCTAGCCTTCTTTTGTCTGATTGCTGTTGCCAGTGCTTTCCACGACGGCTATGGCTACGGATATGGCGTTAAAGGAGGCTATGGTGGCGGAGGATATGGCCGAGGTTATGGTGGAGGTTATGGCCCGTCATACGGTCACGGCTATGGCTATGGAGGTTATGGCCCATCATACGGTCACGGCTATGGCTATCGCGGAGGATATGGCCCATCATATGGTCACGGCTATGGCTACGGCGGAGGATATGGCCACGGCTATGGCGGAGGATATGGCCCATCATACGGTCACGGCTATGGTTATGGCGGTGGATATGGCCACGGCTACGGCGGTGGATATGGCCACGGCTATGGCTACGGTGGTGGCGCTGTGGGCTACACACGATGAAAATGTGCATCAGACTTCTTGTTCTTGACTTATTTGAATTTGTTAAATATACATTACTTCTAAAATGTTGTAGATTTTTGGCTCAGGTTTCAGCTTTCAGGTTTCTCTAACAGTCGTTTCTGTCAGTTCAGCTAATCTGCCGTGGACACTACACAAAATAGCAAATAATATGCTGAATCCCAGGTCACTTTTAGAAGTCTCACGTAAGCTTAATCATTAACTTAAGCAAATTTTATCTTCACGTCGGTGATGGGAACAAAATGCATAGTTGTACATGCACAACACAAATGCGCGTTTGACCCTCTTGTTGAGCATCTTCAGACTTCAGGTCGTTTTGTAGATGAATTTATATATAGATCATCAGTTGGTGAATGCTCAACAACACCGAGGCGTGGACATTTGGCTTTGTAGACTATGTTCTGAATCATTAAAGCAACTGCAACCTAGATCATGTTTGATTTCCATTGACCACATGCAAATACCACAACGAACAGAACTTCGTAATTCAAAATGATCAGCGATTGCCTTTACTGGTCATTTTGAAGTGATTATGAAGTGTAGAATACCATTTCGCAGATAGCGGTGGAAATATCCAAATTTCGGTAAAGTGATTGTGCTCTTAATGTCATTCGATGAAATGCCTCAACAGAATGGAAGGGAAGTGGACGGGAGGGTGGAGGGAATGCTGCCATTTTTTAAAGACCCTTCTCTAAACACTTTCATGCAAATATACTTACTGCAGGTCCTCTGCGATCAACTACCGCTATAGATAAAAAATTAAAACTTTCTTTGATGTGCGGTATATTATTGAATGAGGCAAATGAATGGAGCAAGTACAGAAGAACAAATCTCAATATACATTATATTGATGGGATACCTACCATCCTTTGGTCAATGCTTGTCTCTGCTCTGGCAAAACCCCTGTGTGTATTATTCAACCGTTGTATGTATGAAGCCAACTTACCTGTTTCATGGAAATGTGCTGACATTTCGCCTGTCACCTCCTAAAGTGAGCGATACACGACCGATCTCCCTTGTTCCCATTCCCGCCCGCATTCTTGAGCGTCATATTCTGAACTATTACAAGATTATCCTTCTCAAAAAGTTGATACGTATGAATATTGATAGCTATTTTGTCAGTTTTGTTTCACATTATTTATGTAACAGATACTAAAGAGTACGCTGGAATAACAATTTCAGTTGTTTTCTCTCTGTAAAAAGTGGTGTTCCTCAGGGATCTGCGATTGGTCCCATGCTTTTTAGCATTATTTGTTGCAGACTTCTCTTTGGACAATAATGACGCATGTTTAATTAAGTACGCAGATGATTTTACATTGTGTTGCTCTGTCTATAGGAACGCTGACTCTACTCTCATGCTGAATCATCATGACCAACTCATGGCTTGGTCTTCTATGAATAAGATGTCGATAAATGTGAATAAATGCAAGCAGATGTTTATTACTTTAAATTCGAATTTTGACTGTGAAAGATATCATCTCTCATCAATTGAGACTGTACGTAGCTTAAGATTACTCGGGTTAGCAGATTGACGTGGAGGGAACATGTATTGTTTATTGCAAAGAAAGCGTCGTCAAAGATTTATGTGATACGTCAGTTGAAACATTTTTTATGTAGTGATCTCATCATTGAAGTGTATTTTTCCAGTGTATTAGAATATTGTTCTCCCTTGTTTGCAAACCTACAATCCACCAGTTCTGACTTATTGGAGTGTTTACAAAATCGCTGTCATCGTATTATCTGCGAAAAATCTGATTGTAGCTGTGTACAATTCGTTCCACTAAGTTATCGACGTATGATTCAGGGATACTCGTTCTTTTTGAAGATTGTTCATGATGAAAACCATCCTTTGTATCATTTGTTGCCTGAGAGGTTACGCTACTCAAACAGATTTTTGATTCCCCTGTGTGCCACAGCTTACTTATTGATATAAGACGAACGACAGCAGTCATCATGAAAAGCACGTTGACTGGAGAGAGGTATCTCAATGAAATTGTGCTTCCTGTTGTTGACCCCAGTGGTCAGGGTGGAGGATCTCGTCTTCCAAGCCGACAACGCAGGACCACATCGCTCCTCGGCTGTCATTGCCACTGTTAGGAGGGAGATTGAACATTCAAACCCTTGACTGGCCTGCACGCTCACCTGACTTGTCACCCATTAGTATGGGACGAGCTTGGGCGGCGAGTGAGAGACCGCTATTCACTTCTACCAGTGTCCCTGAAGATTCTCTCTGAAAGACTGACAGAGCAGTGGCTTCTCCTTGAAACATCCTTCATTCAGAAACTTTGTGAATCCATGCCATCTCGGATTACTGAATGTATTGGAGCTAGAAGAAGGCACACGCGCTATTAAAGTTGAATCTGCTACATGCGTTGTTTTTATGTGCTGGCGACTTTGTGGAGATTGTGACTAAATTATCACGGCATCATACATACATGTATATATACCAGTCAAAAAGAAAGAAGTTAAAGAAGTAAATATTTCAAAAATTTTGTCAATGAGTATATTTCATATTGCACGATTTCCGACGACCCGCTGCTTATTTTTTGCTTTGTGATTAAACCATGATTATTTTCTTGTTAAGTTCTTGTATTGCTTTGTAACTGTATTTGTCTTTGTGTATTACTTGACCCCCACGATTTACATTTGGAGTGTTTGAAATAAACGTCTTATTATTGTTATTATTAGCCTAGTCCTGTGGTTCTCAACCTTTTACGTTCCATGGCCCCCTTTCAAGTTAATCATTTCACTGTGGTTTCCCGTGTTCTATAAGCTACTTGATTTGAAAGTTAATTATTTCTTCTTTCAATTTCTTTGTTACGATACTGTCAATTGTATGTCTTCATTATTTCCTTGATACACTTCATATCAATGTTCGATTTTTATTTTACAATAGACGCTCTCTTTTTATTTCTGAGTTGATTTACGTTAATGTATATGTATACTATATTTTGAAGAGACTTGAATTTTGAAACAAAACTGTAAACCAAAGGACTATTCGAGTTATTTTTTCGTTTTTTCTCTCAATTTGTAAGTGGCAGGCTAAACACATCAAATATCCGCTTTTGATGAAAACAAATGATTATGAGCAATAATCTGAGTTGAATACGATAGAACAATTGCGCTGAAAAAGTAACACCAAAAGATTCAATGCGATTTCTATTCTTGTCTCTTTAGCACAAGCTTTTTGATATTTGGTTTTGTGTTTGAAGTAGACATACGGATGTCACTCCGAACATCATGGCGATTTCTATGTTTAGTTTTGATTAAGACTAAATTCTCTTCTTCAAACGCACACTGTGAAATATAGCTCTTATTGTTTTCTTGTCCAATGATATCCTCACTTAATTTACGACGGCGTGGATACACGAGTTTCACGAGCGTGAGATCAGTTGATTGATCAACTGAATAAGTACAAAACAAAACATACTTGCTATGTAGGCCTTGCATGCTATATTCCAGATGAATGACTGCCTGTTGCTAAATCAGTGAAAATGTCAGTGAGTCAGGTTTTGTAAAGTCAGCGCTTAAATGATGCTCTGAAGGAACCACTTGTTTTGGAATATAAGTCAGTATTCAGACATAGTATTTCTTGAGCACTCTGGTAATTAGAAGTGAGATTTCATTCTCAACATTTTACTTAAGTGCTTTATGATTGACTCCTAGTCACCTTCACCATGAAATCCATAGACCTACCTCATAGCTGGTCGAATTTGTCATCTTAGTCTGGGTGAGGCCATCATCTAGAAATGAAGATTGAATGCGAATTATGTGCTGACAATATCGTAGCAATATTGATTATTAAAGCACCTTTTTAGCAATGCACGTGTTTTCCCAAAATAGATGCCAGTTTACCAAGAAATGGTTACATGACTGCTTCAGTTCCGAGTGCGAACCTGCTCGCAAAATTCTCCGCTCTTTTCGTCACTCTGATCAGCTACAGATTGATCAACCGTATTTTCACGGGCTATTTTGAGCTTCGAAAGCTCGGAGAAGATGCCTCTGGTTACCATGTTCCAATGATTCAATCGTTCCCAAACTACAATAAGAAAATACAAATTTTTAAAACTTTTTTGCATAATTTTTTAGTGATTGGCGCATTTAACCAACTACTATTAGCAACTACGAAATCCACTTGTTTCAGAGACTTGATGTCCTGAGTATCTGTAGAAAATTGATGGTAGATGACTTTGATAAGCTGTTTTGGTCAGTTAAAGCATGAAATCGTCGAAAGACAATAATAGGAATATGCCACATTTTATTGGGATTAAGTTAAGCGGCGCTAAATACAACTCGGCGTTGAATTGCACAATGACAGCTACAGTCTTAGCTATACATGTACCGCATATCGTGGAGAACATTGCATCCAAGTGAATGAATGCACCAAATATATTGTTAGGCAAGCTGTTCATTTTGGAACCAGTGACCTGGAGCATAAAACCGAAGTTTTGCTTTTAAAGCTACTATAATTATTCCGAAAAGTATAATTAATTGTTATATATCATATTGTCATAGGCCTGATGATTGTATACCTGTAGATCCATTCGTGGATGCATGAACATCATCTGGTCTTGAAACAATCGTTGCTAATTAGCGAACACCAACTTGACCACATACTTATGCGAATACGGATTCTCCCCCATAGTAATGATTAAAAGCAAACAAAGAGCTCGTTTGATGTTGGAGCAAAACTTTCGCTGCGCTTGTGCTGTTACCCAAGTGCACATCAGTTAAGGCTTGTATTTTTGTGTTATTAAATTACGAATTTTGCTTATTTCTGTGCGCAATTCTAGCATGATTGAATTCTTGTTATTTTTTGTATGTATAGGTGAAGGTACGCGGAATAATGAAAAATCCCATGATTTTCTATTTTGGGGTACGAAAAGGTTGGAAACCACTGCTAGTCTATAGACCACAAAAGTCACAGTGGTCGACATGAAATTTTAATGAATTTTTCCCAGAAATATGCCTACAAATGGAAAATCTCAAGAAATTATTCTGAAAAGGAACAACATGTATACCAGCTATCTTTATTAAAACCGATGTCCTATGTTTTAGGAAAAGAACTAAATTTAGCATATAGTCTAATTGATAAGAAACGCTGATAAATGTTGGAATGATAAAGTGAAAGTAAACTTTAAAATATCCCAAAATAGCAAACGACAAAATTCAATATGTTTTTCGTTTCAAAGCATTAAAACATATTTCTAATAATCTACTCGTATTCACTATCAGCAATGCTAGACACACAGAGAATGAATACGCAAAGACAATGTTACGGAAGATTTATAACTTAACTTACACTTCCAATATATCTCTCAATTGAATAAAATTGCAGTCATTCCTCAACGCATTTTGCCGCTTTCTGTTTTTGTGTAATTGTCACAGTGATAATTGACATAGTGCCATTCAGTAAGAAAACCAACCAGTAACACATTGTATCTGAAAGCTACAAAGTAACACAAATGAACACCGAGCACCAAGCTATTCGGTGGAAATCTCTTGTAACCATAGAAATAGATTGTTTATCTGAAGTGACTAGAATGGAAATTGACTCAAGGTCGCGGCACAGCCGGGGGAACTAAGTTGGGGCATGAAGAACCAATTAAAGGCTTCGATTTGCTCATGTGACTGATTCTAAACCTATGATTCAGCCGTTGACAAGTGTATCTAAGTGCCACTATTGTATATTGCATGAAGCTTTACTTCCACTTTAGAGGTTTTATTGTTATCAATTTCTATGGTTGTAGCTACTGCTACTGCGTCAGAATGCTTTATTCTGTAGAAGACTTGGAGAATGAGACGAGAATTTGATTTCTTTTGTTCCGAAATGTACCAATCCAGTCAGCTGTTGTAAAAGTTAACACCGGAGAAAGAACATCTGAGGCATCTATTTCTAAGGCTAGCAGACCAATAGGAATGAATCAAATAAATAAAGGGGTGGCTTCCAACCGTCAGCGGTCAACCAAATGGCAAGGAGTACATGAAATCTGCTTGCATCAATGAATAACAGCGCGATGTGGAAGATTCTAGATCGATATATCTATGACCAAATGTCCGCTGTTTGTGACAGAATGACTTACTTGGCATGAAACATTGTTGAGATATCTTCATGTTCCAATTCGCTCACTAGACCACTATAAAGCATGACGATCTGCACCGACGAACACTTCAGAATATCACGACCCACCGACAAGATGCGTGTCCTCCTGGCCTTCGTTTGTCTGATTGCTATTGCCAGCGGTTTCCACGACGGTTATGGCTACGGCTATGGCGTTAAAGGAGGCTATGGTGGCGGCTATGGCGGTAAAGGAGGCAATGGTGGCGGCTATGGCGGAGGGTACGGCCGAGGTTATGGCGGAGGATATGGCCCAGCATACGGTCAAGGCTATGGCTACGGCGGAGGATATGGCCCATCATACGGCCACGGCTATGGCGGAAAATATGGCCCATCATACGGCCACGGTTATGGCTATGGAGGATATGGTCCATCATATGGCCATGGCTATGGCTACGCCGGTGGTTACGGTGGCGGATACGGCCCATCATTTGGTCACGGCTATGGCTATGGTGGTGGTTACGGCGGTGGATACGGCTACAAGCGATGAAGATTTGTGCATCGGTTACGTGAACTATCAAAGGAGTCTTGTTCTTGAAATTTTTCTTATTAGAATAATTTGTTAAATATACATTACTTCTAAACAAGATTTTTACTTTTTAGCCTTAACCACATTTTCCTTCAATATAACGGCGCTTCTGCCGTAGACATTAGCCAAAAATCAGATATTAAACTGGAGTCCACTGGCTAGATAGCTTGGCCTAAAATCTTTACAAGGATTCTCCGCGTGCTTCCAAACTTGGCAGCGTTTTCTATATCCTGAATATGTGGGTCACTTTTTGTAAGTCTCAGGAAGATAAAATTAAGCTAAAAAAACCCAACGAGCGCAAAACATTCGACACTCTACAACAGTTAATATATACTTAAATTGTTAAATCAATGAACAAAATTTTTTAGACTTCTCCCTACTATAAATCAGGGTCTGAATACTGTAAACTCAAGGTTATATACTATAAACAGAATCTGAATTTGTGACGGCCTCCGTTGCGCGTAAACAATGGTAGGCATGTAAATTCTGATGCGCTAAATGCGATGATAATTCTCATGCGAATAAACTTGAATAATTAATTAAATCAGTCCTTACATGGACTGATGGGCGTTCTTAAAAGGAAATCAATGGAGCTTTCTCGTGGCAACGATTTACCATCGATCAGTTTTGGCCTAATAACTGATAAAAATTGAAATCGCATGATACACCCGAATACAATAAGAAACTACACAGGGGAAAAAATAATACATGTTTTCGTAATGCGCCTACAGTACTTCATGGAAATTTGCATTAAATTTGTTCCTGTCTTCATCCAAAAAGGTATGATTCGGAATAATACTTCTACCAATACTTCAACTACCGATTAAGGGATATAACAAACACTGCAGCCCGTCAGTCATCACCAAGTACTCGTCCAGTAGTGTTTCAACCCCGACCCCTAACCCACACTAGCGGGTTCCCACACATTGCGGGTGGAACAATACTCACTAGGCCATGGTATGTTTGGAAGTATTGCACGTCAGACATCATGCAAATATTGCGTTTCCCAAACATAAACTTTTCCTGTCATTAAATTCATCCCATCTGTAAATACAGCATGCTTTTTGTATTCAACACATGTCAACAGATCCTGTTCATCTTCGATTCCCATACGTGCAATCGCCATGTGACATGCAATCCGCCCTTACACAAGTCAGTCACACTTCATCTCATTCATCGTGATTTAACAATAGGAACTCTCTCATCTCCCTTAATTAAGCCCACAGAATTAAATATCTTGTTTATCTGCTTCGGTTTGCTAGAAGTGTGATTAATACGAAATCGCCGGCACATCGAAGAACTTATTAAGTGGGCAAAAAGGAATTTCTAATACCTTACAGAGATAGGAAAAGGTCGTGCGTCGCTTGCGGATTAATGTGAATACACTGAATCGAATGCTATCAGACGATATGTGTTTTGGTGTGTGCGAAGTGATATCACAGCACGCACGCATTTCTCACTGGCTCTGGTGTCCTCTGCTGACAGCTTATTGCTTGCCATTTCCAATAGCAAGTGATACACGAATTATCCATTCGAGAAGGAGCAACTTGTCTAATTCTGTGATGTGCCATTTCGATATAAAGGTCCATATAACCCTTCCTTTCTAGGAAGCCGAAGCGCGCGCAGATGAATCTAATTCTGTGCTTAAGCCATACTAAGCTTTCTACACTGCCTATACACCAAAACCACCCCCTTATGCTGCAATTGTTCTCCTAATTCTAGTACAGCTAGTTTTCAACTTTCTTGTAAAGCAGCTGCTGAAGTCGACAGAGACTTCTTACCATCACATTTGTTTTCGATTCGGTTCGTTCTCTTCCGATCTAAAAACTCGTTAGAATTGCGTTCCTTTGTCATTAGATCATGATAAATTTCATTATATTGACCAATGGAAATCCAGCCACGGGTTATAACTAATTTTAGATGATTGAACATTTGCTATGATGTTAACCGATGCTAAAATAGCAAACTCATCGCTCGATGACGTTTTTGAAGTAATTGGAGGTGTTCTAGTTGAGGGAACCTCAAAAGAATGGAGAAGAATAGACGTTTTCTAGGAAATCATATTTCTCTCCTATCGAGGTATGTGTTCAGCTCACATGACCGACAAGTTTCTCAGATATTCTTATTTTCATATGTAAATTATATTTTCCGGTCTCTCGAAGTTATATTTACACTGTGAAAATTTGTCACATGTGAATATCTTACCCAAATAAACATGCAGCAGGAACAACTTATGAGATGACTTGAAAATCAACAAGATATTCTTAGAATACTTCTTATTCATAAACCCGCACTTGCAGAACTCAACGACTAAATGTCGACTGCGATTTGAAACAATAGATGTGAGCTGCATTATTCACATTTTCAGTAGCGGAAGAGGTAGGTATATGCGGTAATTTGTCATGGTACAAGAGAACGAGGTACGCACATTGACCGAGGAGAAGAGGTGTCCCCTTGAAGTTGTGCAGCAAGAAAAATGGTTCAACAGAGAAGATTGAACATGGCTCACCTGCAGAAACTACAATGGACATTTCCGTTTCCTATCCCAGTCAATTTGACACGCTGGAGAATCCGGAAGAACCTTCAAGTTCATTTCTGTGGCCTGTATATCAATTTTCTCTATATTTCGGGAAGTCATGAACAAATCAAAATAAAGTCTTCTGATAATATCAGATCTCGAAAAATTAGTAGCTCACCGGCGCAATTCGTTCCTGCAAGCATTTGTGGAAGCAGTCGGAGATGCGGTGATTTTTATTGAAGATGTCAGCTGATGTGGACAGTTGTCGGCACGCATCTCGTATTTCTCGATCTGCTCTACACAAGTGACTGATTCAGAAGAAACGCTTTCCATTCCGAAGTTTTTGACAGGTGCATGTTCAGAAATAAAAAGATTGGAAGCTTGGAAAAGGCGTTTTTCGTAGTCATTTAATTACAAATGGCTTCTTGTAGAGAAATCTATCATTGTTCGAGTAGAAAACAGTTGTCAAATGAAGTATCCCAACCCGATCAACGGCCGGTTCTTGATCGATGCGATTGGTATGAAGATAGGCGAATTATGGAAAAAATCAATGAAGATACCCAGGAAAGGACTGCTGCTAAGTATGAGGAACATGCAGAGTGGATACGAAAACAAGGATGGATCTGCGAATTCAACCCTTTGAAATGGTATGCTGTGGTTTTAATGGTCTTTCTGTGTGGAACTTTATCAGAAAAGTCAATTTGAAAAACTGCCAGATCACCATCAAGAAATCAAGGTGACGGTTTTGTTTTGATGACCTGTGAGCAGCGAACTACTGCGACCACAGAATTAGATTCATCTGCGCGCGCTTCGGTTTCCTAGAAAGGAAGGGTTATATGTACCTTTATATCGAAATGGTACACCACAGAATTAGACAAGTTGCTCCTTCTCGAATGGATAATTCGTGTGTCGCTTGCTATTGGAAATGGCGAACAATAAGCTGTCAGCAGAGGACACCAGAGCCAGTGAGAGATGCGTGCGTGCTGTGCTATCACTTCGCACACACCAAAACACACAGATTGGTTAGCATTTGATTCAGTGTATGCACTATGAAGTAAGGAATGCTTATGAGAAGACAATGGTGAAATCATCAAGTGAACTAATTTTCATACGCCTGCTACTTTTTTTAATAATGATCGGAAGGGCCAACATTATAGAGAAACCTTGTGCGCAATGATCTGAATTCTTCAAATCTGAAGGAATTTTGGCAATCGAAGCACTTTGCTGGAACTCACATTAATCCGCAAGCGACACACGACTTTTTTTCCTATCTCTGTAAGGTATTAGGAATTCCTTTTTGCCCACCTAATAGGTTCCTCTATGTGCCGTTGATTTCGAATCAATCACACTTCTAGCAAACCGAAGCAGATAAACAAAATATTTAATTCTGTGATTGCGACCCTGAGAGATACTGAGCTAAAGGGGTTCAAGTCTCGATAGTGGATGGCGTTCAGCTGATGCCTTTTGTGGTTGAAGAAGCATCGCTGTTTCTCCTAAGACAGAAGCATTGTTATCGATTTTTAATGAGCAACTTGAGAATCTTCACGTTGGTTGCCTATTGAAGATTCATCACTACATGTAGCTCTTGGTTGTTTTATACTGACTCCTTAGTATATTTTATATTTAATGTAGCTTCTGTTTGCTTATTTAACCTGTTTTTACTTCATTCATTTTTTCTATTGTCGCAATTTCAATGGATTTATTTACCGTTATTTATAACTATTTTATTAATTATTAAGTTTATTCAACTTAAATCTTTATGTAAACAGAATGCAAATAGGATAATAAAACATTGAGTTGCATCCTCAGTTGAAAAATGAGAGCAGGCTTGAATAGCTGTCATTTCATCCATTTTTTGTGTCCTGAGACTATGAGAAGCTCTTTTCATCTACATTTACTTGTCATAAGAACAAACATAAGAATACCATCATCTATTCCGTATTGTACACTTTTGTATGATAAGTTTCATAGCATTTGATGCAATATGAATTACTCTATGATGTCGCTTGTGCTTATTGCCATCACTGTGATCCTAAATCTACACTGTAAACTGTAGGGCACGAAATTTAAGCATCAATTCTAACCAACACAAGGCTCGAGTAGCCACGAAGTTCATGGGTCCGAATTCGTGCCCATTGCTTTTTAACCTTCGATTTCATTGGATAAACAAACATTTGGTTTGGTGCCTATTTATTGCCTCGTGGCGCCTACACTGTAAATCGCTCAATATTTCTGTATTCTCTTGGTACATATTTGTGTGCTTTTCGTATGTTATTTCAAATGTGGTATGCTTTACATACTAAAGCCATACCAGCACAATGCTAAAAGAAAGCATCAATCATGTGCAAAGTTCGTTGATATAAGGCTTTTGTCAATAAAGATAACACTGATGTTACTACTGTTTTGCAAGTAGTGAGATTATGACATTCAAGAGTCATACTTCCAATACTGAATTCGATTTTAATACATGTAAGTCTAAGGCATTATCAATCCGAAATAAAAACACATTATAATTCATGAACGCAAAAATAGTTATGTTTGAGATATATAAGTCATCATGGTTGCACTAAAGATATCGTTTGAATGAATTGATGTTAATCAACTTGGTTCATAAAGTAGAGCTTACCAAGCGTTCTGTAAATGTTACTAGACAAGACCAACGTCGTCATACAGCATAAATTTCATAATAAATCTAATCTGGTTGAATGTCAATCTATCAAACAAAAAATATTCAGGCTAGTATTACTGAAAAAAGTTATTTGACAGTAGTACGTAATATATACATATTTTTTGCTATGTAACTTAAAGCTCTTCATACGAAACACATACCAATTTGCATCAGGTCTCGTACATAAGACATACCAACAACTCGCATTTCAATGTAAAACAGCCAATCATAGATAGAATAGCTCGTATCGCTACATACCAATCACATACGAAAGTAAGTGAGGCTTCGTATGAAAAACATACCAGATCTGTGTAAGCATACCATAATCTCGTAACAGATGTTAGTTTCAAATTGTATGTGATTTTGGTATATGCCTGTATGTAATTTTCGTATCCTGTGATTTACAGTGTACTGGTGTCTCGAAGCACTAGAAGGCGGTAACTGGGCACTAACTGGCACGAAATTTCTGCTTTGTGCTTAAGTTAGTGCCCTACAGTTTACCGTGTATTGTATGATTTTCATTTTCTTTGAAGATGCAACTCAATATTCAATTATTGTATTTGCATTGTGTTTACAAAAAGCAGCATTTGCTAGTTATTACAGGCGCACTAACTTAGGCGATTTGCCAGTAGTGTGTTTGAAGAGATATTTAATGAATGGCAGTCGAACTTTCACTAACTTGCAAATTGCAAATTCTGTATCTTAAATTTATCCTTCATCTTTGCAAATTTCACTAATACCATTCGTAGCATTTCAATAATCAATGAAAAATAGGGATATATAGGTAGAGTATCGACTCAAAAAAGTATCTGTATACAGTGAAAATTTTTGTATGAAAAGATTCAGTTTTTTGCGGAGATTATGTTCCCGTGCTCCAAAAATTTATTTGAGCAGTTTTTAAAAATTCATAATTTTGCCAATTTACATACTACCGAGATGACTCCCCGTTATAAGTAGTAAGAAACAAATTGGATATCAAAAAGAATGAATATTTGCTTCTGATAAGCATCCGACTAAGCGGAAATTCAGCTAATTTGCTAGGGAATTTCATGAGTCGCATCATAATGGAAATCTTCATGAAAAAGTCGAGATCCTGTTTTGCCTTCTTGGCTGAAATGTCAAGTTTTTAATTCAATTTTCACTGGCAAGGTTTTATGACTCACTAAATTCATGTTTCATTTCTTGAATCTGAATAGTGATGTGGACCCACTTGCATCTTAATAAAAATATGTGATTTTGCTCTGCAAGTGGCAGGTTGCCTGTGATTTGATCACGCTGAAGAAAAAATACTCTTGACGAATATTCTTGACGAATTGCTAATTTAACAAACATTAAATCTCCAAGGCTGTCATGACACTGAGAATCTGTAAAATATTCCTTCTACATTATGTATTATCTACATGATCACTCAATTCCGACGCAATTTCTTCAAAACTGCAAAAATATGCATATCTCACATTTGGTAACAATACCGAATTGTATTCCCCTCGAGTTCATTTAACAAAATTGAAACTGTATACACATTGGGGATTTAATAAATGCGGAGTTGCCACTCTACCTAATATGCCTACTCTATGGTACAGGGGATATAATGGAATGATTCTTCGTGAATATTATGTTTTATTTGATTACAACAGAATGCGTGTTTGCTGAATTATTGACATTTGATTTTGAAATTGTCATTCACGTTCATTACATAATTTATTTTGATGTTTCCATTATTATGAATAGAGCTTGCAATGAGACGTGTGTCTATAGATTATGACATACTAAACAAATGTCCTTTTATTACATGATTTATGGATTTGATGATTGTAGTTGACAACCACTCAACTATTGCATAAAGGTGATCCATCGATACATTGAAGGGACTGCAATTTCTTTCATTATTTGCATCAAGTTTCGCGCCTCTTTCGTGAGAAATGCAATTATTTCTTTAAATGCAACACAGATTTTGGATGTGCTTTCAAAATGGGAACGCCAGGCAAGAGAAACGCATCTTTTTAAATTTTTTAACGGCTTTGTTAGAGGAATAATTTTTATCATTGACGATTGTGTTCGGATGGAAATTGCAAAGATGATCAATTGTTCCCATTTATTCATACATTCTATACAAGCGTTGAGAAAATGTTCAACCCTATAGAATGTTGTGCAGCAGCAAACACTAATTACAGACAATTTGCAAAATTCTCCAAGCAAGAAGAAAGAGTCGTAATACAATGTTGGGAGTATGATTGATTGCATTGTAGGTAATGATTGAAAATAGGTTTGGAAGAGAGTCAAGTTATTCATTGTAAATTTAACAAAGTCGTACAAAAAGTTGGTCAATACACTTTGACTATTTACGCCATAGCCATTATCAAGAATTAATTCATCTATGGTGTACATGTTCGAAATATTTGGTCGGTATATTGACCAAACGTTTTGTACGACTTTGTTAAATTTTCAATAGATAACTTGACTCTCTTCCAAATCTACAGCGTGTCCCAAAAGTCGCTAAAAACTTTAATTGATGATGGTAGCCCTCCCATTACATCGATTAGTCTGAAAGTGTCATAGTAGAAACTGCACATCATGGGGTTTTGTTAAATTGTAAGCCTGCTTTCATTCGACTTCTTAAAGGTATGTTACAGAATGTTGTGTATTACATTAAATTTTAGGCCATTTTAATCAATTATAAAAATGAAAACTAATTATTTTTTCCTAGAATATCAACATTTTACACAAAAGTAGAGTTCATGAATAATCAGTTTCACTCACAGTCACTCAATCTGTCCGCTGTGATATTCTTGGATCATTTGGGGGCGATCAACAAGTGTCTGCTGTCATCATCTGTTGAAATGGTCGCCGCCGCACGAATGATCCTGACTTTCAGGTTGGCTACTGTCAGAGGTTGTCCTGAACATACACCAACCTCTTTAAATTTTCCCACTACCAAAAGTCAACTTTTGTCAAGTCTGGAGACCGCGGAGGCCAGAAGTTGAGGAAAAAGTGACTGATTACGCGATCCGTGGTGAAGGTGGTCTCCAGAAGCCTCTTTACGTTGTTATTGATGTGGGGCGTAGCACCGTCCTGCTGGAACGCGGTCATCGAACATCTTCTGTGAGCCTTCAAGACTGGAATTACGTGAGTCACCAGCATGTGTATGTATCTATCGCCGTCAATTGTACCAGATTCAAAGAAATATGGAGGAATCATGCATTTTCCACTGAATCCAAACGCACAATTTGGGAGATTGAATTGTCTTTTCTGCATGATAGTGGGAATTGCGGGACTCCATACGTAGGCATTTTTCGTGTAAACCGCTACATCAAGGTGAAAATGCGTCTCGTCCGTCCAGAGCATGGTCTCCAAATTGGCAAGCTGATTATTAATGACCCATTCAGCAAAGTGTCTTCGTTTTTCAAAGTCATCTGGTTGTAGCTGATGGCGGATCGATATTCCGTAATTTTGGTATTGAAGCTACTTTCGCATAACTCAATGAACATTAGATCAATCGCCTCCAAATGATCCAAGAATATCATGGTGGACACATTGAGTGTAACTGATTATTCATGAACTCTACTTTTGTGTAAAATGTGATATTCTAGGAAAAAATAATTAGTTTTCAATTTTATAATTGATTAAAATGGCCTAAAATTTAATGTAATACACAACATTCTGTAACATGCCTTTAAGAAGTCGAATGAAAGCAGGCTTACTATTTAACAAACCCCCATGATGTGCAGTTTCTACTATGACACTTTCAGACTAATCGATGTAATGGGAGAGCTACCATCATCAATTAAAGTTTTTAGCGACTTTTGGGACACGCTGTATGTTCATTCAATCATCATGAACAGTCAAGCCATATTTCCTCATTGTGGGTAATGATGAATTCAACTCAAACAAGAAATAGATGTAGCCTAGTATAATTCTTAGCTGGATTGACAAAGCAGATAAGGCGTGGCTTGGCAGACGCATTGGGATAATCCAGTAAGTTTGTTTTTTTGAAAAAGACCAATCTGCCGAAGATAAAGTTTATTAAACGTTCTGAAACGCAACGTGTCCGAGACCAACTCCGTCATCAGGCTATACATTGAATGGATCCATTCAAGTTGCGTTTCTGAACGTTTAATAAACTTTATCTTCGGCAGATTGGTCTTTTTCAAAAAAACAAACTTACTGGATTATCTTAGCTGGATGTGAATATTGATGAGTTGATGTCTACATTTTCACGACTACAATAATGGTGCCACTCTACACTATTCTTGAAGCAAGTGAATGAAATTCTTTCAGAAATATAAGTATAAATTTTAAGAGTTATCGTAAATATATTGCTTTCTGTAATATGGAGATCTTTTATGCATCAAACAGTCCTCTGGAATCCTGGAAGTTATCATTTTGTGACTAGTCCCACTATCATTACAAATCAATCGATTAATTAATTGCAATTACTTACTGGCTGTAATCAATAAATTTCTGATAGGTTCTGCCTCTGATAAAGGTCATGCCTATAAGATATCCTTTTCAAATTTGATCAGATTGAGAATACCAAGTAGAATAGATATAGAATGTTTTTTCTTATATAACTTCAATATATTTCATTGATAGCTGAAATAAAAGGAATTGTTAGCTTCCTCTGTATAGGCTAATACTTTTCTTCCATGTGATGTAGGCATATTCAAATTTCAAAATTTTCAATTCTGCCTTGATAATGGAGATTGTGTAGGTCACCAAAAAGCATCGAAGCTATAGGAAAAACAAAACTTTACATCTGTTCCACTTGGGATTCCCAATCTAATCAAATCTGTGAATGACCGTGCGGCAAATGATTCAAAGCAGTGTCCTTGTCAAAGTATGTCACCTGTCGGTATAAGCCTTGAATAATTCCATTCGAAAGCTTAGTCATAATTGGGTAAATCCATTTTATATAACATCATTTTCGGCATTTTTTTGTCTTTTCAACTTTGTTTTCTTTGAAAATTTGTATAAATGGTCAATTTTTCACGCTGAATACGAAAATCATAGTGGCGACAATACCAAATGAGTATTTGTACAAGTTTTGTATTTGTACAATATATTTCTGGTATCTTCTGACCGATAATTTTGTGGTCTCGGTCAGATGGACATTTTCTGCAGTTTTACGAGATTTTGAAAATGATAATCATCGTCTTTTCAAACAAAATTTCGCATGCATGATTACACTATAGTTCTCAATAATTCTGTCAGGATTCATGAGATCCGGATGAAAAATATGGTTTGATAGTTGAAATGTGATCCATAGTTGATTTTTCCTTTTGATGCGACAACTAGACTCACAAATGAAGTATTTTGTCGTATAAAGAAAGTTAAAACATCATTTCTAAGTTGCGAAATGTGCAACGGTCAGAAGACAATTTTTGGAGGACAAAGGCTAATTGAAAAAATATCCCAAATTAATACAAATGCAATCATGAATTATAGTCGGTCTAAAACTACGGTTCATGCGCTTTCATATGATATATAACTTTATATGTATCATATAAGTAGATCACACTGAAATTTCTCCCCGAAGATGGAGTATCTATGCTTGGGATAGACTTTTTTGGCACTTTTTCTGCATTGAGCTAAAATTTTTCATGAAGAAGACTTTGTTAGATTAATTTGAATTTATTATGACCTAAAAGAAGAGATACCAAGGATTAAGATGAAAAAAAAATTATGAAAATCGGTTCAGAGCTAAAGATTTTACAGACAAAAGACACGTTTTTTGACAAATGTTGTTATGTAAAATGGATTCACCGCTACTTCTATTCTTTCCCCTACCCACATTTTCCAATGTTTCCAGCTTCATCGAATTTCTTCAAACTTAAATCACATTGGATTTAGAATAGACTTGATCTATCATTGAGTGATAGCACAACACCATGGAGAAGCCTTACTTGAATCCTGGGATGAAGGATTGGTGCCTTCGATACTCAGTGAATACAAGATACAGCTGTGATCATGAACTTCATGGGATTGATTGTCTACACTGCAGTCACAGTGAACGGCAAAGCAAGTGCTGTTAATTTTCTACAAAGCAGAGGAATTTTACACACTCTACGCCTTTGCGACGGTAGTGAGACTGCACTTATGAGCAAGAGAAGATCGCTGACGATGCAGCATTCGAGGGTGTCAACAACAAAAATGTGGGGGGGGGAAGAATAGAAGTACCGATTTACCCTCTGTCTTGATAATGGAGATTGTGTAGGTCACCGGAATGTATCGAAGTTATAGGAAAAGCAAAACTCTACATCTATTCCTGTTTGGCATTCCCAATCTAATCAAATCTGTATTATATCGTATTCCTATTGAGCTTGGAGTAATTTTTGTGTGGATATGTGAATTCCAAATGCATTAATTTCTCATTTTCATTGATATTGCAAAAAAAGCTGTAATCTACAGTATAGGGTATTCAGTCAACTGGTCTGGAGATTAAGAAAGTGGTCAAGCCATACATGAATAAGCGTGGTTTACTATAACATGTACCGGTATTATACAACATCATGCTTTTACAAGACGTAACAAAAGTCATTTGGACGGATGGACATGAAAATGAGAAAACCACATATTAGCTTCATCAATGTTGTGATTGTTATCATTAATGAGATCATCCGCACGATCCAATAGGCCTACAAGTACATACTTTAGTATAACCCGCATATAAAAACTGAAACATAAACTCATTGCCAAGTCATAGAAGTTCAGGCACGTGTCTATCTCACAATAAAGTTCTAAGCTGATTAAACAGTTCAAACATTTCAGAACTCCTCTGAGAGCCCTCCATGACTCAGTCTGCACAAGCCTATAGGTAGTGATGAAAATTTTCCGGAAAATTTTGAATCAAAATTTTCCGTGGAAAATTATGGAAAAAATTGGAAAATTTTGGAAAATTTTGAAAGTTTTGATTTTTTTGATGGGCCCTGTAATTTGAGCGCTTCAACTGCCGAGGCAGCTGCGTACCAATAAATTGGGTCTAAAACTTTTAATTTCATTATTTCGATTAAAGCGATCGTAGCAATGCGAGTTCCGTCCGCGGATTTTTGAAATTCCTTTGCCACCAGTGGCTTGTGCCATTTTGTTATCATTTTTAATTATCACAGACACCCTTTGGGATAACGTGAATCTTGCTTTACAATAGGGGTGTAATTTCATGCAATGTGAAAGGTATGGAGCAAAAATAATGTACTTCATTTTGGAGTTTGCTAATTGTTGACTTCA
Source organism: Prostheceraeus crozeri (assembly GCA_907163375.1). Lineage (NCBI taxonomy): Eukaryota > Metazoa > Platyhelminthes > Polycladida > Euryleptidae > Prostheceraeus > Prostheceraeus crozeri. Next base: position 588,334 of record CAJQUW010001113.1, on the reverse strand, counting down.
AAGTTAGGCTTTATGCAGCGTTGATCATATGCAAATTCTCCATGTGTTGATGAACATGTGATGAAGTATAAGCACACAGTCCACGCAACATTCATGAGCGACCAAATTGGAAGATATAAAGACTGTAAACTCGTGAGATATTTGGTATGTGATGAGTAAAAGAATATCTATGATAGCTTCAAACTTCTGGCGCATTGTCCGATATCTTCGTTGAGGATACACATCATCCATTTCTAGTTCAGATGGTTCAGATAGTTCCAAATCGATTTCAGATCTGCCCAAATGAATTTCAGATATGATCTAGATGAGTTGGAGATCTCCAGTTGAATTAAAGATCTTTTCAAAGTTGAACTTGTGACAGATATCTGAAATTTAGCTAGAGAAATCTGAAATCCATCTTATGTCTGAAATTCATTTGGAAAGATCTGAAATAGACATGGGAAAGGTGCAGTTGGTACCAAAAGTTAACATACAGGGATGATAGAGAAACTTTTGAACTTTGAATATTACATAGTCTTTTCAAACGACTATAATAAGTCTCCAAAACAAAGAAAAAAACGTCAATCACCGAAAAATAAATTTCAAAATTTTCTGGAAAATTTTCCATTTTCATCACTACCTATAGGTACACCCGGTATATGACCATGTGCTTTACAACAAATCCATTGAGCTTGTCAATCCCGGGATCAGGAAAAGTCGGGATTTTGAAAACCCTAATTGACCATGCGGCAAATGATACAAAGCAGCGTCTTTGTCAAAGTATATGTCACCTGTCGGTATAAATCTTGAATAATTCCATTCGAAAACTTCATAATATTATTGTTATAACCTGATGATTGTGACAGACAAAGACTCGGCTGGTAGCAGTGTTTATCAATATATTCTGAAAGTTATCTCTACGAGCTAAAGAACAGGAAGACTGTCCTGAAAATGACAATCTCAATGTCTGGAATGATTTCTGCTTCGTCAAATTTCTAACAAAGTCCGAATTCAACTTCCGCCGTGTAAATTCAGTTAAAAGTCTTCGTTTCCTCTCCAATATTTCACGGCTTCTTTAGTTTCTAACACTTAGACGACTTCTCTCGTTGCCATTTATCAGGAAAACAAAATTTTGCGTTGACAGCTGAAACATAAATCAAAAAGTAATCATTTTGATCCTTAATAACTCTTTGCTATAGTCAACTCATTTCGTCTGTTGCCGCAACTGAGAATAAACTAATGATCATTGTGAATGAAAATTTCGCATTTGTAAATGAATGTCTAGCATAAAGAATTACATCTAACATTTTTTAATCCCGTGCAGAAAATTGCATTATTTTTATTTTACTCATGCAATCTTTAGCTCTAAAAACCTCGAGATCGTGGACCCTGACGTGGACACGCATTGTCATCATTGTGACGTTAAACAATTGTGGACATTATACATTGTGAATAAATCGCAAATACATTATTTGCAAGCCATTTGATTGCTATGATTTTCGACCATAGAAATTGACAACAATAAAACCTCTAGAATGGAAATTAAGCTTCATGCAATGCACAATAACGTCACATAAATCGCACGAATTTCACTTAGATGCACCTGCCAACGTCTGTATCATTGGGTTAGAATCAGTCACATGAGTAAATCGAAGCTTTTAATTGGTTCTTTATGCCCCAACTTAGTTCCCCCGGATGTGCCGCGACCTTGAGTCAATTTCCATTCTAGCGAACTTCAGATAAACAATTTATTTCTATGATAATAATGGCACGTAAATCGCACGCATTTTCACTTCGATATATTTGTCAACGTCTGAAGCATTGGGTTAGAATCAGTCACGTGTAATTCTAAGCTTTTCATTGGCCATTCATGACCCAACTTACTTCTCCTGGATGTGCCCCGACCTTGAGTCAATTTCTATTCTAGTCAACTTCAGATGAACAATCTATTTCTATGTATCCCAATGACCAACTGAATGCATTTGAATATAACTCATGTCTTTTGGTATCTTAGGTAAGATAACTGAGTCTCTCATCTACTACTTGTTTTATTACCAAGTTGGGCGTGTCTTTCTGACCTGCTGTCTGTCTTTGGTGGCCCAGGCTTTTCGAAGCACACCTCAAAGAGTCAGAGGCATAGCTAGGGGGGATGCGCATTGATGCGGCCGCATCCGGGCGCAGGTAAAGAGGGGCGCAAAATCAGAAATATTGTACTGGACTTTTGTGGGGGCGCCACATTGACAAGACAACTTCATCTTATGTTCATAATTTGACGAAGACTTCTTATAATTTAGTCTGATCTGACTGAGTGATCGTGGAATGTCTCACTCAGAGATTCATTATGTTTAACATTATCCATTAATTCTGTAAATGCAGCATAAGCTTACAAATAGACTTACAAATAGAAATATGAGAAACACATGGCAACGTATTTGTTGAGAAATTGAGATTAGGGGCCGTATGCGGAGTCACAAAATAATATCAATGTAATCTATATTGTATTCAGGTATAATTAGAATGAATGTTCTATTGAATCAATGAAATAATTTTTTGAGTAGACTGACCTAGTCTAAATGGTATTCAGAGAATGAAATTGGTTTTGATATTAGATAATTCATTCAATTTAAAATTGTTAGACATATTCGACTTGTCTAATATTCTATTGGAACATGTATCGGTATTCGGTAGTATTTTTTATTAGAAAACCTTTTCAATGCTTCCAGCTGATGAAAAACGTAGTTTAAAAATTTTGACTTAAAGGGTTAGATGAAGGTAAGTTGAACAGCGAGTTGGTACATTGCTACTGACAGATGGTTAACACGGAGGCTGAGGGCGCCAAATGAGCATCTCGCATCCGGGCGCAAGAAACTCACGCTACGCCACTGCAAAGAGTTGGACCCTGTCAGTGGACCTGTCGCTCCTTTGGATTAGCACAACCATCTAAGGGAGTTCAAACATTAGAACTTTCACTATGCCTTAATAAGCACACATATAATCTACCTTAAGGTTAATAATATCTAACACGAATCACACCCCTTGAATCCCATGATTCAATCCCTCTTAAAATTTTCTGCACAGCCCAATGGCGCGAGTGAGCCAACTTGGTCATCATGTTTCTTTGAAGAGCAGTTCAAAATTTAAATTCCACATTTTCGATTTCTTCAGTATCTGTAGGAAATGGAAGGCGTTTAAAAACTACATGTTTTGATCACATGTTGCATGGAAGCCTCCAACGTCAATGTTGGGATCATGTCTGATTGTATTGAGGTGAAGCCGTAGACAACAGTAGGCCTAAAGAAGTTATATGTTGAGCAGAAGTAGTAACTACACACCTCCTAAACAATGAAAAATATTGTGAGGCATGCTAATCTGTCCATTTTGCGTAACTACGGGAGATTTCTGTCGGTACGGGAGGTTCTTGACAGTCATTTCTAGTTTCAAAAGATCTTTTCTTCCTTTGTTACGATAAATATTCTTTATTTTTCCGATAACTGATAAAACCTGACGAGTTTCATCCGGTCGACAGAATTCCCATGGCAAGATCGCGTGCTTCATCAGCCAACCAGGACCTAGTGCCGCTGGTACTTCTGCACTGCTATCAGTAAGATAGTCAGAGGATTAACAAGTTTACGGTCATTTGTGACACGATTGCATTGCACTTGCCGAAGTATCCATTCATTTTATGAATATTGATGTCATTCTCTGAGATGCAGCCGAATATGACAGCGAAGACTGATGGCAGCATGTATTAAAAATTGCCACAAAAACTATGTGAAACGACTTTGTTTTGAACAAAATAGAGAAAGCTCTCTGCTTTATCGATTTTGGAAAACAATGGCATGCGTGTTTGATAACTAGCTCAAGTTCATTTTCAATCTGACATCAAATTTTCGATCTGCAACAAAGTTCTATCGTTCTAGGTACTCGCAACAGCCCTAATACATCGTCCTGAATATTCAAGAATGCAGTAACAGATGTTATTGATTCGAATGCATCTCACAGTCTTGCTGATATTATCTCAAATTCAATTTGAAGATTTTTGTCTATAATCAAGAAACGGGAAACTTCTGCAACATATTTTTATCTCGTTGCTAACTCTTGAAATAAATAAATGAATTTGGTGAAAACATCATCTCAAGTGTTTCGACTTTCCAGACAATTAGCTTGTAACGGAGACAGTTATAAATGGTAGCATTGATGATAAATTTTCAGCAACTAGAAGTCAATGTATCCCTTCATTGAGAACAAACCTTATTGATTCAATTCTCACCCTGACAGGACACTTGAATCTTGTAACAACTTTACCATGAAAAGTAACATTTAAAAAAGGGATGGAATTAAGAAAGATCCTTGTCATTGCGGTTCTTGAGGACATTTTTTAATTTTATTTTTGCATCCAATTTATTTGTTTACTGGTCAAGTCTACTCTTAATCTTAAGAGAGATGAGCCTATCAAGTGTAACTTTTGTCTCCTAGGCATTACCATATTACTTTTGAAATCGCTTAGAATCTAGGGATTTTAATGCCATGTTTCGAATCAATGCTTATTTATAATATGAGGTACATTTTCTCGAATAAAAAATTCTAGTAATTTGAAGACATGCTTACATAAGCCTTGTCGCGATGCACATTTATTCGAACTAAAAGCAACATGCGCATTGGGATTCGTTAATATTACATGATCGACAAGTCAACTGATTAGCGCTTCAAGATTGCGGAATATCCATCTTTGATATTTTTCATAATTTAATATAATTATACATGTGTGAATGCACTCGTTACTGCCTTTTCATTATACAAGGATCTATCAGCATTTTGTGATTTTAATTAACTGACAATACTGATTTTATGGCAAAGAAAGCTATCACTATCATTGAGCAGTGTCAATGCTGTCCGCTTCCTATAGACATAACATTCAATTAAAAAATCTGACAGCAATGATGTCATTGTGGTCCTCCTTTCAAATAGACTGTCTTAGCTTGTTTTAATAATCTGTCGAGTAGAAATAATGGAAAAATGTGAGTTGTGAATTACGTTAACAACACAACTGGGCTACGTTTGAAGAATGGCCACTATGATGATGCTTCAAGGCAGCGCGCTTCTACCCGATACCTCTTCTTGTCAGGCAGGAAAAACACATAATGGGAGACAGATTGCAGTTTTCGGTAAACTGAGAGTTTCAACACCTTCTCTGACAAAGAAAGAAGCAGAAAGTCTAGCCGAGTCATAACTTTTGAAATGGAATGTCTTCTGGTCATTACCTTCGCTCATATACCTTTCTCTATATGAAACTAAACACATTCAATTTTTAGCAAGTATCCAAATGGGGATAAATGCTCTTGTGTGGCTCCATTCCGGCCCATTCTGGCCACATTCTCGCATCCATTACCCATGAGAAACATGATAATAACACATTCACATCATAGGCGATGACACTTGCGACTTTTCATGTCAAAAATTGTGGCTGCAGATTTGGTGTTTCACACTTAATCAAGAAAGATCTAATTTTGAAGGAAACTTCAATTTGCTCCCGATTGGATTTACTTGTGCCTTTCCTTGATCTGCCTGACAAGAACAAGAACGCACATCATTCTGTGAAGGCTTCATTGTCGGCCTCGTTCCCTGCAGAAACTCGTGCTGGCTGCCGGACTAAAATAATAATTTGCAGAAAGCCGATCAGATTGCAGCAAATAGCAGTGGCCACAGATTTATGTAAGTATTTTGTTCATATGCTTCGGTTTGCTAGAGGTGTGATTTTTCAAAATCGACGGTACATCACCGAAATTAGCAAGTGGGCAGAAAGGAATTCCTGATACCTAATAGAGATAGGAAAATAAAGTCGTGCGTCGCTTGCGGATTAATGTGAGATCCAGCAAAGTGCTTCCATTGCCACAATTCCTTCAGATTTGAAGAATTCAGATCATTGCGCACAAGGTTTCACCATAATGTTGGCCCTTCCGATCATTATTGAAAAAAGTAGCAGCCGCGCGAAAATTAGTTCACTTGATGATTTCACATCCTCTCCTCGGCATTGCTCACTGCATAGTGCATACACTGAATCGAAGCCAGGCATCGATGTGTGTTTCGCTGTGTGCGAAGTGATATCACAGCACGCACGCATCTCTCACTGGCTCTGGTGTCCTCTGCTGACAGCTTATTGTTTGCCATTTCCAATAGCAAGCGACACACGAATTATCCATTCGAGAAGGAGCAAGTTGTCTAATTCGGTGATGTGCCATTTCGATATTAAGGGTACATATACCACTTCCTTTCTAGAAAACCGAAGCGCGCGCAGTTGAATCTAATTCTGTGGCAGTGACCGTACTATTTGCCCAAACAATTGAGCTATAGAGGGAGACAGCAGGTATGGCAGGCCTTCTGTATGTGGAGCATTATTCCGTGTCAACCACATTAGAGAAATCTATCAATCGCGTATGACAAACCCGCCTGTGATTCCTTGTCCCAGGACACCTGAGATCTCTATATTCTCATAGGTTCAGTGGAAATTACTGTGGTGCTCTCCCTGAAGAAGAGCATGGAATAATGCGCGGTACTTCTATTTTTCCCCCTACATTTTCAAGTTTTCCAAAATCATCGGATTTCGCCAAAGTTGGTCACATTGGGTTTAGAATAGACTTCATCTGTCACTGAGTGACACTACAACACGACTGAGAAGTCTTACTTGAACCCTGGGATGAAGGATTGGTCCCTTGGATACTCAGTTAGAATACAAGGTACAGCTGTGATCATGAACTTCGTGCGATTGCTGTCTACAGACACATGACGAACAATTGTCTAATTCTGAGGCTGTAAATGTTCTACAAGTCATATATGAGGAGTTTTGCACACTCAACGCTATGCGACGTTAGTGAGACTGTCCGTAGGAGCAAGAGAAGATCGTTGACGATGCAATACTTCCGGGTGTCAACGACAGCAATGTTGGGGGGGGGGGGGGAAGAATAGAAGTACCTAATGCGCAATAACTGCATGAATTTCCTTGGCCGCTTTTTACTCATGAGCCCCAATTAACAGCTCACATGGATCACCGTCAGAAGCAGTGAGGAGCTACATAGGAATAATCATAGAGTAGCTATATTAGGTAGAGTGGTAACTCCGCATTTATTAAATCCCCAATGTGCATACACTTTCGATTTTATTGAATGAACTCAAGGGAGATACACTCGGAATTGTTTTAAATTGTGAGATATACACATTTATGCAGTTTTGAAGAAATTACAACGGAATTGACTGATCATGATCGCAAAGCAGAAGGAAATGATAATATTTTACAGATTGTCCGTCTCATGACAGCCTTTGAGATTTAAGATTTGTTAAATTGGCAACACGATGATCTGCTATTTCTTTCATGAATTAGAAATATGAAATTTCAGCGAAGCAGGCACAATAAGATGTCGACTTTTTCATGAAGACTTCCATTATTAAACGTATCATGAAATTCCCTTGATAATCAGCTCAATTTCCGCTAAGTTAGGATGCTTATTAGCAAATATTCATTCCTTTTGATATCCAACTTGTTGCATACTACTTACATAGAGGAGTCATCTCGGTAGTATAAAAATTGGCAAAATTTTGACTTGTTTTAGAACTCCTCAAATAATTTTTTGGACCACGGGAACGTAATCTCCGCAAGATATCAAAAGATACTGAATCTTTTGATATAAAAATTTTCACTGTATAAAGATACTTGTTTGAGTCGACACTCTAGGTATAGGCTACTCTATGGGAATAATGTTTTTATGGCGGACATTTTACAAGAACCATCTCCGCTTATAATGGTCCTAATTAGCCACTGCCCCATTCTCATCTGTAGCACGTTGATGTCGTCCATCATGATGGGAAATTCACTTGTGAAGAGATTTCATTATTGCCGAGAATAATGTGATCAATCATCACTCGATCAGTTCATTGTGTTGTCCGGGATGAAGCGACGTGAATGCGGTAAGATCTCTCTCCAGATGGTTGCTCTTATTAAATGACTGTCCTCAAATATTGATGGAATTTCGTGATGTACTTGAAATTGCATCGAAGACATGCTGAGGTGATGCCCTCAGACATTTTCACTCTGAATCTGTTTCAACTATCTATAGTCTATTAACCAGTTCATGGCCTTGAATGTCGGACCGGAAGCCCCATATGAAAATTAAGACTAAGACTATACAGTTCTTGCATGAGTGTCTAATCTGTCTAGTGAAACGAAACTGATGGGACTTCTTTTGCGATTTTATAGAGTAAATATTGAACACACTAGACCGGTCATAGCAACTAGAATGTCTTCATAAATTTCTGTGGCGAGCAGTGCGAGCGGTAACTTCCCTGACAGATCCTGGTGATCTTCTGCGAAACTTGCAGGTAAGAGACAAAACTGGTTGATTTTCATATGTCAGCGCGAATGAAGGCTGATAGAAAATAATTCTCTAAGGTTAGGGAACGAAGCTGAACTTGTTTGTTAGAATATCACAAAGTGGCAAACGTTTGCATGCATGTGATTGCATTTGGATTTACAACTCAAATAGAAATGTTTGAAAATATATATGTATATTTATTATATGTGACTGATATATATGTTTGAAAACATATAAGTCACAAATTGTCTGCTACTATCTCAGCCATGAACATAGAGTTTTAGAAGCTGCTCATCCAATTGAATAAATGTACCAGAAATATTGTGAGGTGTGATGGCTAGTTCATTTTTTGACTTTAGATCCACTATTTGGAACAGTAATGCCTTTGAAGCTATTGTATAAGAAGTGTTTAAAGATTGTTGTTGTTATTCATGTAACTATTTCATAGATGGCAAACTTTCTTGGCTGAAATAGCATGACAATCATAACTTCGTACTTTGTCAGTGATCTATATAAATGAATTGAGTAAGATGCCAAATCTTGCAACAAATTGACAACAATACTCGACTTCAAAAGCGCTTTTAGAGGAACGTCAAATTTCTATCGTCCCTTTTTGCTCAATTTCATAAGATTTAGATCAGTTATCAGCTACGGTGTGCCCTGCAACGGGGCGGGTCTCCACGTGCGGGCTGCGGGCGCGTAGCGTGCCTACAGGCTTTCCTAAACTCCTGAAAACTTCTATTAAGTAATTAGTTTAAAATAATCTCCAAAAATAGTTGTTGATCCCAATTTTCGATGTTGGCCGAGCCTATAGATAGAAAAATGTTAATTGACTCAGACCCAAGTTAATTATTCGCATTGCACTGTAGCTATATTGATGTGATAACTCATGAAATATAGAGTTTATAAATAGACCCTTGTTCTCATGAAAAGTCAGTGTCATTTTAAGTTCATTGAAAATCATACTATCTTCTCTATGGTAGGCATCGATGGTCTATTTGCGTTATCAAAAATTGCGCCGATGTAACTGCGCATGGTGTCGGATTGTTGGATATCAGTGTCCATAGAAGTTGATAACAATAAAACCTCTAGAACGGAAATGAAGCTTCGTACAATGATCACACAATAGTGGCGCAAAGATCGCACGCATTTTCACTTAGATGCACCTGCCAACGGCTGAATCATTGGGTTAGAATCAGTCACATGTGCAATTCTAAGCCTTTCATTGGTTCTTCATGCCCCAACTTAGTTCCCCCGGATGTGCCGCGACCTTGAGTCAATTTCCATTCAGTCAACTTCAGATAAACAGTTTATTTCTATGTCAGTGTCAGCTGGAGCATATGAAAGCATCTCCAACATGCATCTGCAAGGGAAACAATATTAATTCAATTGATTCAAGGCACATGAATGAGTCATTCAATGTTGTACAGCATGTAAGTTGGTTTGAAGACTTGATACATGTGGATTATCTCCCCAGGTTTTAAATTTGTCTAAAATTTGAAGAAATGAATCAATCGTCAGGTAGAAGTTCTTGAGTATATTTTCTACCCACATACAAAATTGTATGCAGATCTGACAAGTACTTTTTGCATTAGAGACGATAACGTGAAGTGTAGCTATGTCAGCAGCTTTATCTGTCTTCGTCTTTTCGGCACATTATTGTTACTCGTGTGTGCATTGTTCTCTCCACCTCTTTGTCTCATCCACTGCTATTTGAAATCTTCCCACGACCACTGCCACTGTCGGGAAATGACTTTGCTGACCTCAAGTGCTTTCTGCTCTGACGGTGATTTCATAAGTCAGATCAAGCTGCTGTCATCGCTGCACTTCAAGTTATCGCTCCTAATTCAAAAAGTACTCATCCGATTTGCCTAATTTTTGGTATGTGGGTAGAGAATAACCTCACTTACTTGTACATGAAGTTTTGAGATGATTTATTCATTTCTACGCATTTTAGATAAATTTGAAACGTGGGGGAGATAGCCCATAAGTACACATGAATTGTTCAACGGCACTGCTATTGAGAAGGCATCATTTGGCGCATATTTGAATTGTGCGGGCATTGCACGTCATGGTGACTTCTGGCAAAGGCAAATTACACTTCGGTCGTGAATGACTTTAATGAAAATATGATATAGCTGCATGCTCTTCATATCAGCTTTTCGACTGCAGGGTGGCAGTGCAGTGAACTCAAACCGTGGTATTCAATGTATTCACATCAATTTGTAAAAAGTGCTGGCATTTACTAAATTATCAACAGCTGTCAATATTTTTATTGTTTCATTTTATACTTTTGCGTTTAATTAGTGCCGACCTTTTAGCGATCATTTTAGTATATAAGCAAACACCTAGACGTTTTAAATGATCAGATTCAGGTAAATGCACGCACTGTAAACCGTAGACCGACAATTATCCTACAAATTTACTGACAAAATAAACCAACGATTGTCACCTCCAATATCCTGCGATATCCAACGAATTTGTAGGTTCTCCACCGACATCGAAACGGATGCTTTGTATGCAAACTAACTAAGGAAAAACTGTTGGATATTGATTGATTTTTTGATTAGTGATTGCTTGACTTTTGGGCAATCTGTATTATTGTGTGGCAAAACCATGATTTATTTTGACATAATTTAATTAATTACCTACATTTTTGATAACATTCAAGCTATAATTCATTGCTATTCATGTTGTCGCTTTTTGTCAGATATTGTAGATGTTCAGTGGCAATCATCCTACAAGAACTAACAATGACCGACAAAATAGATTTTGTTGGATTGTCAATTGTCAGCCAACGTTTTACAGTGCGCTTTCAGATTTACTCAAACATCTTACTACTATAAAATGCACTACTCTCGAATGCGCTGACTGCGGAAACTTACTGGTTTGATCTACTTCTGGAAAGATGTTATTTATCAAAATTAACGACATATTCTTATGACTGTGGTAGAATATTGAACTTAAATCACTCTAACACTTAAGATAATCATTTTAAACACTAAGCAGTCAGACATCATAATGCGGATCACTTTTTCAACTCAATAAGTATTCTTAGTTTTGCTCATTTTCCCGAAAAGTTGCGGAAAGCTTTCTAGGTTAACTATTACAGCCGGTAAATCAAACAAGGCAATGGGAACTTTAATCGGAAGCCTTTATTATATATCTTTGTGGCCTACAAGGTTAAGCGGATCATTTTCCCGGATCTTAACTTATAAACAAAGAATGACATCTTGATGCCAAAATATCTTTATGTTTGTTTATTACGTTTATAACCTAATCCGGAAATATCTTCACTGGGTAATGAACATGGAATTTCATGCAGTCAAGGTAAATTCTGAGATTATGACTCTGCTTTCATATATGTAAGTAAGCTACTTTGATGAATCCCAGAATTTTAAAGTTCATCCACTGAGTAAGTTCATCCACTGTTCTCTACTCTGGTTCATCCTATATTCAATTTTAATTGTATGAATTTCGCCGATCATCAACATGTACAGTGCGATGAGATCCAACCATAATGAATTTTGAACACTGATAGAAACTTGAGGTCAAAATATTTTTCTATGGATACACTGTAAACTGTAAACAGTCACTTGTCAGACAATTTATCAGCCAAATCAGTATTTTTGCTGATGCTACGAATTATCATATAAATTTCCTGCTTATCAGACAATTTTTGTCTCATCGCACGGACTAATTTGTATTATTGCGTTTACTGCATATCATACTACTTATGACTAATATATACACTTTTATCAAAATTGGATGGTATTCTTGATAATTTTCGATTATAAGAATATCCAATGTTTAAATAAGTAGGGTTCTTTTGAGATACTTGAAGGCATTGGAAAAACCGGTCTGAATATTTGACATATTGATGCCATCTTTTAATTCTGTTTTTACTATGTTCTTTACAACTTTCAAGGGTATATATACTTCCCGAAAGTTGACAGTGACAGAACGAAAGACATCTCGGAAGATATCAGAGTAGTTCATAATCTGCGTTCAAGAATGTTTGTGTGAGTGAATTGGACAGCGATGGAACAGATATGATTAGGAGTGTCCAGATATATACTGTAAGTAGCTGGTGTCAAATCGTTCCAGTGTGAATATTTCCAGAAAAATAGACAGGGTGATATTTTGTGTGGTGATTGTCTCATCTTGTCTGTTCTGAACAGCCACTTTTGGCTGTTGTCTGTCTGATGCTATCTGTTGCAATTGTCTGATCATTTTGGCTGTTATTTTGTCTGATTTTTGGCTGTCTACAGTTTACAGTGTATGCGCAAACCACGCTTCAAAGAGCCTACACGCACAGTGACTTTTTTAATTTTGCTGGAATAAAGAATTCCACGCGCTTGAAATACTTCTTAAATTAGGTTATATTGTGCTTGATAAACACGTCAGTGGATTTACTTTTCAAAAATATTCAACTATGAAAAAAGGAAAATTTTCCATTTTCTACACTGCAAACAACACATGATTGACACATTCTTGAAGCTGAATAATAATCATTGCTAGCAGATAGGAAACGATACTTGATAGCCAACTGAAATGTCTCGAGCGGTGTAAGGGCAAACTAAACTGAATCTCAGAAGCAAGTTAGGTGTTCATGATGAGAACTTTAAAAGAAGAATTTACGTCATTCAGTTTGCTGAATTTCTGACTATCTGACTTTCTAAAGAAAACTTGATAACAATGGGCCTGTCTCTTTCCAACAAATTTCATGCTTTGGTGCTTTGTTTGAATCCATTCTCTTTCCATTAAATTCTTAAAAACCTTTTACATTAATTCATAGCTCCATTTATGTCATTCTATAAATCTCTCATAGATTCTGGCTATTTGTGTGGAAAACAAGCATGCAAGAAATAATTTGTGATGATAAAAATGCACTGCCCATTTTACCTCAGTGATATTCCAGGAGTGGGCCTAAATGGAAGTTAGATAGTCAATCTGTATGTAATTACGATGACGGGACAGCTTTCGTTTGCCCCCAACAATCACTCTACGCAGAATGAGAGGCTTAGCCAAATTGCGCGTCTGATTTCATTGTCGTTACTTCATTCAGTGATCAATTTTGTGCACTTTCTATCGCTATCTTCTTAGTGCGTGCACACGTGTTTTCCTCGAATGAGCTGCGCTGTCACATGCAGATAAACGATGATCATGACTAGTTCTCTGTCGAATTTGAAGTTCATACGAACAATGGGTCCTGTGCTGGAGGCCGAAGAACTCAAATTACCCATATTAGTCCCTCCCCTTACAAGAAGACGATAGCAATGACCGTTTCTACTCTGCGAGTTTCAAAGTCGGAATGTCCTGCGTATTTGCCCGAAATCAGTTATGTCCTTATTGTAGCTTCTGCTATGTTCTGATGGCCACTTCAGCTGAGTTGCCTCGTAGGCCTACATGTATGCATCCTTTTATTCTTTGATGTATTCTGCGTCTACATCAAAGGTATGGTTTAATTAAGGGTACACAACTACATTAAGGGTACACAACGCATGACCGCATCTGCTTATTGTCTTTCAGAAGAGAGTACTACAGATGCCACGCGTAATGACGGAACACCTCAAACATCCGCGGTTTAAGACATTCTATTCTTCTACCCGCGTACATACGCGCTGCACTAAGAGTCAGCAATCACGTGATCTGATGCTGTTAAAACATGGGGAATGTTTATGAATACGCGCGAGCGAGTTTTTATGGTTTACTCGTCGTCTATGGTTGTCTGTGTTGCCGCTTGAACCATGGATGAACCGCTAAGCATGTTCTGTCTTCCCTGAGCATGAAATTGAGGTCCTATCACATTGTTTAGCCTCTGATACATGCAGACACATGAGACGCAAAATCTACATTACAGGACTGCCGACATATGTTGCAGCAATGTCACGCATGACCACGGATGTTTAGGGTCATGTGTAATTACGTGTAATTGATCGTGGCATGTCACCTAGTGTAGGGCCTATAGCCTGTTTTCACGTGTTTTTGGGTTGATCGGGTTTGCAAAGTAAACCTAGTTTATACTCGGATGCACAAGGTGAACGCTTTTCTTTGATGTGGCAAAATGTTATCTATCCCGTTTGTGCTGAGTAAAAATTGCAGAGCATGCCTATCTATTTTATAGTCTTATGTTTGTCATCGATCTACCAAAGTGTGATCAAGTATCTCCTGGAGTGAATTCTCTATACCGCAATATGGGCTCTGAGTAAAATTAATGAAGCTATGTACCTATTTTCCTCTTCCATTCATCTCTACTGAATTCAAATGTTTTCTATGAGAAGAAATGAATGTGCGACTCACAAGATAAAATAGTAGGTCTTCATTATGTAATGCCTTGTAATCATTGACTACCGGTGATATTTAGACACCAATGAAATTAGTTCACAATCTACATTTGCGATTGTCATTTATGCGAATATATCGCGCACATTTACATTTCTCTGGATAGAATTGCAGCACAGAACAACTTCATCACCTAAATATTTGACTTGTGTAAATAAAAGCGTTTAATATCAGCAGTTCTACAGAGCCAATCTGATTAACCCTATCTCTTGCATCAAATTTCGATATTGGCAACACGTGTATGCATAATCCCAATTATCATGGTCTCCGTGGCACAGTGGTTTTTGTAAGGGCCTATATCGATCCGTCGGTCGAGTCCCCGTGGAATCATTGGAAGTCGTCATGAAGGGCATCCGGACAAAAGGATCACAACACTAGGTGACATGCCACGATCAATTACGCATAATTACACATGACCCTAAACATCCGTGGTCATGCGTGACATTGCTGCAACATCTGTCGGCAGTCATGTAATGTAGACTTTGAGTCTCATGTGTCTGCATGTATCAGAGGCTAAACAATGTGATAGGACCTCCACTTCATGCCCAGGGAAGACAGAACATGCTTTGCGGTTCATCCGTGGTTCAAGCGGCAACGCGGACAGCCGTAGACGATGCGCAAACTATAAACCCCAAACGTAGACGCCCGCGCGTATTCATAAACATTCCCCATGTTTTAACAGCATCAGATCAAGTGATTTCTGACTTAGTGCAGCGCGTATGTACGCGGGTAGAAGAATAGAATGTCTTAAACCACGGATGTTTGAGGTGTTCCGTAATTACGCGTGGCATGTCACCTAGTGAACGCTTCAGATTAAAGTCTGACTGAGTTAGGACCGTCCAAGCCCCCAGTAAGGTGACGTTGAACCAAATCACACAAATTCTTGCGATCAATGCTTCGACATGATGGCAATTGAGATGAACACTCAGATGGTGGATGAGTATCTGCTCCACGGATTGCAGACTTTGTGGCTCGATGTCTCCTCTACGTTCTCCTTCCTCGGATTCCGGAGATGATGACTTCAATGAAAAGACACATGATGAGAAAATATCTGTATTGATCTGTACACACTTGTGGAAGGAAGTTAGAAGATACCGGAAGGAACGACTTTCCGTGCCGCCGGTCTCCCGGCATTCTTATCGGCTCGATGGATCAGTCGAGCACCGTGAGGCATCTGAGCTAACAGTCGTTCGGCATAGAGCACGGCTTTAGAGTTCCCGGCTTGCACGGCTGCTGAACGCGCTGCCGGAGCTCGATGTATCCTGCTGGTCGGTGATAAGGCACGCAACACTTCTCCGGGATAGTTGGAGCTCTCGCCGACTTTCGGGGCCAGTCCGAAGTTGGAGAGCTTCTCTGGGGCAGGCATCGGATCACTGGAAGGAAGAGCGACAGGCGGGTGAGAAAAACGATTCTATCAGTTTCTCAATCCAATTATTAACAGCTGCGGAATCAAGCGCATGTCTGTAATATGCACTAGTTTGCATGTTCAGCTGCAATAATCTTCTATATCAGGGGTTTTCAAACTTTCAATCCCCCCCACACGAAATTATGAACTACTACCTCGCGTTCCACTATACACTTGTCGACGCCACACGATGTAAATTCCGATGTTCCGGTATTGGTATTGATCATAATTCACCACAATCTCATAACTATCCCTACATTTGCGACAAAGTATCATCTCCGACGGTGTATCTAGCAAAAGTGTACATGGTGAAGTGAAAAGAAAGCAGCATCCGGAATGGAACTATAGTACATTTATTGAAAGGTTCCTACAGAAAAGTTGCGCCTCAATGAGAAGAATGAGTCCATAGAGTAGGTATAGGCTATTAGGTAGAGTGGTAACTCCGCATTTATTAAATCTCCAATGTGCATACACTTTCGATTTAATTAAATGAACTCAAAGGAGATACAGGCGGAATTGTTTCCAAATGTGAGATATGCGCGTTTATGCAGTTTTGAAGAAATTACAAAGGAATTGAATGATCATGATAGCATAAAGCAGAAGGAAATTACATTATTTTGCAGATAGTACGCGTCTGACAGCCTTGGTGAGGTAATGTCTTTTAAATTGGCAACTCGATGACCTGTGCTATTCCTTTCCTGCTGAACCTCTAGAGAATCTTCTTAAACGTGATCAGGCAACAGCTAGGCCACTGGCATGGCAAAAAACAGATTCAACGACAATTATTTCAATCAACTTTGAAATATGTAAATGGTTCCACATCACTATTATTCAATAAATGAAACATGAATTTAGTGAATCATAAAATCAAGCCGGTGAAAATTGAATTAAAAACTTGACATTTCAGCCAAGAAAACACGGATAAGATCGCGACTTTTTCATGAAGACTTCCATCATAATACGGATCATGAAATTCACTTGATAATCAGTTTAATTCCCGCTTATTTAGGATGCTTATTAGCAAAGATTCATTCCTTTTGATATCCAACTTGTTTCATACTACTTATTTAGGAGCGTCATCTCGGTAGTATTTAAATTGGCAAAATTTTGACTTTTTCAAAACTGCTCAAATAATTTTTTGAACCACGGGAACGCGATCTCCGCAAAAAACTGAATCTTTTCATATAAACATTTTCACTGTATACAGATACTTGTTTGAGTCGACCTATATACCAACAAATCCCTACTATATGAATGAGCCTGTTTGCTCAGCTTTCCAAAGCATCTTCGAAGAAAGTTGCAACCGAAGATCTAAAGAAACATTGAGGCGGTTGCGGACTTTGTTTTTCAGATATGAAAATCAAGAGAATCCCATTCCGCACAAATGTATGCAAAACGAACAAGGATTCGAAGAGCAGCGCGCTTCTACATGCACGCAGGCGTGACTGGCATCTATGAGCAAAGTGCCTCTAGCCACAGAATTAAATTCATCTGCGCGCGCTTCGGTTTCCTAGAAAGGAAGGGTTATACGGTATGTACCCTTAATATCGAAATGGCACATCACAGAATCAGACAACTTGCTCCTTCTCGAATGGATAATTCGTGTATCGCTTGCTATTGGAAATGGCAAACAATAAGCTGTCAACAGAGGACACCAGAGCCAGTGAGAGATGCGTGCGTGCTGTGATATCACTTCGCACACACCAAAACACACATCGGTGTCTTGGCTTCGATTCAATGTATGCACTATACAGTGAGCAATGCCGAGGAGAGAATGTGAAATCATCAAGTGAACTAATTTTCGTACGCCTGCTACTTTCTTTAATAATGATCGGAAGGGCCAACATTATGGAGAAAACTTGTGCGCAATGATCTGAATTCTTCGAATCTGAAGGAATTGTGGCAATCGAAGCACTTTGCTGGAACTCACATTAATCCGCAAGCGACGCACGACTTTTTTCCTATCTCTGTAAGCTATTAGGAATTCCTTTCTGCGCACATAATAGGTTCCTCGATGTGCCGTCAATTTCGTATTAATCACACTTTTAGCAAACTGAAGCAGATAAACAAAATATTTAATTCTGTGGCCTCTAGCGCTCTAATGCGTATTTTTCAACACTGGCTCATGGAATAAGTGAAGCAGTCTTGGCAGAAGCCATTGCGTCTCGCCCTACCGAAAAGTTTGTCGAGTGCCCCTTTGGGTGGCGAGCCCCTTACTTCGGGAAACCCTGTCCTATAGCTTAGATTATCAGAGATCTTTCACAATTCAACCGCTTTGGCTTTCACTTGGTGGAATGCGCACCCTGCTCTTGACACAACCACGAAAACGGCTCGCCACCTGTGAATGGAAATGCTCACGTGGCACGACAACCGGCAAGAATAGCGGGGAACCAGCTTCATGATTGTCCTCAGAACGCACATCATCCTTCTGGTTTCTCTTGGAACTGATCTCCCGGCTGGCAAGCCATGTGATTGTGTCAGGTACAAAGGACCTCGAAGGTCGGCCTCCAGAAAGCTGTGATGTCACTTTATAGATGCCTCAGTCAAAAGCAATTCAAATTCGTCACAGAATACATCGTTGAAGGGAAACATCAGGATAATTCTTCAAGTAAAATGGCTGCAAAACTAATTAACAAACTCTCCTAGATATAATTTGCATAATTGCCATTCATGTTGTTTTTTCCGGTGTTCATTTGGGTTAACTCAACAGTTCATTGATATCTGACGATGTTTTCTCTGTAGATGTGAAAGATGTTGTCCTCTAATGATTACATAACCGATTGCGTCACTCCGTAATTGTCCACATGAATGTCCTCCGCAACCTCTGACTGAAACAAGCGTCGATATTTCACCTATTTTCACATAATGAGACTTACACAGCATCATTTCTCAATTACAAATTTCGGTACTTCTATTCTCTCCCCCCCCCACATTTTTCAAGTTTTCCAAAATCATCAAAGTTCGCCATAGTTAGTCACATTGGGTTTAGAATAGACTTCATCTGTCACTGAGTGACACTACAACACGACTGAGAACTCTTACTTGAACCTTGGGATGAAGGATTGGTCCCTTGGATACTCAGAATACAAGATACAGCTGTGATCATGAACTTCGTGTGATTGTTGTCTACAGACAAATGACGAGTAGTTGTCTAATTCTGAGGCTGTAAAAGTTCTGCAAGTCAGATAAGAGGAGTTTTATACACTCAACTCTATGCCACGTTAGTGAGACTGCCCGTAGGAGCAAGAGAAGATCGTTGAAGATGCAACACTTCCGGGTGTCAACAACAGAAATGTGGGGGGGGGAATAGAAGTACCGAAAATTCCTCTGTTACAGCAGCCAGCACTTTCGAATCGTCTTGGAACTTGCATACGACAACTCAGCCTCCACAATATATCAGGCATCAAATTGGAAATCAGATTTCACTCAACAACCGTCCTTTTAACAATCTGTAGCAGGGAATTAGGCGATTATCGACTTCCCTGACACTTGTAGTACAGAATTAGCAAGAGAGTTGCTTTTAGATTATTAAACCGACAAAGAGAGTCTTCAAAGACTTTCTGTGAGAAGCTGACGATCGCCGGACAAAAGAAAAGTGGAGGGAAAGAAACTAGAGCGCAAAATGATTTTAGTTTTTTATTCAACAGTTTGTCTACGATCTGTAATGTCATCCAAAAGTGAAGATGTTAAGTGATTATTCCGACAGTCAATGTGCTAACAAACTACATCATGAGGGAGGAGGTATCCATTTCAACTGTTCAAGCTGTTCGTGATCTGTACATGGCGAATTCTACCTGTTTATGAAATGAGGACATAGAAATAAACTCAAGGACGATGAAAAGAACAATTTGTGTTTCCTTGGGGAATTTCATCTTTCTCTTGAAGGGTTCACTAAGTGATTTTGATTTGCGCATTCAAATGCACGTAAAACCGGGATCCAGTTGCCGTGCTTTGTGGGAGCTCCCTCACTTGTGTTTGCTGTCAGTCAACAGAGTTTGTAGACATCAGAAAGAAGGATTTTCATAACTTTGAAGGAAATCGATACTGCTGTTAAATATATAACGTAGATACAGATGAAGAGAAGATGAAAGTAAAGAAAATAAAGTAGTCCATTAAATAAATCCCCCAGCATGCTCCATCTTCGAATTATCAGTGAGAATTCCAAGCTACCGATGCTTTATCGTTTCAAAAATCTCACAACGAGGGACTTACCCCAATCATAGCTGCATATAGTGGAAAATGATCAAGGATACAATTGGAATTTCTTCATCCAACACCTTGGCATTGGCCTGAACCTAGATCTGCTGGTATGTGCAGTTTCTGCATATCAAAGTCCAAAGTCCACGAGCTTTCATTTATATCATGAAACTTATTCGATGTCATTAACCATAGTATTATTACAGGACATATTATATATTTCTATCATGTTGATCAAATTTATGATAATACCATTAGTGGGCGAGATTCTAAATATTTTGAGATTTTCTTAAATTTAGTGATTAGAAGTTTCCAGTTAATCTAGCTTGCATTACATTTCATGTCTATGCCATTAGTTTCATTATGCATTTGATAATCTCCATTAAAATTGAGACAATGACACCCTTAGTCTAATCAGACATTAAAATTACTGCTACTATCCTATTAATTAATACGATGCTCTAGTTATAAATGTTAGGGAATACGAGATTATGAATCAGAACTGTTTGGAACAACGGGTTTACTTGTTTTATGTTGAGGAAAGCCCATAATGGCTGATATTGCCAATTTAGCCAGAAAAAAAACCAAACTAGCTCTTCTGTCGGAGATCTTTCGTCCTACCCTCGGTGGACATCATCATGCGAATGAGACACACAGCGAATCATGTCATCGATCAATACAGTTCAAACATTCAAAGAGAAGCGTAGACAGAGTGTTAACTGACATGAATACCAAAGATATCGGAAATACGACTAGTAGTAGTATGGAGGACATATCAAGAATGATCATACACAGTAAAGAAAAATAATCAAGATAACACTGGACGGAATGTCAAAGAATAAAAGACACAAAACCTAAAACTCCCAACAGTCACCTACTGAGAACTTCACTTTGTTGTACGAGGAAAATTTCTTAATCCACAAAGCTTCCTTGATCACCCATCGCTTCCATCTGGTCTCTCTATCAATCACAGTGGTGTGTGAAATGTCCACATAATGACCATCAATTACGCTATGCTTTGCCATTTCAGACTTATAGACATCTTTCTACTTCGACAGAAGAACTAGTTTGGGTTTTTTTCTGGCTAAATTGGCAACATCAGCCACTATGGGCTTTCCTCAACATAAAACATGAATGAGAACTGTATAGAAGTTCGAAAACAAACCATAAAAGTCTTCCACTCAGTAACATCGATGTCAATATACATTAATACACAGAATGAGAAGTCAATGGTTAATGAGGTACATAAAAAGGAAGGACAAGAAAGTTTACTTACAAAATCTGATAAAAGATCTGCTGAAGCGTACTGTTCTAGCGAGAGGTGGACACAAGACCGAGCAACTGCGTGAAGACATCTCCCTCACTGGGCGGATCAAAAACAAATCTCTGAGGGGGTGGGATGGATCTGAACTTATAGTGTCAAACAATTTCTCACAGGTACAGTTCGCAGATTGAATAAGCGAAGAGTTCACAGAATGGGACAGTCCAATAATGCGATATACGCGACGTTCAATACGCAATAGGTCATTCAACAAGTACTGGGGTGCATTGCAGAAGCATGCATAGGCATACGTCATGATGGAACGTATAAAAGCCTTGTAACATTTCATCATTAATGCTGCAGAACAGCCTGCACGACGCAGATTGCGAATAATAAAAATGCGCTGTGAAACCTTCCTCACAATGTATTGAAAGTTCAAAGTCCACTTCAGGTCATCAGAAAAAATAACACCAAGGTAAAAAAAAGAATTGACTTTCCTAACATCCGTGTCACCGAGACGCACTGGGTTTGTTACCGAAGACGATTTAGTTATGATATCCGTAACAAAACATTTTGAAAAGTTCATTTCCAGAGAAATAGAATTACAGCAGTTTAAACGGCCAACAACATCGTTTTCACTCAACTAACCGGAACATAGGGAGCTGAGTGAGCGACACACACGGACACTCAAGTTCTCGGCAGCTTCACACGCTACTGTGAAGTATCTACTAATATTTATAGTTCCAAATCTCTTGGTCTTTATCGACACTTTATCAAACACAGATGCAAGCATTTACCGTTTCTTCCATCACTTTTATGAATAGCGAATTATAACGTTTAATAACACAAATCACCTCACCTCCGCAACGTGCGAGAGCTCTCTATATCTATACGACCTCAAACATCTGATAACTCAAACACCTAAATTTCTTTTTATAATAGATTAAGAATTAAAAAAATCTCATATTCAGATAAAGGGATGAGTAGAGTGGGCGGTAGGGCAGGGTTCCTCACAGTTTGGGATTTAAAGACATAGCTAATACAACCCAGAGGTAGATATATATTCTAGTGGAGTTGTGTAGCAGAGGTGTGCCGTGTGGGAGGCGAGAGTGATACAATATGAGCGAGTCTAGAGATCAAGTCGTAGAGCGATATATCTCTATATACTCTGTATGTATGATGGTTGGAGGATTTTTGTGATTTTGTATAGAATCATGCAAAATCATAATTTGGGTTTGTGTAGTTGATAAGTTAAATATATCTACTCTATATCTATTATGGGGAGATAAGCGGTTTTTTGGTTTGGGGAGAAGTTAGAGGTGGAATATCTAATCGTCGCGCTGCGATCGCGTATATATATGTCATATATTGGTGAGAGGTGGGGAGAGTGAGGGGTGGTATTATGGTTTGATATGGGTTGGTAGGGATTATGGTTATGTATGTGTAGAGGATGTGTAAGGGGGGGTGTTGTTTGTGTTTTTGTAGCGAGCGAGAGCGAGTGATAATTTTATAGTAGTTAGTGTTATCGTATACTACAAACTATATATATATGCATGTCTTTACAATAACACAATATCACCTGAGAGTAGAGCGAAATATCATGAATGCTGATTTAAAAGGGTATTTATTAGTGTGTTTTAGTGATGGGTTTTAATGTGATGTGGGTATTGGATAAGGTATATAAGTGGTGTTGGGGTTGATCTATATATCATAGTTTGAGTGTGGGGGGGGGTTGTTTGGTGTCTTTGTGATCATATGAGGTTGTTTTGTGGAGAGAGTATGAATGATGGGATCTGGGAGGGGGTGGATGTGGAGAGTGTTGGGTTTGTTTTGTGGTTTTTGGGTATTATGTTTTGGTCTTGTTGTGAGTGTATTCATTAGTGGTGTTATATCTCTGTGAAGGTTGGTGGATATGAGTTATGTGGTGGGTGGTGGGTGTGGTTGTGGTTGAGAGGAGTTGTTTGAGAGTGTTGTGGTTATTTTTGTTTTTGTGATGGGGGGTAGATGAGTTGAGTTAGAGATAGGGGGTGTTTGGGGGTGGTTTAGGAGGGTGTGAGTAGTGTGGGGTGTGTTATGGGGGGTTTGGTTTAAGTATGGTTTTGGTTGGTTGTTGTTGGTGGTTGGGGGTGGTGTGGTTGTGGGGGTGTGTTGGTGTTGGTAGTGGGGTGTGGTGTGGGGGGGGGGTAGTGGGTATTGGTGGTGTGAATTGATGGTGTTGTGTTGTGTGATTGTGTTGTGTGTGTGTATTATGTTTAGGGTGGGTGTGATTGTGGAGTGGGGTTGGGGGGGGGGGGGGTGTGTGGGTGGGGGGGAGTGTGTGTGTGGTTTTGGGGTTGGTGTGGGAGGTGGTGTGTGGGTGTTGGGTTTGTGGGGGTGGGGGGTTGGGGGGTGGTGTGGGGGTGTGGGTGAGGGAGTAGTGTGTGGTTGTTGTGTGGGAGTGTTGAGTGGGTGTTTGGGTTGGGGGGGGGTTGGTGGGGGGGGGTGGTTGAGGGTGTGGGGTGTTGTTTTGTGGGTGTGTGTGTTGTTGGGGGTGTTGGGTGTGGGTTTTTTTTTGTGAGAGTGTGTTTGGGGTGTGGTGAGGGGTTTTTGTTTGTGTAGTGTGGTGGTTATGTTGTTGAGTGGGAGATGTGTGGGGAGTGATGTGTTTGTGTGGGTGTGGTGGGGTAGTATTTAGGAGGGTGTGGTGTGGTGGGGGGGGGGGGTTGTGTGGGGTGGTGTTGGTGAGGGGGAAGTGGTGTGTGTGTGTGATGTGTGTGGGGGTTGTGGGTGTTGGTTGGTGTGTGTTGGGTTTGGGTTGTTTTGTGTGGGGTGGGGGGGGGTTTGGTGTGGGGGTGGGGTTGGTTGGTGTGGGGGGGTGGTGTGGGGGTGTGTGTGTGTGGTGGGGTGGGTGGTTGGTGGGGGGTGGTGTGGTGGTGGTTGGGGTGTGATTTGTGGTGGGGGGGGGGTTGGTGTGTGGTGGTGGGTGAGTAGTGTGTGTGTGTGGTGGTGGTGGTGGGGGGGGGGTGGTGTGAGTGGGTGTGTGGGGAGTGTGGGTGAGGGAGTGGGGTAGATTGTGGTGGGGTTGGGGGGAGTGTGGGGGTGTGGGTGTGTAGGAGTGTAGGTGGTTGGATGTGACTTATTACTAGTCTAGTTGTTGTTGTGTGTTTTTTTTTTGGGTCTTGGTTGGGTGGGGTGTTGTTGGTGGGGTGGGGGGGGTGTTTTTTTTTTTGTGTTTTTGGTTGTTTTTTGGGTGGGTGTTTGTGTTTTTTTTTATTTAATTTGTTATATATTTAATATAGTAAAAATTTAAATAATATTTTTATATTGTTTGAATGGAAAAAAAAAAAAAAAAAAAAAACACAAAAAACAAAAAAAAAAAAAAAACAAAAAAAAAAAAAAACCCCCCATCACCCCCCCCCCCCCCCCCCCCCCTTCTATTCCCCCCCCCCCCCCCCCCCCCCCCCCTTCCCCCCCCCCACCCCCCCCCCCCCCCCCCCCACCCCACACCCCCCCCCCCACCCCCCCCCCCCCCCCCCCCCCCCCCCCCCCCCCCCCCCCCCCCCCCCCTCCCCCCCCCCCTCCCCCCCCCCCCCCCCCCCCCCCCCCCCCCCCCCCCCCCCCCCCCCCCCCCCCACCCCCCCCCCCACCCCACCCCCCACCACCCCCCCCCCCCCCCCCCCCCCCCCCCCCCCCCCACCCCACCCACCCCCCACCCCCCCACCATCCCCCTCCCAAATACCGACCACCCACCCCCCCCTCCCCCCCCCCCCCCCCCCCCCCCCCACCCTCCCCCCACCCGCCGGCCTGGAACGTTCTCGTTCCTGCAGAAACTCGTGCTGATTGTCCGGAACTATGAGGGTGTACATCATTATGTGAAAGAGTCTCATTTTCGGCCTCGTTTCCCTGCAGAAACTCGTGCTGCATTGTCCGGACTATGAGGTGTATCATCATTATGTGAAAGTCTCATATTCGTTTCGTTACCTGTAGAAACTCGTTGCTGACTGCGGACTATGAGGTGTACATCATTCTGTGAAACTCTCATTCACATCTCGTTCTCGTTACCTGTAGGAAACTCGTGCTCCGTGCCGGGACTATGAGGTGTACATCATTTCTGTGAAAACTGTTCACTTCGTTCTCGGCTGCAGAAACTCGTGCTGACTGCCGGACTATGAGGTGTACATCATTATGTGAAAGTCTCATTTTCGGCCTCGTTCCCTGCAGAAACTCGTGCTGATTGCCGGACTATGAGGTGTACATCATTATGTGAAAGTCTCATATTCGTTCTCGTTCCTGTAGAAACTCGTGCTGACTGCCGGACTATGAGGTGTACATCATTCTGTGAAACTCTCATTCTCGGCCTCGTTACCTGTAGAAACTCGTGCTGGCTGCCGGACTATGAGGTGTACATCATTCTGTGAAAGTCTCACTTTCGTTCTCGTTCCCTGCAGAAACTCGTGCTGACTGCCGGACTATGAGGTGTACATCATTCTGTGAAAGTCTCATTGTCGGCCTCGTTCCCTGCAGAAACTCGCTCTGGCTGCCGGACTATGAGGTGCACATCATTCTGTGAAAGTCTCATTGTCGGCCTCGTTCCCTGCAGAAACTCGCTCTGGCTGCCGGACTATGAGGTGTACATCATTCTGTGAAAGTCTCACTTTCGACCTCGTTCCCTGCAGAAACTCGCTCTGGCTGCCGGACTATGAGGTGTACATCATTCTGTGAAAGTCTGATTGTCGGCCTCATTCCCTGCAGAAACTCGTGCTGGCTGCCGGACTATGAGGTGTACATTATTCTGTGAAAGTCTCACTTTCGGTCTCGTTCCCTGCAGAAACTCGTGCTGGCTGCCGGACTATGAGGTGTACATCATTCTGTGAAAGTCTCACTTTCGGTCTCGTTCCCTGCAGAAACTCGTGCTAGCTGCCGGACTATGAGGTGCACATCATTCTGTGAAAGTCTCATTGTCGGTCTCGTTCCCTGCAGAAACTCGCTTTGGCCGCCGGACTAATTTGGATCAATGCTGTACTTTCGATAACGAAATGTCGTCTTTGAGGATGAAAAAATGAACTTCTTAGATTGATCGTGTTCCACTGATTGTGATAACTGTTTATATTAAGCCTGTTGGCACTGTCGATGAACGACACGTGAGGAGTCCGGGACTCTCACCACAACTTGTCATTGATAGGCTTGTGACCACAAAGTCTGCGTGGTTGAGGTACTTCTATGAACGTAGAAGCAGTGACATTCCTCTGTTTCAACTTATTCAATTTGTAGGTCCACAGCGGATATCTCTATGCATATGAAGTTTGACAGTCACCGACAGCCACAATATCTATTTTTAAGCTTCTAACTCCAAATACAGTGAATCAGTATTGTTCTGCAATTTACTGAGAGCTTCCTACAATGTCCGAATATTGAGCTTGTTCCCATGACTGGCCTCAGTGAGTAATGACGTGAAAACCGTGGAGAAGGCAGATCTCAGTTTGGTTTTGGGCTCGAACTGAAGTTGAATGATGTCAGGATTTTCAGTATTTTCCTTTCTACTTTGAATCGTCAGCTTTATCAAATGATACGTTTGAAATGTCATGTTCCCGCAACCTGTGATTATCTGCAAAGGTTTGAAAATGCAGACAGCTGTTATTTTTGTGTTAATTAAATAGCAGAATTTAATCAGTCTCGCATCTGTTCTGAAAACTCCTCCAGGCATGCTATTCAAATTCCTTTCTTGAATAGAAGGAATGGCAATATTTCATTAAAATTCGAGAGATAATGATACGGCGAAGAAACAGCGGACGAAAGATTGACATTCAATGCAGCATCTTCTATCAATGACCCGGACTCGAACCCGGGTCCTGTGAACGCAAGGCTGCCACTGTTCCTCCCATCATGATGAAATACTGTCATTATATGAGAGCTCTCTCATTGTCTCTGAAGAATCATCTTGCAATCTTAATTGAATGACTCAGCTCTTTTAATATTGAATTTAATTCGACATTTTAATGTTGCGGAGAAAGTTATCATCGTATTTCATATCTGTTCCATCTTTCTGTCGATATGCATTCCTTGATGATGGCCATCGGTCGTTGGGAGTGATTGAAAATACATTTCGGAATGGATGTCCTCTGCGCAGACCCTTTCAAAATACTATTGCAATAATATTGCAACCAATAATAAGCGCAATAAATATATTGCAACACTAGAATTGCAATATATTGCAATAGCAATAGTATTTTGAAAGGGTCTGCCTCTGCGTATCATCCACGGTGCCAGATGACGTGCATGATATTTCAGAAGACCGGGATATCTGATTTCGTAAGTGTTAATTCCCGCTGTCGCAAACTTAGGGATCTTGTGGTCAGTAAACCTCGATCAGATCTATGTCTTCCTAATTGTAGTACCTGCAAGTGTTCTTCTCGACCGAAGCTCTGTTACTAAGCGGCCAGGTCGCGACGACCAAGTCGTGGCGGCCAGCAGGAATGCTTTGTCATTGTTGCGGAGATGGGAAGTCGTCTACTTGCGCGCGCACTTTGCCGACGCGACCAATTGGTCGTGGCGGCCATCAAGATTTGTAGCGACGCACACGCGGCCAGGATGTCGCTGCGACCAGTAAAATACGTTGCAGCTTGTGACAGAGCGCGCACTTTGCCGACGCGACCAATTGGTCGTGGCGGCCATCAAGATTTGCAGCGACGCACACGCGGCCAGGATGTCGCGGCGACCAGTAAAATACGTTGCAGCTTATGACAGAGCGCGCACTTTGCCGACGCGACCAATTGGTCGTGGCGGCCATCAAGATTTGCAGCGACGCACACGCGGCCAGGATGTCGCGGCGACCAGTAAAATACGTTGCAGCTTATGACAGAGCGCGCACTTGGCGACCCTTCCCGCTACAAATAGATAATAAATTGCTGAAACCTCTTCCTCATTCATTCGTTTCCTCAACAAATGGCGTCGATCGGTTGCTGTCGCAGCCGCCTTTATGGTAGCACATTTTTTTGGCCGCGCCCTTAATTGTGTTGTCTATCTTTTTAAATGTAATATTTCTGATGCTGAGTATGTTGGTGAATCGGGACGGACTGTTCGCTCTCGTATTTTGCTGTCTATGTGCATGTATTGTCTCACGGTTCTGTGAATGTGGCCTGTTCTACATCAGAATTTGCTCTTCATATCTACAAGAGAGTTGAATTCAAGGAGATCCAACAACGACATCCTGTGCTGTACAGTTTGCATTAGAGCAACCTGTCTCGATAAAGGCGACCGTCCATTCATTTTCTTTGTACATACTTCGTTTAAACTTTGAAATAAACGGTGGTGGTAAAAATATTCTCATTTTCTTCTTGGATTCACGTCACTACTGATTAGATAAATCTGACGACCACTTTCACTATTTGGAAGTCTTTTATACACAATTAGATTTGTGTTTTGCAAAGAAGAATCTGCTACGAAAAGAAGACGTCTTTTTCAGAAGCTATGATTCTACTTCGCAAGGAAAATTTCTATTCCGAAAGTACAACTTTGACATTCGCACTTTTCCGTTCCTTAATCCTAGATACGAAATGAAAGTCTTCTCTGTCAAATCTCAACACATGTAGTCATCACGAGACTTATTTCGGCCTGTGGGGCCTCATCAGTCGTGAGCGGATTCGAACCCGCGACGTTGGAGCTAGAGAACGTGCAGGCATACCCTCTAACCACAAGGCCACCGGACCATATGTTGAGAGTGTGAATTAGCCAGGAAGGCACTGCTTTAACGCAGGCACATGGAGAGCGGATTGGATTCTGCAACCACGCAACGCCGCATCCGATGTTGAGGCGCCTCACGCAGGCGATACTCATTACATGTTTTCACAAGCAACCTGGCAATCGATAAATCTGTCAAATCTCTTCGAACCTACTCACGACTGATGAGGCCCAACAGGCCAAAACATTCGTGGTGGTTGCATTCGTTGAGATTTGATAAATTCATCAATTGCCAGGTTACTTGTCTTGACATGCAGTACGTAGCGCCTGCGTTAAAGCAGTGACTTCATAGCTAATTCACGCTCTCAACAGATGGTCCGGTGGCCTGGTGGTTAGAAGGAATGCTTGCACGTCCTGCAGCTCCAACGTCGATGGTTCAAACCTACCCACGACTGACGAGGTCTAACATGCCGAAATATGTCTCTTGGTGGATACAAGTGTTGAGATTTGATAAATTTATCGATTGCCAGGAAACTTGTTAAAAATACTCCTCATCCTAATACGATTCAAATTCGTGAATGATTGAAGGGTCTTCAGCTGCCGATTGACAGCAATGCTCGCGTTTCACTGCAAGGATTTGTCTCACCTCATCTGTGCGTGTTCCTTCTTCCCCTTGGCGCTGGACGCCGCAGATTTCATCTCCACTGGAGGTGGAATACGATTGCCGAGATCTCCAGGATTCGGACCGAGGCCCAGTGCGGCTGTACTATTGAGGAGGATGAGCAAGGCTTCGATCATGTGTTGTCTCTTCTCAATCATCTCAGCTTCTGACATCTCCTCATCAGGTTCCAATGTCTAATAAGAGAGAGCAGATGGTCACTGAATGCATGCAGGAAACAGCATCCTTCTCATTTACATGAAATATATAGACTTTGTTTGTTCTCGGAAGCACACAAGACGTGGAGCCTTTCTTCCGTGTGACTGAGTTCTATTCATCCCACTTGTTTTGTGATGATTGTTAAGAAGGATGCTGAGTGCACCTATTCACAAAGTCTTAGGCTTGAACCGAGGTCTCCCGGACGCAGAGCGAATACAAGGCCACTGCGGCGATCGCTTGATGCGCAGGAGAGACGTAAATAAAGATTCATTCAAAGGTTGTAGGATAGTTCAGATGATAAACTTGAACTAGTGAGAAATTTGTCCTGATATTTTGAAGACATGGATTTCCGACGGCACAAGTCACGTCTTCACGGGTTATCAGCTGACAAGCGGCTCAAATTCAATTATCGAAAATCTTTCAACGGGAAAATGTGCACATTCTGACTAAACAAACACAAATAACAGAAAATACACTGTCATTTCCTTTATCTTCATGATTAAGGTGTAAAAGACATGAAATCTCTGTTGTTGATAAATCGCCAACAATGCCTCTGATATGGTGACAATATAAGTGAAGGTATTCAATTCACACAACAATCCATGCGATTAAAGGACAATCAAAATGCGTACGGGAAGAACATTAACAGGGCTGATTTCTTTTCATATTTATCAACAATGAAATGTTACTCGGTAAGAAATTGATATGTATTTGTCATTTCACATCGATCAGCACCGACGGGAAAAAATTACTTCATACTACTAACAAACATTCATCGGCAATAGTAAATCGAATAGTATCTTGTGATAGAGAGTTGCAGAATCTCACGAACATACATGTAGTACCACAGAATTAAATATTTTGTTTATCTGCTTCGGTTTGCTAGAAGTGTGATTAATACGAAATTGACGGCACATCGAGGAACCTATTAAGTGGGCAAAAAGGAATTCCTATTACCTTACAGAGATAGGAAAAAAAGTCGTGCGTCGCTTGCGGATTAATGTGAGTTCCAGCAAAGTGCTTCCATTGCCAAAATTCCTTCAGATTCGAAGAATTCAGATCATTGCGTACAAGTTTTCTCCATAATGTTGGCTCCTCCGATCATTATTAAAAAAAGTAGCAGGCGTACGAAAATTAGTTCACGTGATGATTTCACCATCGTCTTCTCAGCCAGTCCTCACTGTATAGTGCATACACTGAATCGAAGCCAAGGCATCGATGTGTGTTTTGGTGTGTGCGAAGTGATAGCACAGCACGCACGTATCTCTCACTAGCTCTGGTGTCCTCTGCTGACAGCTTATTGTTTGCCATTTCCAATAGAAAGCGATACACGAATTATCCATTCGAGAAGGAGCAAGTTGTCTAATTCTGTGCCATTTCGATGTTAAGGTTACATACAATTCTTTCTTTCTAGGAAACCGAAGCGCGCGCAGATGAATCTAATTCTGTGGAGCAACGTCCCATTGAATTTGCGAATGTGAGATACTGTGGAAAATGTCGCAAGGGAACACCTTCATCAGCCTTCTTTTCATCCTGCCTCTTTGGTGGGGCAAGTTAAATATTCTTAGAAATATCCGCAATCACAAACGGGTCTCCGAAATACATATAGAAAGAAGCTATTCCAAGGAGCATCAGATAGCTAGATAGCTCAGTGTCCGGAGTTCCTTACTGGTCATTCTGTGACCCCAGGTGAGCATGAAACCTCGTCCGGCTCGCTGCCTCGGATCTCTACACTTTCCAGTCCTGTTGGAAATCCATTTTGGTGGGAAAGAAAAAGATAATTGACATTTACACATAAAATGAAAAATTAATTAAAAATTCAATAACACAGAAGAAAGACGTGAAGTAGTGCGTGTAGAAAGCGAGGCTCTTCCTGTTATGAAGAACTTCAGAGGTGTGATGTTTTGAGTTCGCATCTCTTGTATGGCGGCCGTTTCAAACACTCGAGTCTTTGGAAGGATGGTAAGGGCTTTTGCAGAGCTGGAGGTTAGTTTGTAATAAGTTACAATCCTGCAGAAAGGAAGATCGAATGAATAAAAAATTAACAATTTAATAAAGGAATGGAAGACTCGAACCGATATCAGTGAAATCATTTCATCAAATTGGCAAAAACCGAATGGTTCAAGATTGTTGCGGGTGAACTGTCCATCAACTAACGTACAAAACTGTCTACAACAATAATGACCGAACATCTGACCAAAGACGACAGTTGAAAGACATGGGAAACGAGCTGAAGATGGGGACGATGAAATGATTCACAGAAATGAAGTCAAAGAAAGACACCAGACATTTCAAAAAGAGATTTCATTAGGGAGAATCTCTATTCCACGTGTGACGAAGACAACCACAAGCATGGAAGTAAGGCCGAGTTAGACCACTTGTTATTATCGTCTGATCCTCCTATTTTCGTTGCATGCTTGTTTGAGAGTCTGAAGCGACAATTCAGCTATGAATGAAATCGTTATCACTTCAGAGTTTTGTCTAAACTCTCAAATAATTGAAAATAAATACGAAACTAATATCTCTTTCAACAACACTGTTCATTTGCTTTCTGCAACCATTCCATAGTTAAGTCAAGACATAGATAGGAACAGAAAACTATCGTGACATCCTCACAAATATATTTGCCTGTCTGAATGGGTCAGCTGACCAGTTGATGACCCCTTTTCCTGGTGGATGCGCCGTTGCTGAGCAGAACAGTGCACGGCGTATTGTACAAAATACTCAGAAATTGGTGCATGGTTCAAATCAAGTTTCGGCGTGCTGAAAGAGAACTGTGCAGTGCACTGAGATGCCCAATATGAGAATGATTATAAATGTATGTCTGCTACATTGAACAGATCAAAGTCGATATCTGCTGACAACTGCAGCGAGTCAATGGCAAGCAGTTCATAAACGGAGAGGTTTCGAACTATCCATTCGTCTTGATAGAACAGCGACAACTTCATTGGCCGACATTAATGCGATAACAGCTTTTTAGTTTTAATTAATCAATCGTTTGTAGATTCATTGACAATCTTATGAGTCTCACCATTTGTGCTTTCACCAGCTCATGTTTCGCACTTTCGAACGTCCATTGTACAGCAAGTGCATTAATCCAGAGAACAAAGTTAGGGTGCGTTTACACGGGCAACTTGATTGCCGACACTTCCAATCCATGATGAGTCAAAGAAGAATGGACAAACAATGGAAGCAGGCATGCATTAAATAATTGTGCTTCGTGCGTCACCAGACAACAGCAATTTTATGAATAGTGACAAAGAGAAATGAATTGATCTAATCATCTAATTGTGTCTTGCTGACACTTTTTACCGACACTCAGAGGATGATAAGCTGATAAGATCAATACATTTCTCTTTATCATCATTCATTGTCTGGATTCTGTCTGGTGACACACGAAGCACGATTATTGAAGGCATGTCTCTGTCCCCATTCTTTCTCTATTCTTTTCTGACTCATCATGGATCGAAAAGTGGCAGCAATAACGTTGCGCGTGTAAACGCACCGTAAAAATCGGTCTCATCTTCAGGACGAGGTGATTGAGTATACACAAGGCCCGACACATTTCAACTTGAGACGTTTTCGTGGACAGTTGTCGTCAATTAGGAGAGATATTTATAAAGCGAAGTTGTGAGAGGTCCGTCAAACCATCACAAAATCTAGATATAAAAATTTCTATGACTTTCGTGACGATTCGGCCAAAAATGGTCTTTCTTGATGTGAAAACCTGTTTGCTTGTTAATAGGATGGGAGGATGGAGTTATGGATGGCAAGTGAATTGAAACACCTCAACTGGACAAGATTTCAGCCTCAATACTTACCTCAAATCCCTGAAATACAAATGAGAGATCAAATGAAGTAGAAGAGAACGGGGTCAGTGTCAGCAAGGGTCCAACAGCGAAGATCTTCGTTGAAATTCTGCTGCTTCTATGAGAGGCCTATGTTAGTCTCACTAGCTAGCTAACAGTGAGAAAAGTTGGACTTCTATGTTCGAAATCGTCGTAATCCGATGTCTCAACTTTGTTTAGGCTAGCAGGACTAGAATGGTGACCAGTTGTTAATTGAATTCTGAATTTGAAATATTGAATTTCTGAAGAAATACTTTGCAAATCTCTTGTAACTGGAAGTGACTAAATTTCAATGTCACTTTTTGAAACTTTTTACCGGAAATTCGCCTTGTAACTAGGAATATGTTTTTCTATCTGCACATTCTGAAAGAGACTTATCTACTCCTAGCCTGAAAGAGGGACATTCACAAACAGAATAATTGAATATTAAGTTCCATCATCAGTTGAAGATGGAAACAGACCTGAATAGCTGCCATTTCATCCAATGTCAGGAATCATCAGCAGACCTAGTTCACATCTCCCAACATTGACACAACTCCCTATTTAAAGTTGCAGTCATCACCGGGTCAATTTGAGAAGCAAGTTGGCGAATTTCAATTATTTTGATGAATTATTACATTAATTTTGATGAACTTAAGCGATTTGTCAGTAGAGTATTTGAAGAGATATTTAATGAAGAGGCGTCGAAACTTCACTGACTTGCTAATTACAAATCTCTAAGAGTGATATACCAGATCAAAACGAGTCTGCTCTTCATCGGCTCTTGATTTTGTTCATCAATTGACCGTCAGGATGAGATATTCGTGCGTCAGACTTTTGCTCTAACTTTGATGGTGTCCAGGGAATTGAAAGTAAATTTAGAAATGTTCTGAGCGACTTCAATAAGATGGAATTCTGATACTTTGTGACAGAATACGGTGACAGCTTCTTCAGAATTTGGTTCCGATACTTGGTAACAGTTCCCTACGTCTATAAGCGCATCATATTCGCTGCTCTTTATCCAAAGTTATATTGAAATGTCACTTCCATCTCTAGAACTTCGCATCTGCTTTAAATATATGAAAGTGGCATCTAAAATTAGACATAAAAACAACTAAAAGACTCAAACTACCTTTGTCAATGTTACAACAATTTCTTCACATCATAAATGCTAAGAAGCTTCGCAGTTTTATCATTACGCATTGGAACAGTACAATGGGCGTGGTGGTGAGTCATTTCCCAAAGATCATTCTCAGGTTATTTACGGAAATGTCATTAATATGAATATTGGGAATTTGAGGTTGACCGTTCAATTTATTTTCTAAAACATTTTAGAAGTATTTACACGCTACTAATATATTTCTCCAGTAGCATATCATACGATGCGAAATAATTATTGGAAGAGAAATTACTCACGCTTTGTCCTTCTTTCAAAGCACGATGAGTATCTTTCAGTAGAGTTGTGATTCGTCGAAGTGTCCGCCGCTTGTGTCGAATGCGAGTATCAATCTCCACTGTACCGTTCTGCAACGTCTCGTGCTGCACCTTCATTTCCTGAAGTTCCTCCTCCTGTGAGATGGCCTGTCGTGTGAGCAGATCGTATTCCGCCTCGACTGTCACTCCTTCCTCCTCTCTGGACTCATAGTCGGCGAGCACAGCTTCCTGTTCACGGCATTGATCCGTCAGCAGCCGAATGGCCTGTCGAGGGAAGAAATTCTGATGTTTAAATGAAAATCATCATCCTCTAGGAATCTCAGTTACAACTACATAAAATAAACTAAGATTAAGCCTACTGTACAAAATATAACTGTAATGAATAAATTTGTAATGAACTTTGAAAAAAAAGAAAAGAAAATACATGTGAAACTACAGTATGGGTACTGAACTTGCTAGAATCGACCTACAACGTCCATGAACTACTCCATGAAGAAAATGAAATAAGGAACTAGACCCCTGTGGGAACGAATCTTGCGAAAAACTGGCGAATGTCAGCTGCAGAATGATTTATTTCAGCTCTATTTTCTCCCTCTCCCCACTATCCCCGACATATGGCTAATCTATCCAAGAAATGAGTGCACACTATCATTCTTTGATAATGATAAAAATATAGAGAATCCGCTTATATCAATTTTCATAACATCTCTTGACATTCAATAATTTACAACAATGACAAATATTTGAATAATATCATAGTATTTTCTGCGACATTTATGGAAGATAAATACTTTTTTAGTTTAAGCCTTCGTGAATTAAAAAAAGATCCCTTTTTATCAGATCAGACTGAGTATACAATATATTTTCATGTAAAGGTAATATACGAACATTACTACTTACCACTAATTAGTTGCTACAATATCCACGATTTCGCCGGTTGGCGAAAAATCAGCTCGCATTAGTAAACAAATATCTACCAACTAATTATAGCAACTTTTTCGCCACCTGTCGTTTTTTATTTTTACACATGTTTTTGGATAAATGATGACCATTTTCACATGCGGAGATAGTTTTTACACGAAAATGAACCTTAAAAAATTATCCACAAAATCGCTACCTCGCCAGATAAGCTGTTGATATTAGCAAGATGCGGTCCCACAGGGACTTGTTATAAATGGACCTATCTATTTATGAAATTCAATCTATCTCTCAAGAGGACCGGTCTGTGTACCATCATATCTAGCCTTAATCCGTAAACAATTATGACAAGCGTTCTTTGATGAAAAGAATGTATCATCAGAGTTTGAAGGAAGAAAAGTTCCAATGATAACATTTCACTTTCATTATCTCAAATGACTCAACTAAGTAATACTGACAGTTTTATGCCTCAAACGATGGATCCTAAGTTACACTAACAGAATACACATCATCTAGATGCATTTTCAGAGATTGCAGTTTGAGTTGTATTCAGCGCTGCTTCGCTATCCAATTCTCAACAGTGACGCTTTCGATATCCGCAGATCGTCATGGGACAAAGAACCTTTCACAGCTTTAAACGAGAAATCTGTTCAGAAGATTTTCTTTCGATAGCCTCAAAATGAGGAGTCCACGGCAATTGATTGCTCCAAACAACACCTGGGCGACATGAAATGAAAGCATATGGAAGCACATCTTTTTCTTTTCGGTAAAAATCACTATTTATTCTCATTCAAAAACTGACAGCATCATTGGAACGGGCAAACGCCAGCTCTGCTGAACAGGAATGTTGGGAATGATTGACTCAAGTGAACATCGAAATCAGAGCGGAATCATGGAGCTTCAATGCTCACGGGTAGAACATGGTT
The DNA here is from genome assembly GCA_907163375.1 of Prostheceraeus crozeri. NCBI lineage: Eukaryota > Metazoa > Platyhelminthes > Polycladida > Euryleptidae > Prostheceraeus > Prostheceraeus crozeri. The sequence continues at coordinate 551,146 of CAJQUW010001113.1, read as the reverse complement.
GAAGATGCTTTTCTTGTGTTTTCGCACTGATAACAAGCAAATAACATCGGTCTGGTGTCTCAAGCCTCCAAAGAACACAACGATGTCCGTGACTATCAGTGAACTGGACATGTCTTGAAAGACACGTTTCAAGTTGACATTGAAGATATTGAGATTCACAGCAGGATTCATTCTTTATCTCCATTTCGAGTTCATAAATTGAATTGAGAATTTCCCTCTTTAAGCACCTAAATCAGAACATTTGGCAGAGGAAGCAGCATGACATTCCCGTGATACTTCAGATGCTGAGAAATGGTGAAACACAGCAATGCAAAGCTGTTGTTGCTTTCTTTGACATTTTCTTTTTTTCACGGAAGACTTGGTGATTCGTTTGCACTGTGATTTGTTGGTTCATTTGTCCATGAAAGAATCTGATTCTCTCCGTGGACTATTTCATCAGCTTTTAAATCCTAATAAATAGAATTTATCGCTGCCAATCGTACAGACTTTTAGTGCTAATACTCTGTCATAGAATGTTCAATCTTCTTCCTGTGTTGGTTATCATGCATTTTCAGTCCTCATTAAATATTAATTATCTAAATGCACTACTGTCGCATGAAAACAGTAGTAATCAAAGTGCCATCTAAATGAAAATGCAGTCAGGAAGAGAGAGGAATCGGAACGATAAGACAAGCTTTAGAAGGATGTCCCTCAACTGGGTACCGTACACCGTCTATTTCAACAAGGACTCATCAGTGTAGTTCGGAATGGCCCAAACTAGCTCATTTCACGAAGAACTGGCACTACAATCTTCTATGATGAAGACATTGCATTGTTTTGCACCCTTCCACAGTGGAGTTGCGTCACCTCATGATGATCTATCACAGTGGTTCCCAATATTTTCATGTCTCAGTACCACTTGAGATGTTACACGCTCGCCGCGTACCACTTAGTAGCAAAGAAATTCCTTTTTGTTAGGAAAGATATAATTCTTTTTTATTTCAAGGTAATTCGCTATTTCATTCGCTTTCTGTAATGTGATTTCCTAAACGGGGTGGTGCAGATGATGGAATTATTGGATGCCTGTGCACCTTCAACCGATGCAGCGGAAATTTTTCATTTCACAAGGCAAACTCCGTGATTTGAAAATCTATGTTTCGAGATATTGATATCTGAAGATCACGTAGATATGAACGCTGTTTCAAGATACTGTGTTAAATATCTACGATCAAATACAGGTTGTGTATCGCTCTTTAAGAAACGTAGCATATATTAGTTTTGAATACTTTTGACTTGCCAAAGTTGAATGTAAATTTCTGTGTCATAAGCATTTCCAAAATCCGTGATTTTGACTTGAGGGGTTTCAGCCCCGTCTGTAGCGAGAGTCCGAAGTGACGAGAAATGAGAATGTGATATGTCAATAGATCGACTTCCTACTAAATCTATTCCATGCATATGTTTTATGTAATCATTGTAGTCATCGGCAATTTCCCCAACTAAAGGGTTTTTGTTTCTAGCTCAATAACCTGAACTTGCTCAAAACAGCTCACAATTGTGCTGTCATTGATGGCTGTACTTAGAGTCACAGAAATCGGAAGTTCACTTTTATTTAAGAAAGTTGAATGGACATGCGGCGTGGACAGATATTGTCACTACAGCGATAGCTACTTCTAGTGGGCACCTTCTCAATGTTCTCTGTAAAGATTCATGGCTGTTATCATCTATCTCAAGTCGAACTTCTACAGCTCTACACTGCCCGTCATATTGAAGTGACCTGCATGCTGCAAGGCTAAAGTAAATAAGAATTGGAACATAACTAAAATATGTGAATGTGAAGATTAAATTGTTGAAATACGCAATGCATACGATGGGACATTTCTATTTTCCTTGAAGCCTAGACTATACCATACGCCGTCTATCCAAAGTCACTAGGAAAGTATCGGATTGAATATTGAAAGTTCTCGGAATCTCAAAAGTTCATTTAAAAGCAACATCTTTGGGATTGAAAATCATTCTCTGTGTTCACAAAGAGAATGGTGGTGGGTGGTCAATCCAGCTACACAGATAGGCACCGTTGTCCATGTATGCCAACGTTCCTAGTTCACATGACGAATTAGATCACTGACACTTAATAAAGCACCTGTAGATTCTTGTCATGACGCAGTCATGTTGCAAATCATCGAAATTAACTATTCTGGTGGAAAGTGAGAAAATAATGTTGAAAATTATGAAAAAAATTGCATCATATTTATAGAAAATGAGAAATGTAGTGAATATTTATGCCTTTCGTTAATAGGGTGACGGCACCTTATCCTGAAAGCTGAACAGTTCAGTTATATACGGTGTATTGTGATCAAATCCATTGGAAGCCACCATTCTTCATGCAATGTACATCCACATCGCAGAATTACTTTCAGTGTACATGTCTGTCTCAGCTCTGTAGTTGTTGTAGATGTACATGTGATTGCAAGCTTTATAACTGCTGTACACATGCAACAACCAATGCCCACCTGTCAGCACTGTCAAGTACTCGCAAGAACCAACTGTCAGCACTGTCAAGTACTCGCAAGGACCAACTGTCAGCACTGTCAAGTACTCGCAAGGACCAACTGTCAGCACTGTCAAGTACTCGCAAGGACCAACTGTCAGCAATGTCAAGTACTCGCAAGGACCAACTGTCAGCACTGTCAAGTACTCGCAAGGACCAACTGTGAGCACTGTCAAGTAGTCTCAAGGACCAACTGTCAGCACTGTGAGGCAGTCTCAATGCCCAACTGTCAACACTGTCAAGTACTCGCAAGGATCAACTGTCAGCACTGTCAAGTACTCGCAAGGACCAACTGTCAAAACTGTCAAGTACTCGCAAGGACCAACTGTCAGCACTGTCAAGTACTCGCAAGGCCCAACTGTCAGCACTGTCAAGTAGTCGCAAGGACCAACTGTCAACACTGTCAAGTACTCGCAAAGACCAACTGTCAATGTCAGCACTGTCAAGTAGTCGCAAGGACCAACTGTCAGCACTGTCAAGTAGTCGCAAGGACCACCTGTCAGCACTGTCAAGTAGTCGCAAGGACCAACTGTCAGCACTGTCAAGTACTCGCAAGGACCAACTGTCAGCACTGTCAAGTACTCGCAAGGACCAACTGTCAGCACTGTCAAGTAGTCGCAAGGACCAACTGTCAGCACTGTCAAGTAGTCGCAAGGACCAACTGTCAGCACTGTCAAGTAGTCGCAAGGACCAACTGTCAACACTGTCAAGTAGTCGCAAGGACCAACTGTCAGCACTGTCAAGTAGTCGCAACGACCAACTGTCAGCACTGTCAAGTAGTCGCAAGGACCAACTGTCAGCACTGTCAAGTAGTAGCAAGGATCAACTGTCAGCACTGTCAAGTACTCGCAAGGACCAACTGTCAGCACTGTCAAGTACTCGCAAGGACCAACTGTCAGCACTGTCAAGTAGTCGCAAGGACCAACTGTCAGCACTGTCAAGTACTCGCAAGGACCAACTGTCAGCACTGTCAAGTAGTCGCAAGGACCAACTGTCAGCACTGTCAAGTAGTCGCAAGGACCAACTGGCAGCACTGTCAAGTAGTCGCAAGGACCAACTGTCAGCACTGTCAAATAGTCGCAAGGACCAACTGTCAGCACTGTCAAGCAGTCGCAAGGATCAACTGTCAGCACTGTCAAGTACTCGCAAGGACCAACTGTCAGCACTGTCAAGTACTCGCAAGGACCAACTGTCAGCACTGTCAAGTAGTCGCAAGGACCAACTGTCAGCACTGTCAAGTACTCGCAAGGACCAACTGTCAGCACTGTCAAGTACTCGCAAGGATCAACTGTCAGCACTGTCAAGTACTCGCAAGGACCAACTTTCAGCACTGTCAAGTAGTCGCAAGGACCAACTGTCAGCACTGTCAAGTCGTCGCAAGGACCAAATGTCAGCACTGTCAAGTACTCGCAAGGACCAACTGTCAGCACTGTCAAGTACTCGCAAGGATCAACTGTCAGCACTGTCAAGTACTCGCAAGGATCAACTGTCAGCACTGTAAAGTACTCGCAAGGACCAACTTTCAGCACTGTCAAGTCGTCGCAAGGACCAACTGTCAGCACTGTCAAATAGTCGCAAGGACCAACTGTCAGCACTGTCAAGTACTCGCAAGGATCAACTGTCAGCACTGTCAAGTACTCGCAAGGACCTACTGTCAGCACTGTCAAGTACTCGCAAGGACCAACTGTCAGCACTGTCAAGTAGTCGCAAGGACCAACTGTCAGCACTGTCAAGTACTCGCAAGGACCAACTGTCAGCACTGTCAAGTACTCGCAAGGATCAACTGTCAGCACTGTCAAGTACTCGCAAGGACCAACTTTCAGCACTGTCAAGTAGTCGCAAGGACCAACTGTCAGCACTGTCAAGTCGTCGCAAGGACCAAATGTCAGCACTGTCAAGTACTCGCAAGGACCAACTGTCAGCACTGTCAAGTACTCGCAAGGATCAACTGTCAGCACTGTCAAGTACTCGCAAGGACCAACTTTCAGCACTGTCAAGTAGTCGCAAGGACCAACTGTCAGCACTGTCAAGTCGTCGCAAGGACCAACTGTCAGCACTGTCAAGTAGTCGCAAGGACCAACTGTCAGCACTGTCAAGTACTCGCAAGGACCAACTGTCAGCACTGTCAAGTAGTCGCAAGGACCAACTGTCAGCACTGTCAAGTAGTCGCAAGGACCAACTATCAGCACTGTCAAGTACTCGCAAGGATCAACTGTCAGCACTGTCAAGTACTCGCAAGGACCAACTGTCAGCACTGTCAAGTATTCGCAAGGACCAACTGTCAGCACTGTCAAGTACTCGCAAGGACCAACTGTCAGCACTGTCAAGTAGTCGCAAGGACCAACTGTCAGCACTGTGAGGCAGTCGCAAGGACCAACTGTCAGCACTGTCAAGTAGTCGCAAGGACCAACTGTCAGCACTGTCAAGTAGTCGCAAGGACCAACTGTCAGCACTGTCAAGTAGTCGCAAGGACCAACTGTCAGCACTGTGAGGCAGTCGCAAGGACCAACTGTCAGCACTGTCAAGTAGTCGCAAGGACCAACTGGCAGCACTGTCAAGTAGTTGCAAGGATCAACTGTCAGCACTGTCAAGTAGTCGCAAGGACCAACTGTCAGCACTGTCAAGTAGTCGCAAGGACCAACTGTCAGCACTGTCAAGTAGTCTCAAGGACCAACTGTCAGCACTGTCAAGTACTCGCAAGGACCAACTGTCAGCACTGTCAAGTAGTCGCAAGGACCAACTGTCAGCACTGTCAAGTACTCGCAAGGACCAACCGCCAGCACTGTCAAGTAGTCGCAAGGACCAACTGTCAGCACTGTCAAGTAGTCGCAAGGACCAACTGTCAGCACTGTCAAGTAGTCGCAAGGACCAACTGTCAGCACTGTCAAGTAGTCGCAAGGACCAACTGTCAGCACTGTCAAGTAGTCGCAAGGACCAACTGTCAGCACTGTCAAGTAGTCGCAAGGACCAACTGTCAGCACTGTCAAGTACTCGCAAGGACCAACCGCCAGCACTGTCAAGTAGTCGCAAGGACCAACTGTCAGCACTGTCAAGTAGTCGCAAGGACCAACTGTCAGCACTGTCAAGTAGTAGCAAGGATCAACTGTCAGCACTGTCAAGTACTCGCAAGGACCAACTGTCAGCACTGTCAAGTACTCGCAAGGACCAACTGGCAGCACTGTCCAGTAGTTCGCAAGGACCAACTGTCAGCACTGTCAAGTACTCGCAAGGACCAACTGTCAGCACTGTCAAGTAGTCGCAAGGACCAACTGTCAGCACTGTCAAGTAGTCGCAAGGACCAACTGGCAGCACTGTCAAGTAGTCGCAAGGACCAACTGTCAGCACTGTCAAATAGTCGCAAGGACCAACTGTCAGCACTGTCAAGCAGTCGCAAGGATCAACTGTCAGCACTGTCAAGTACTCGCAAGGACCAACTGTCAGCACTGTCAAGTACTCGCAAGGACCAACTGTCAGCACTGTCAAGTAGTCGCAAGGACCAACTGTCAGCACTGTCAAGTACTCGCAAGGACCAACTGTCAGCATTGTCAAGTACTCGCAAGGATCAACTGTCAGCACTGTCAAGTACTCGCAAGGACCAACTTTCAGCACTGTCAAGTAGTCGCAAGGACCAACTGTCAGCACTGTCAAGTCGTCGCAAGGACCAAATGTCAGCACTGTCAAGTACTCGCAAGGACCAACTGTCAGCACTGTCAAGTACTCGCAAGGATCAACTGTCAGCACTGTCAAGTACTCGCAAGGATCAACTGTCAGCACTGTAAAGTACTCGCAAGGACCAACTTTCAGCACTGTCAAGTCGTCGCAAGGACCAACTGTCAGCACTGTCAAATAGTCGCAAGGACCAACTGTCAGCACTGTCAAGTACTCGCAAGGATCAACTGTCAGCACTGTCAAGTACTCGCAAGGACCTACTGTCAGCACTGTCAAGTACTCGCAAGGACCAACTGTCAGCACTGTCAAGTAGTCGCAAGGACCAACTGTCAGCACTGTCAAGTACTCGCAAGGACCAACTGTCAGCACTGTCAAGTACTCGCAAGGATCAACTGTCAGCACTGTCAAGTACTCGCAAGGACCAACTTTCAGCACTGTCAAGTAGTCGCAAGGACCAACTGTCAGCACTGTCAAGTAGTCGCAAGGACCAAATGTCAGCACTGTCAAGTACTCGCAAGGACCAACTGTCAGCACTGTCAAGTACTCGCAAGGATCAACTGTCAGCACTGTCAAGTACTCGCAAGGACCAACTTTCAGCACTGTCAAGTAGTCGCAAGGACCAACTGTCAGCACTGTCAAGTCGTCGCAAGGACCAACTGTCAGCAACTGTCAAGTAGTCGCAAGGACCAACTGTCAGCACTGTCAAGTACTCGCAAGGACCAACTGTCAGCACTGTCAAGTAGTCGCAAGGACCAACTGTCAGCACTGTCAAGTAGTCGCAAGGACCAACTGTCAGCACTGTCAAGTACTCGCAAGGATCAACTGTCAGCACTGTCAAGTAGTCGCAAGGACCAACTGTCAGCACTGTCAAGTACTCGCAAGGACCAACTGTCAGCACTGTCAAGTACTCGCAAGGACCAACTGTCAGCACTGTCAAGTAGTCGCAAGGACCAACTGTCAGCACTGTGAGGCAGTCGCAAGGACCAACTGTCAGCACTGTCAAGTAGTCGCAAGGACCAACTGTCAGCACTGTCAAGTACTCGCAAGGACCAACTGTCAGCACTGTCAAGTAGTCGCAAGGACCAACTGTCAGCACTGTGAGGCAGTCGCAAGGACCAACTGTCAGCACTGTCAAGTAGTCGCAAGGACCAACTGGCAGCACTGTCAAGTAGTTGCAAGGATCAACTGTCAGCACTGTCAAGTAGTCGCAAGGACCAACTGTCAGCACTGTCAAGTAGTCGCAAGGACCAACTGTCAGCACTGTCAAGTAGTCTCAAGGACCAACTGTCAGCACTGTCAAGTACTCGCAAGGACCAACTGTCAGCACTGTCAAGTAGTCGCAAGGACCAACTGTCAGCACTGTCAAGTACTCGCAAGGACCAACCGCCAGCACTGTCAAGTAGTCGCAAGGACCAACTGTCAGCACTGTCAAGTAGTCGCAAGGACCAACTGTCAGCACTGTCAAGTAGTCGCAAGGACCAACTGTCAGCACTGTCAAGTAGTCGCAAGGACCAACTGTCAGCACTGTCAAGTAGTCGCAAGGACCAACTGTCAGCACTGTCAAGTAGTCGCAAGGACCAACTGTCAGCACTGTCAAGTACTCGCAAGGACCAACCGCCAGCACTGTCAAGTAGTCGCAAGGACCAACTGTCAGCACTGTCAAGTAGTCGCAAGGACCAACTGTCAGCACTGTCAAGTAGTCGCAAGGACCAACTGTCAGCACTGTCAAGTAGTCGCAAGGACCAACTGTCAGCACTGTCAAGTAGTCGCAAGGACCAAGTGTCAGCACTGTCAAGTAGTCGCAAGGACCAACTGTCAGCACTGTCAAGTAGTCGCAAGGACCAACTGTCAGCACTGTCAAGTAGTCGCAAGGACCAACTGTCAGCACTGTCAAGTACTCGCAAGGACCAACTGTCAGCACTGTCAAGTAGTCGCAAGGACCAACTGTCAGCACTGTCAAGTAGTCTCAAGGACCAACTGTCAGCACTGTCAAGTAGTCGCAAGGACCAACTGTCAGCACTGTCAAGTACTCGCAAGAACCAACTGTCGGCACTGTCAAGTAGTCGCAAGGACCAACTGTCAGCACTGTCAAGTAGTCGCAAGGACCAACTGTCAGCACTGTCAAGTACTCGCAAGGACCAACTGTCAGCATTGTCAAGTACTCGCAAGGATCAACTGTCAGCACTGTCAAGTAGTCGCAAGGACCAACTGTCAGCACTGTCAAGTAGTCGCAAGGACCAACTGTCAGCACCGTCAAGTAGTCGCAAGGACCAACTGTCAGCACTGTCAAGTACTCGCAAGGACCAACTGTCAGCACTGTCAAGTAGTCGCAAGGACCAACTGTCAGCACTGTCAAGTAGTCGCAAGGACCAACTGTCTGCACTGTCAAGTAGTCGCAAGGACCAACTGTCAACACTGTCAAGTACTCGCAAGGACCAACTGTCAGCACTGTCAAGTAGTCGCAAGGACCAACTGTCAGCACTGTCAAGTACTCGCAAGGACCAACTGTCAGCACTGTCAAGTAGTCGCAAGGACCAACTGTCTGCACTGTCAAGTAGTCGCAAGGACCAACTGTCAACACTGTCAAGTACTCGCAAGGACCAACTGTCAGCACTGTCAAGTAGTCGCAAGGACCAACTGTCAGCACTGTCAAGTACTCGCAAGGACCAACTGTCAGCACTGTCAAGTAGTCGCAAGGACCAACTGTCAGCACTGTCAAGTAGTCGCAAGGACCAACTGTCAGCACTGTCAAGCAGTCGCAAGGACCAACTGTCAGCACTGTCAAGTAGTCGCAAGGACCAACTGTCAGCACTGTCAAGTAGTCGCGAGGACCAACTGTCAGCACTGTCAAGTAGTCGCAAGGACCAACTGTCAGCACTGTCAAGTAGTCGCAAGGACCAACTGTCAGCACTGTCAAGTAGTCGCAAGGACCAACTGTCAGCACTGTCAAGTAGTCGCAAGGACCAACTGTCAGCACTGTCAAGTAGTCGCAAGGACCAAGTGTCAGCACTGTCAAGTAGTAGCAAGGACCAACTGTCAGCACTGTCAAGTAGTCGCAAGGACCAACTGTCAGCACTGTCAAGTAGTCGCAAGGACCAACTGTCAGCACTGTCAAGTAGTCGCAAGGACCAACTGTCAGCACTGTCAAGTACTCGCAAGGACCAACTGTCAGCACTGTCAAGTAGTCGCAAGGACCAACTGTCAGCACTGTCAAGTAGTCGCAAGGACCAACTGTCAGCACCGTCAAGTAGTCGCAAGGACCAACTGTCAGCACTGTCAAGTACTCGCAAGGACCAACTGTCAGCACTGTCAAGTAGTCGCAAGGACCAACTGTCAGCACTGTCAAGTAGTCGCAAGGACCAACTGTCAGCACTGTCAAGTAGTCGCAAGGACCAACTGTCAGCACTGTCAAGTAGTCGCAAGGACCAACTGTCAGCACTGTCAAGTAGTCGCAAGGACCAACTGTCAGCACTGTCAAGTAGTCGCAAGGACCAAGTGTCAGCACTGTCAAGTAGTCGCAAGGACCAACTGGCAGCACTGTCAAGTAGTCGCAAGGACCAACTGTCAGCACTGTCAAGTAGTCGCAAGGACCAACTTTCAGCACTGTCAAGTAGTCGCAAGGACCAACTGTCAGCACTGTCAAGTACTCGCAAGGACCAACTGTCAGCACTGTCAAGTACTCGCAAGGACCAACTGTCAGCACTGTCAAGTAGTCGCAAGGACCAACTGTCAGCACTGTCAAGTACTCGCAAGGACCAACTGTCAGCACTGTCAAGTAGTCGCAAGGACCAACTGTCAGCACTGTCAAGTAGTCGCAAGGACCAACTGTCAGCACTGTCAAGTACTCGCAAGGACCAACTGTCAGCACTGTCAAGTAGTCGTAAGGAGCAACTGTCAGCACTGTCAAGTACTCGCAAGGACCAACTGTCAGCACTGTCAAGTAGTCGGAAGGACCAACTGTCAGCACTGTCAAGTAGTCGCAAGGACCAACTGTCAGCACTGTCAAGTAGTCGCAAGGACCAACTGTCAGCACTGTCAAGTACTCGCAAGGACCAACTGTCAGCATTGTCAAGTACTCGCAAGGATCAACTGTCAGCACTGTCAAGTACTCGCAAGGATCAACTGTCAGCACTGTCAAGTAGTCGTAAGGAGCAACTGTCAGCACTGTCAAGTACTCGCAAGGACCAACTGTCAGCACTGTCAAGTACTCGCAAGGACCAACTGTCAGCACTGTCAAGTACTCGCAAGGACCAAGTTTGCGCATTAAGAAGTCCATGCCTTGAGCATGTTCTGGCAAATTTACTTCATGGATAAGATGAAGATTTTCGAAGAAGTAAATCTCCTACGGCTGTTTCGTGGGATGTTATTATCGAGGCTGGAGTGCAATCTTCATGCTGCGGCCTCCGGGAGCTGTCAATTCGCGCTGAAGCGTGTGCAGATGGCCACAGGTTTTGAATTGGCCTACTCTTCTAACTCTAATACATGCATGAATCGAAATCAAACACTAAAACTGTATTCAAATTAGTACAAATGGATGCATGTGCAATATGGTATTCGCCCTTATGCCCTCATTCGCTAGCCGAACTTCACCTCTGATAAAGGCCAATTTCATTGAGTCCCATCGGCAAAATATCGTCACTTAATGTTGTTTTGTACTGCCCTTAAACTACCATTGTGTTACCAAAATCTATCTCTGAGACATCCATTGATTTATCTCAAAAATTATAGGAGGAATATATGAAAAATTCTTTAAAAAAAACTGTGATGAAATCACTCATTTTCACATATTATCTTACATATTTCTGAATTATCTTTTCAAAATATTTCTTTAATTTATCGGCTGTATATGATACCTGCTCATCATTTTCATCACTATGCTTCAATTTAGATTGCACTCAATCACTACTTATTACTGACAATAGTAGAAATATAAAGCACTTTAATGTGAAAGAGAATGAAGGAAATTTTGTAAAATCACAAAATGAAAGAACCTTCCTACATGTACGATGAAATGTACATAGGCCTATTTCAATCACACGTGCTTTCAATCCTACCTACTTCCTCCCTCCTATCAGGGTTCGACCACAAGGCCGAGCACTTAACCACTGTATCACGGAGATCATATGAAATCAAGAAACACGTGAATGTCATCGCATTTCACGTCAACAGTGTCATGAATATAAGAAATCAGCCAAGAAATCACACAAGGCGTTTGATAACATTGCCTTCAACAGTAGACATTCTGTTGAAAAAAACAAACAGACATTGCAGACAAACAGACATTTTGTGCAGAGTTGATTGTGTGGGTTTTCATTGAATGTTTTGTTTTGGAACCCATTTTCTTTCTGCTGTACATCAGCGACCTCCCAGACTTCCTGGTGAGTAAATTGGTGATGTATGCAGATGACACGACTTGCTAAGAACACTCAGCAACATCAGTGGTTGTATGACGTTCTTAATGAAGACAGGGTCTCAGAATGGGGCGCCAATTGGCTTGTTTCCTTCAATCCTTCAAAAACTCAGAGTATTCTGCACTCACTACTTAAAGGAGATGATGATGATCATAGAATTAAGATGTCAGATAATAGGATCAGAGAACAAGATTCCATCTCCTTCCTTGGATTGGCGGTTACGAAAGACTTGTCATGGAAACCGTACATCGGTAGTCTCCATCGTGCCAGCAGCTATCTTCCACCACAGACTGTCTGCTATCTTTACAAGTCCACTATTCGTCCTCTGATGGAGTATTGTTGTCATCTGTGGGCCGGCGCCCCACAAACGCATCTTAACCTCCTTGAACGGGTTGAGAAACGTGTCAAGAAAGTCATGGGTGAAAAACTTGCTAGCAAGTTGCAGCCGCTCTCCGTCAGACGGGATGTTGCTTCACTCAGTCTCTTCTACAGGTACTATTTCGGTAGAAGCAGCTCTGCAGTAAATGAGTGCGTACCCAAACCTCAGATCTTCTCCAGAAGCACGTGCAGAACTAATACACTCACAAACGTTCACGTACTGTGATTCGCTCGAAAAGCTTTTCTGTTCGCACGCCACAGCTTTGAAATCAGCTTCCACAGACCACTTTCCCTGACCAATGCAATCTTGTTAATTTTAAGAGGAGTGTGAACAGGTTTCTGATGAGGACAACTTAATCAGATTACAAGATTTGAGATTTTTAGTTCATTTATTTAAATTTAGTCAATTTTCTATTTTCATCTTGTTGAGCAACCTCTCTACTTTTCTCCCTGGTTCTCTGATGTCTGACAATTGCAGACCGCCCACATAGTATGGCTTATCCTTGATTATGGAACAGCAGAAACTACCACCTGCTTCGCTTTGTCGTCTACATATTGAGAGGATGACCTTCATGAATTTTACATTTTTCACTTTCCGCGGCCGGTAAAACACTGACGAAAATTGGCCGCAGCGTTGAGAATCGCCTACTTCGTGAATGATGAGACACCAATCTCGCCTGCCTAGTTCAGGAATCGCTGGTCATGAAATCGGCGAATGTTCTTTGAATTGCAGGAAACTTACCTTCAGATTGGTGTGGTTCTTCTTTCCCAGCTCCTTCTCGATTGTTTCCAGCAGCTCCGTTTGAAGTCGGAGATCTTTATCTTTGATTTTCAGATCATCATTAGCGGAGATCAATTCCAGCGTCTTTTCACTCATTTTCTGTAGTCGTGAGTTGAGATCTACATTCTCACGAATCGTTCTCTTCGTCGTCTCGGCCATTTGCTTGTTAGACACTTTCCTGAACTCCTGGGCAACATCGTTGACTCGCTGAATCACTTCCTTCTTCAATCTGAAAACAACAAAGATCTGTCACACGTGGTTCAGTGACTAAACCAATCAAAACAGCGACTATTATGCCGTCTCAGAAATCCATTGTTTATCTCATGGTGACTACAATTGCGTCACGGTCGTGGTACCTCCGGAGGAACTTAGTTGGCTCGGGAATAGCCAATAAGGTGCTGCGAATTCAATATGTGACTGATTCTAAACCAATGACAGACTTGCTGACAAGTGTATCTGAGTGAAGATGCGTGCAGTTTTCATGCCGTAACTGTATACTACATGAAGCTACATTTCCGTTGTGGTAGATGTTCATTTGTTATTAATTTCTATGCCCTTAGCGGTGCATCGATGCATCAGCTACTCATTCTGCTCATGTAGTTGATAATGAAGTGGTTGTGCATCGGTGATACTTTGGAAGAACAGTAGCTTCTTCCATGCCGTTTATTGCAATTTGTCTGATTTTGTATTTCAACCATCATAGACCATCCGAAATGAAATGATTTTCGATAGATTGATTAATTGGTTTGTATCAGAGATCTAGCTTCCTCCCATACAAAGTACTTGCTACCTACATGGATGTCATACTTCGTTTTTCAGCGTCACTGCTCCCCACTGGGGGTTTGCGCAGTGCTGACATGATCAGACATCATTTGAAGCGATGTACTACTTTTAGTCCGGATGCTCATCCTGTCTACTTCTAATGACACTCTTGGGGTTCGACCTCTGGACCGGAAGATTGCTAGGCCAAGCACTTAACCAGTGTGCCACGGAGGCCAACATGCAACAGACAAATTGTTCCATACACGTAGTCGAACTTGCCACTAGGCTGCTACGAATAATCATGTTTGTACATGATTCGATTGTGCCACAGTTGATTTCGTTCACTATTTTAAGTGCTCACATCCGATCGTTGAGATATTCAACTTAAAACCCCAGTGAGAGAGATTCAAAGAATATCTCATCGGCGGATGGCGGAGGAAATACGCGAACATAATCCCGACCAAGAAAGTCATGCAAAACTAACTCAACACTTTTCCAGCTGTAATATTTGAGACAATTAATTTTATTACTTTGTTATACAAATCGATCATCAGCAGTCTAGTCTTCACGTGGAATAATTTACATTCAATGACATCTGTCAAATATTCATAAAACCAATTCTGACCGGTCTATGCTTGGATTTTATGAACAAAAATGCTCCCAAGTTAATCTAACAGCGCACGCCTCTTCTTCATGCGTATAGAAAATATTCATTCGAACTGATAGTCTTCATTTCGTACTATTCGCATCAAAAATGTTGATACTACTTGCGTACATTGCTAATTAGTAGGGCGTACCTGTAAGCAGTTAATCTATGACTCAGAAATTAAATTCCATGGTTTATCACTTTTCAAGAACAAATCACACAAACAACTCCATAACCAAAGTAGCCGAAATGAGGATTTAGTTGACAATGAAATGCAATGAAACTTTGTCATCACGTCAACAGTTCTACTGCTTATTGTGGAGTTTTGCCTCCATACAATGATAACAAATAACCAGGAAACACTTGCTTCGAAATTGAATAGTCTTGAGTTAAACTGATGCGCCTCTTAAAAGGAATCATGACTGTTGTTCACATTTTTCTCCCCGGATGCACGAAAACGATTGTGACATTTATGAGACTAAAGAAATAAAATCCCTATTACCTTCGTTGTTAATTCGCTATCCTTAATTAAGAACATCTCGCTACCTGTCAGATAGTTCCTAACAAATTGTGATAAATGAAAACTCGTAAATCAAAAAGAGCGATGCTCACAAAACGAAAGTGAACATTAAGTTAGAAAAACAAAAAGCAATTTAGGAGTCGCTTTGGATATCAAGATTCAATTTAAATGGTCTATTAAGATCCTGAAGAGATAGCAATTGAATTGGGAAAATATTTCTATCAAACGTTCGACTGCATTTGCTATTATTAACATTCTTTGTACTGAATACCGATCAAAAAGATTTGTGAGAACGTTTTTCCTTTTCATCATGCACGATGATAAAACCAGGACAAAGTTTATTGTCTTCCGACGAGACACGCGTATTGCGTTCGTTCAAGTTAGACTTGATTTACCATTTGGCAAGCGAATTATTGTCTTTAATAATGTCGCTTATGATTTTACCTATCACAGAATCATAACGAGGTTGTGCACTTATTCCTCATTCTCTCGTGATATGTGCATTAGTTATCTCTTTATGGTCTTCACTCGAACCATCTGTGGATTGGACTTGAGATAATATTTCGACATGAAAAGTCTTCGATATGGAGGCAGATATGAATTGTACTTTGAAAGAGACTGTTCGCTTTGCATTTAATGAAGTACTTTGAGGTGGAAGCTGTTCTGAAGAACAACCTGATGGATGGCTGACACGAATGTCATGATTATGCTGAATTGTAGATGTAATTAAGATAATGACACGAACAGTGAAGATTCTTGTCGGATTTAAGTGAAATCTGTGAGACCAACGAACTAACAGCTCCGAACTAGCGGTCGGTACCATGGAAGGCCATTTTAAAGGAACGTTAACAATCTAATTAGCAAATAGTGCAGCAGATAAACAAAACAAAAAGAATATATGTGACCAAGCAGGTGCTTCGTTGTTCCACTGGTATTCATTATTGACAAGCACTCCACTACCTAACCTGATATAGAAGCATGCATTATGACAAATCATAGAACATTGTGGTCTCCGTGGCACAGTGGTTAAGTGCTTGGACTAGCGATCTTTCGGTCCAGAGGTCGAGCCCTGAAAGTGTCATTGGAAGTCGGCAGGAAATGCATCCGGCTTCCGTGGTGCAGTGGTTAAGTGCTTGGACTAGCGATCTTACGGTCCAGAGGTCGAACCCCGAAGGTGTCAATGGAAGTCGTTAGGAAATGCATCCGGACTAAAAGATCACAACGCTCCAGATGAAAGTTTGACTGTGTCAGCACTGTCCAAGCCCCCAACATGTTGAGTAGTGACGTTAAGCCATCATCATAGGAACATCGCCATTATGTATCATAATCATGTATATATTCGCATGCATAACAAGGCAACTCAAAGACAAGGTGAAAAGTCACAAGGTATGGTTAGAGATGTACAGTAACCAACCAAATACTGGCCGCTTCGGAGTCAGAGTAAAGTTCTGCGAGGCCGCCACAAAAATAGGCCGCTGTTATAGAGCAGTCTTCCACTATATGATTAATTGTCTGAAGTCTGACCACAGTCGCACAGCGGGGATTGACCAGCACCCCAGCGGCTGCGACATGGCCCAGCATTTGTCCTCAGTCGATTGAGAAGAGTCCACTTGGTCTGGGGAGGTCAGAGCCCGGGACTTTAGCTGTCGGATCGTCAATCAGTGAGTTGTTGTAGACCTCACACTTTTGCCACTCCTTGCGCCAGGCTAGAGCGGGATTGCAGGTTGCTGGCGGATTATTGCGCCATACCGGATGGCATGACCGCAAGCGCAGCGGGTTGTTGAGGTCACCGTTCAGCGGCAAGGTCGGGATCGCCTGGACTTTCTGCATCAGGTGCGCTGCGGCTGTCATACGGCGGATAGCCGGTGGAGTTATGTATCATAAAACATGGCATGAATCGCAAGACGCATGTCGGCCAATGCTTTGCCATACACGTACCCAATACCTTGGAGAGTTTGGCTTTTCTGCTTTCATACTTTCGAGATGGATCACAAGAACACCTAAGTAGTGGGAACCCTCCCATAACTGTAACACTTGTATGTAGACTTGTCGCATGCATGTGAACGATTCACGATGCTAAAATCACCGACACAAACAATCCGATTATTATGCGAAGTAGCAAATTCTACATAAAGAAGACCATTCCTCTAATTACACTGGAGTAATTTGTTTCCGAATCCCGGGATTGCAGTCCTGACCAGACAGTCTTGAAGCTACTGCCGTTTCCTTTATCTTACGTTCATAAAAGAGTTTTCTATGAAGTTGTCTACAAGTTCTACAGTTTTTGCCATGAAGCAGACTTGAGGTGTCTAGTCATATCCAATCAGGAATTTCATTTCTAATGTATTTGCGTTGTTGCAACTCCAACGTACTCATTAACTTGCAGACCTCTCGAGTTTCGAGTTCAACAACAGCGAAGAATGCTCAATTAGCCGTTGTTGTTATCTGATGCCTGTTTTATGAAATACAATTGCAACTTTCAAGGAAGGGCATTGTCAGTGTTATGAACTAACAATGAGAATCTCAAGAAATGGTGTCTAGATAATAACCTAAAGGTGAACCCTGAGAAATGCAAGTCAGTTACGTATATGAAGTCTGCTTCGACAAACGACGTGTTATTGGATGACGTTGTGAGCACTTCAGAGCTGAAATTTCTTGGTGTGATCATCAATAATACTTTCACTTGGTCGTCCCATTTCAAATACATATGCAGAATGGCTTCCCGCAGAATCTATGCTCTCCGAATTTTGAAAAGGGTGCTTAAGAAAACGGAATTACGCTGTGTGTATAATGCAGCGGTGACATATATAATGAATATGTTTCGCCATCTTTCGCTAGCCTGCCATCTGGACTCAGTAATGAACTCAACAAGGTACAACGTCGTTGCCATAGATCTGGAGGAGCGTAGACGTAAAGCAGCGATGAGGTTATTCATGAAGGTTGCTCCTTCTGATCATCACGTCATGAGAAACATTATCCCACCAAAGTCTAACCGGTCTAATTGATTTCTCCACATGCCAATGTCGACGCTGCAGAATTCCTTTGTTCCTTATGCTATCTCCCTAGTCAATGGCTGATACGACAATTTCTATTTTTCGTGCGCATGTTTGAGTCTGTGATTCATGACCGCTGATAATTTCTACTATGAACGTTCTTTGATTTGAATATGTTACTTTCATGTACAAGGTGGCCATAAAGTCGCGCACCAAGCCATATTTGACGTACACTCTAGCTAGAAACAATCAAACCTCAATCACACTTTTATAGAATGACAATTTGTTCTCTTCATTTTATGAATGAGCGTAATTCGATGTAGATGACAACGTACCGATGATGACATGAGTGTTACTCTGAAATCGAATAAATGGAAGTAACAATGGCTTCGTAATCACAACTAGCGAGCATGTCTTTGACAATTGAACACAGAATTGAAATTATCTTACTTTGTGGGCGAGAGGGTGCGACAAACAGGTCTGTTGCTGAAACGTTCAATTCAAAGCATGAAGGAATGAATGTTAGTCAATCTTCAGTCGGTCGTTTACTCTTGAAGTTCAAAGAGACAGGTAGTGTTCATGACAAAGAGCGAAGCGGACGTCCGGGAATATCTGATGAGATAAGAACAGCCATTCTTGATAGAGTTGAACAGAGTCCAAAGAAGTCCGTGCGCAGATCATCTCGTGAAATCAACGTTCCCCGATCCACGATGCAGGAGACAGTCAGAGAAGAGCATTTCCACCCATACAAGCTTCAGATTCTCCAAATGTTGCACGAAGACGATTCGGACCGACGCGTGGAAATGTCGACATGGTTTAAAAAGCAACTGGATGAAGATCCTGACATGGTGCATCAGAAAGATCTCTTCAGCGATGAGGCTAACTTCTACCTGAATGGTGAAGTGAACAAGCAAAACTGTCGCTCCTATGCGCGGGAGAATCCACACCGGATGCAAGCCACAAGAACATAGTGGAGTGAGACTGATGGTCTGGTGCGGTCTGTGGAAGGACCACGTTTTAGGACCCTTCTTTTTTGACTCAACGCTTGACGGCAGCAGGTATCTCAAAATGCTGCAAGAAGAACTTCTGCCCCAGCTAGACTCAATTGGAGAAGGTCGACCTGAGTGGTTCATGCAGGATGGAGCGCCTCCACACTATACCTCGAGAGTGCGTGACTGGCTGGATCGAAACTTCGAAAATTGGATTGGTCGAAGGGGGACAGTTGAATGGGCTCCACGCTCCCCTGACCTGAATCCCATGGATTTCTTCTTTTGGGGATACACAAAGCAACTAGTGTATTGCGAGCACATGAATGACCTGGATCATTTGAGAACTCGAATTCGGGATACCTGCCAGCAAATCAACGGTGATTCAAGTTTCCTCAATCGAGTGTTAGATAACTTTCACCATCGGCTTGATTTATGTCTGGCTGCTGAAGGGCAGCATTTTGAACATTTCTAAATATAAATTTCTTTGTTCACAACTAATTCATGTTTTCCTTAAAGTCATTTAGAGATCCATAAGAAAAATTAAAATCTTGGTGCGCGACTTTATGGCCACCTTGTATATTATGGAAAATCTCCTATACTATATTTCCTGCATGGCATTGAGTTCTTGCACTAGTATGAGGAACAACAATGACATCTCAATACTATGAGTACGTCAGAGATTCTCCGTGCCTACAGTTCAAGGACAATGTCTGCAATATAGTTCGACTTCCGCTGTCTTGGCTGCAGTTCCACAAACGCGAGCGTCGTTTCTCGGAAGCACTCCCATGACTTATCCCAGTCGGATTAGCCCTACAACACACGCAGTTACATGCACCATCTAAAATGTGATTCATAAATGCTTTGAAGCTCCACCCGACGATGTCAATATTTACTTATTTTCCGTTGACAAATCCGTCAAAACATGTTTGTTTCAATTGTGTTGCTCCAATACCGCAAGATCTTCGAACACCACCTCTTGTATTTGCCCACGTGAATGTGATGACGAGTCCATTCTCAGGGCCATTCAAAGTTATTTTATATATGAAATGCAAATAATCAATCCTGACATCTGTAGGTATCTGAGCGACCAGACCTATAGATTCAGATTTAGTGATAATGTAAGCCAATGTCACAATTACTACACAGCCCAACACACAGTGTGGCAGACCGGCAGGATTTCTAGGAAGTTATTATATCTTTCTTCTTATTCTACTCATATTTACACAGGATACCTACTATTCAAATATTATCAGCATTTCTATTTTTCACATGCACAGTGGTTTTACCACAGAATTAGATTCATCTGCGCGCGCTTCGGTTTCCTAGAAAGGAAACATGTATGTAACCTTAATATCGAAATGGCACATCACAGAATTAGACAACTTGCTCCTTCTCGAATGGATAATTCGTGTATCGCTTGCTATTGGAAATGGCAAACAATAAGCTGTCAGCAGGGGACACCAGAGCCAGTGAGAGATGCGTGCGTGCTGTGATATCACTTCGCACACACCAAAACACAATCAGTGTCTGACTTCGATTCAATGTATGCACCATACAGTGAGGAATGGTGAGAAGACGATGGTGAAATCACCAAGTGAACTAATTTTCGTTCGCCTCCTGGAGAAAACTTGTGCGCAATGATCTGAATTCTTCGAATCTGAAGGAATTGTGGCAATCGAAGCACTTTGCTGGAATTCACATTAATCCGCAAGCGACGCACGACTTTTTTTCCTATCTCTGTAAGGTGTTAGGAATTCCTTTTTGCCCACTTAATAGGTTCCTCTATGTGCAGTTGATTTCGAATTAATCACACTTCTAGCAAACCGAAGCAGATAAACAAAATATTTAATTTTGTGGGCTTTTACTTACTGTATGGTACGATTTGTTAATTAAATATTAACCCTGTTTCCCTAAGGTTAACCCTTGCTAATTTGATCAACATACTTTTCCTACTATACTTTCTCTTCGTACGCAACGGGACAAGAGTTACCTCAAAACTTAGCATTCACTGAAAGATCTAAAATTCCAGAATACTGAATAAATCTGAAATCATCTCTTCATCGGCATTAGAAATACACACAGTAATCATCCAAGAAAGAATGTTGTTTGATCGCTGTATCCGTCTGTCCTGCGATTCAAGTAGCACCTTGGAGGAGGTCTTGTGTGAGATCTGATCAACGTATGACCGCATCACTTCACCGTCCTCATGGGAGGCAAACAAAACTTCCCCCGTTCATCAGATTTATTTCACATCATTTTGGACAGCTTTGAAGTCATCAATTCCGCTCATTACCTTTGAAAGATACATGAAAAGTACACTCAAGTGCCAACAAAGCACCCGATTTTCTCCTGTGCAAGATGGGACAAGATGAGCTCAGAGATTGAATCATGCGGCACAAGTACGACTTCCCCTGACAAAAATGGTGCTTTGAATGAAACCAAAGGTCTCCTAATTGAAATTAATTGTGGAAAAAGCTTTTGACGAAATGGCCGGAAACGTGATAAATTGAAAAACTGTTTTATTGTTCCAATATCTGGTTTTCTGATATTCTGATTGGGACAGAACTCAACTTCAATTATCACAAATTTCATCATTGTGAAATGACAAACGGCGTTTAGATAAAAATCAAATATCTCATGTTAACATTTGTATTTGCGATAACAGCCAATGATGCTTGTATTCAATTAAAACGCCTAAATCAATTATTGCTGCTGTTTGAAAATTGGAAAATTGAAATGAGATTCTGCGAGAGATCACTCAAGCAGAACAAGGTTTAAATTCTGTTTTCCTACTCACTTAGAAAGTGTCAGCTCCAATAATTACATGTGAAAAGTGAAAGCAAGAGGATTACCTGTCCTTGTCCACGACTGCTTTGCGTTCCAACTGATAAATTTGATCTTTGTGATCTTGCGCTACACGAGCTAATTCTTGTTCCATTAGTGCGAATTTGGCCATCAAATCCTCCTTCTGAACCTTGAATTCCTCGAGCGAGGCAAGTTTCCCACCTGAAAGGGAAAGATGGAGGTTTGAAAGGACTCTAGTTCATGACTTATATCGTCAGAGGAGCCCCATTGTGCCTTAGTTCAAGACTGAAGTTTGCGAAGACAGAAACACGTCGATACAGTTGCTACATACACTGAAGACTGTGAGAGAATTGATCGATGCATCACTGTAGAACAAGCAATCAGAAGCTTGCGATGCGTTGTCGTTTATTTTTTCAGTTGCGCTGTTTACTTTTTGAAGAAAAGTGAAAATCGCAAGATACAGAAATTCAATGGTCACGAAGAAAGAGTATTGAGTGCAACTTTGCACAAAGGACGCACTTCTACGATGAGATCTCGAGATCGGGTGACAGGTACGAGAACATGGAGAATATCGTCTTTTTTCATCGCGCGTTCACTTACTGGTGAAACTGTTGTTTTAAAAATCACAGGCTAATAATAGTAATTGGTTTAAGTCTTTAAGTAAGTTTTATTCAGCTGATTTGATTTCGTCATTGACTTAAATAACATATTCATTGAGTACTGATTTAAACAAGCATACATGCAAATAGAAAAATATTCAGCTGCATCCTCATTTTTAAGAGAGAACAGACATGAATAGCTGCCATTTCATCCAATATCAGCAGCTCAATATTCAACTCATCTATCTACATTGCGTTGACAAAAAGGAGCAATTGATTATTACAGGAGCACTGGCGAAATGTCAGTAGTAAGTTAAAAGTAGTATTTTATTAATTACTGCTGAAATTTCATTCAGTGTGTTGACTGCTAACGAATGAACCTGTATGAACGAATCAGCATATAGAAATGTTCAAGATGTCAATCGGTATTATCGTTTATCTTTATTAAGAAGGCTACACGACAGATCGGATAAAAATATATAAAATATTGAATAACGATATTATTCAAGAATAAATAATCGCCAATGCTTTAATTAAAATTAACTTTCTTATTGTTTCAACGGTAATTCAAGCAGCACAACTATTATAAAGGAAGCGCACTTGAGCCTCTCAGATCTCTGAGGGCAAACATTACTTGGACATGTGCTCATCAGCTCGTAAATTCGTAAAGGCCACAAAATATCATCCTCCAACCCTTCAATATCGAAGAATGTTTTGCTAGACAGTTTATGTCCACCTTTATCCGCCTTATTATTCCATTTTCTTCACACGTCTTTGACTTGATGCTGACGAAGTTCGTTTGATGACCGAATGACGTTATACATGACCCTTGAGAGTACATCTCTCTGATTGGCCTTCTTTGTCTCCAGAGGTCGTTTTGTTTCACCACCATGCTGCCACGCACATTCAGTACAATTTCACAGATATCTAGATGGACAATAACGTTTCCTCACTAACTGGTCAGGTGGCGGACATCAATATTTGATGTTCTCAAAATAGATCGAATTTTCTCTTTTAGAATTACTTAAAAATCCCTGTTTTTTGCAATATTCATCTGACTTAGTAAAATGAATTCTTTTTACAACTTGAGAGGGGAGTGGTCGATCGATCGGTCAGCAGAAGGAGAGACAATAAAAGAAGTTTCTCTGTTTAAGAGATTTAGAGTCGATTGATCTTCAGGAACTGCATTGCAAATTCAGTAAAAAAAGGGCAGAGTGAAGGAGGTTGTCATCCATGCGACATAATTACCAAGATATCATCAATACAAGGCAAGCAAAAGCAGGTTTCACTGTTCCAGTTGATCGGACTTGTCTTTGTTGCACTTGATAGAGGGAATAAAGAATTTCGAAAGAAAACAAGCGAAATGATCTCTTTGATCTGATGACATTTTATCTGAATTAAAACAATGTTTAAGCTACAGAAAGCCTCATAAGTCCATTGAAACCGACTATGTTTTGAAATTCGCGTCTGATTTCGAGTACATCAGCCAACCGTAAGAAATGTAGGGAAAAGAAAGATAAAAATGAGTTGTCTGTGTATTTTTTGCTCTGAGTTCTTTGCCGATAGCAGACGAGGTCATTTCAGACGTTTATCCACTCTGGAGCAAGACGATCCGAAAAGAAAATTACAGTACAATATTCATCTATTGTAGAAGATCGAAAACGTGCTGTTATCGATCTGGAAGTTGTGCAAAACACGAAACTCTGGACGCAAATTTGAGGAAAACTATTGAAAGCTGTTGATGATTGTTATCAGTTTTCGGACAGCAAATTCATCATCAGAGAAATGAGAAAAATCCTTCAGATGTGATGTGACTACAAGACGCTCATCTTCAAGCGAATGACTTTCATTACTCAGCGCATTACAATGAGTAAAAATCAGAGAGCAAGCAAGTTCCATGCACGGATAGTATGTTGAGAATACACAGGCTAAAAGCATAGACATTAGAACAAATTCCAAGTCAAATAATGCAGATAAAGCATGATACTAACACAATAAGATAAGTAGTATAAAAATTAATTGACGTAAAATAAGAGAATAGAGGAAAATACAGTTCATCGAAAGACTAATGTCTATGCCTGTGTATTCGTAGGCAATCCGCCTGTATCACTCTCATTTCGTCTCCTCAAGTCTCACAGACTCAACAATCCGCCTCTATCACTCCAGCAGTCTGGCAATGGACGAATCAATAGATATGACACTTTGTATTCATTCCCATGAATCTCATCCACCTAAAACTCTGTAACAAGTAATTGAATTGTCAAAATCATTTGTAACTGTGACTTAATTATTTCGTCGCTGCAATCATGCATATTATCGGATTTAGCATTCCATTGTCAACTTTTTTTCACTTCCCTTTAAAGTTAATTTGTAATCAAGACTGTCATTGATACACAAGTTTGACGCTAATGTTTACTTTATAAAATGAATCTGTGAACAAAGATAGGAGTCAGATTTCATGACATGTCCAATAAATGATATTCCCGATTCTCAATCCAAGATTGGAGGACAATGAGAGACGATACATCATATATTCCGATCTGCCAACTTCTATTCAAGTCTTGAAAGCGAGAATCATGCAGATAAAGCGAACCTATTTACTAGAAAGCGTTGATATTATTTAAGATGATTATCGCTCATTCATGGCTTGTTTGGAAAGCAACTAAACGAAATTAAAACAGATATGACTGTTTTTAGCTGATAACCTTTTGTTCAACTCTTTAAAATTATTAGAATTTTCTTTGTCGAGGAATTACGTCATTATTGAGGAAATTGACGAGAACTAATGAGAATTCTTGTCTTCTGTGAATTATCTGTTCATCAAGATCATGCAGTTGACCGACACATGATATAGAGGCGATATATCTCAGCAACTGTGGATTCAGTAGTTTTATGAGGATCCAATCACAATTCAAGTTGAGTTATTTGAATGGTAGTCATTCGGAAAATGTTACAAGACCTGAGGAACCATTTCTTCCAACAGGAAGTATCAGCACGTTCAGTCCCCATCCTCAGACATCACTTATTCAGGATGCAGCTTTACCTGAAGTAAACCTGAGATACGCAATTACACTACTGAAATGTCGGCTTCAGATAGCTGTCCAAAATAAACACGATGCCCGAGGAAAATTCAATCAATATGTTGACTTGTCATCATGATTGAGGAATATTCTAAGATACACTTTCTTTGCCATTCTTTTGAATGGCACATCATAATGCTGCTGAATCTGCAATGTCAAATGTACCTCGAATTAGCCCAGGTATTACTACATTACCAAGTGATGATCGGAGATAAGTAAAATATATCAAAGCGAGCACGGGACAGAATATTTTGCAGATATTCGAATCTGACAGCAGAATGCGCAAGTATAGACTAGATTATCAGGCCCACTCAAAGTGAATCGGAATATTTACAGCAGAAAGAAGATGAATCTCTGCTACACCGTAGCCTCGTCAGGTCTAAGATTGAATATTGTGCGCAATTCAGCTATGGTACAATGTGGAAAAAGGAAGACAACAATTATGTATCTCGTAATGATGATTTCTCTATCTATGCATGCGAAAGACATTTTTGAAATCTCAATCATCGTATATCTACATGTGTATTCATAGCATTGCTGCCCGCTTTTTTCCTACATTGTGTTTAGGTTCGTATATCTTCATTAGTTAAAATACTGAACCACTATATGCCGGTTTGGCATATTGCAGTTCAGAATAAAGAACGTAGATATATGAAAAACATTTTAATCATTCCATTTAAGTCCAAATTTGAATTAGAATTCTATGATGTTGAACAGCAATATGCTTCGTGGGTATATTGCGGTTCAATAGTAGCATATTGCAGTTCAGTTACATAGAAAACCGAAACACAATGATATTACAGTTTAGACATCGGAACCGCAATAAGCTATGGCTTCGAGCCTGACAGCCCTCAGCCTCACAGCATATTGCGGTTCAGCTGTCTAAACTGCAATATTACATTGTTGCGATCATAAATCCATGTTAATGCTTTATTATCATTAGCTGTAGGATCTTCTCATAGAAGTCGGAAAGTAAGTAATATTTGTTATTTCAGCGTAGAGGTGACATAAAAGTTCTCCAACGTGAAAAATATCGACAAGCTGAATTCAAGTCATAGTCATCTGTGAATGTGGACGTCATTCTTTAGGTAACATTGTTATAACCATAGAAATAAATTGTTTATCTGAAGTTGACTAGAATGGAAACTGACTCAAGGTCGCGGCACATCCGAGGGAACTAAGTTGGGGCATGAACCACCAATGAAAAGCTTCGATTTACTCATGTGACTGATTCTAACCCAATGATACAGACGTTGGCAGGTGCATCTAAGTGAAAATGCGTGCGATTTATGTGCCGCTATTGTGCATTGCATGAAGCTTAATTTCCATTCTAGAGGTTTTATTGTTGTCAATTTCTATGATTGCATGTTAGCCAAATATTCGGTCAACACACTACTTTCAGTGTTATTCGTGATAGCACGAGAATGTTCTTGATAGCGGACATGAAATGGGGGATTGGTTTGACCGATGTAAAAGTTGTCGCAGATGATACAAATAAATTTGTAAACTAGAAAGCGATCAGTGCAGAGAATATTACTCGGCAATCTCTTACAAATGTTATAATTAGGATGCTTCCTTTTGACTTTACTCGTTCTCAATGTATTGCTCCGATGCCAAGGTGTATCCATTAGTGTCGCATCGCAGTGGATGCCAAATCTTGCGCGTTTCAAACGAATAAATAACTTGAATGACAGTCTTCCTTTTAGTAGGTTATTTCAATAAATGTGATACTAGTAGTAACAAAATCGATCTGAGTTGCTTGGCAATGACCACAAAACACTGATAACTTGTTTGAGGCCCGATCCCTGAGGCCCGATGTAGGCAAGAAAACAAAGTCAGTTATACTTGTAAAACAAAAAACAAATTTATCTGATTTCGTGTAAGAAGTGTGGTTTGCAGTACGTAGGTCAAACTACTCAAGCTTTGCATTGTAGGTTAATGACATGCAGAACATTCTGCATGTGCAATTTAATTTCTAAATATCAAATTTTGTGATCACCAGAATGGCATTAATTTTAAAAAAAACCCATTTCTAACCTCACTGGCCCTAACACCTGACAGGAAGCCCTCCTTTCGAAGAACTATCCCTCGTCTGAACGGCGATTTCTTGCTTTTCTATCGCAAATATGAATTTCTGCTCAATTATTGCGACGTAAAAAACACTCGACTTCTTCTCTCCTAAAGAAGTGTTGAAAAGTCGTTGATTTTATCTCCACATTGGAAAAATTCCTCTCTCCAACGCAACCGCTTTATGGATCTGCGTGTTAAAACAAAATGAGTTTCGGACCTTTCATGGTTTAATCCTTAATTGTCTGTTATGGCCATCATTGTTCTTTATCACAATTTGCTCTTTAACTGCCGTTGGGTTATGTTTTTCACCTCCCTGTCTGGTCTTTATTCCTGCCCGCGGAAGACATCAGTGGAGGTCTGAAAATCTGATATCACTCAGAGACCGTCTGAATTCGTGACTCTAAACTGTGAGCGGAAATAACAATCCATCCTTTATTCTCAGATCAGATCAGAGGCAGGAAGTGTTCTAATATCAGCGAATCGTTTGCAAGACGTTCTAGAATGCAAGTCATAAAACACTTTTGTTCCATCTATTCCGATGCGATTTGAAGTCAGGCAATGATCCGGCAATCTTACAACCTCTGCTTTTCATCTCTCTCTCCTGAAATAAGCCTGGCCAAATCCTATTTCAAGTAGAACTCGACTGTGCCACAAATGTGCTTAGGAGTGCTGAAATTTCATAGATAGCCAATCTCGCATGCTCGGTGTTTCGGACGCGTCTTCCGAGGCCTCTCTGCCTGCTAGGAAGGGTCTTGTGAGCTCAAAAGATTCCCTTTGATAGTACTTAAAACCAAGAGCAGGTTGTGGATGGATTGGTATCATGGTTGGTTCCAAACTCATGCGAGCTGAGAATGTGGCCATGAGACGCCACAGCGCGAGTGAACACGCCCCTGATAAGTGGAGGATTGCTGAAAGTCAGCATTTCGCTGAAGCGCGAAGTGGTGACCTTCCCATAAAAGCAGCAATGTCCATTATGTACTTGAAGGAGTGTCCCTGTATCACTGTGGATGTATGCATCCTTTGCGACATATCAGGGCCTCCGAGGGTGATGCAGGGCTGCTGTTAGCTTGGTACTGGTTAAATGAGTCAGATTGCTGCTCCTGTGAGTCCTACTCTACACCTGCGGGTAACTCAGTTATTTAGAATGACAGCTGCAAGTATGGAAACATAAATTTCATATGATAATTTCGTCTCTATAACTCAGCAACCATTCCTAACATCTGACGCTTCACGTCATTACCCGCAATAGAGGAAGAATTCATGCAATAACTGAAACAACACGTGACAAACCTAATTTTGATTAACTTTAATGCTTTGAAACACCTCATAGAACTGAACCGAATCGCACAGGCAGGCCTACCACTGATTTTTGCACACAACTACAGCACAAGTTCAGAGAAAGTTCACGTTCTACCCACATTTTCCTTTAAAGCATCAATCAACGCTGACACATGGTCGGGGATCGAACCCAGGTCCCCAGATGCGAGAGCACACACTATACCACAAGGCCAGTGCACCAGTGATTGGAAGAATGAATTTCACGGATGTTGGCCGCATTCTACCGCTTGCTATTCATTGTACAGTCCGTTTCATAAAAAGTGGATCATCCTAGAATTTGACTAAATAAAACATAAGTATGATACAGAAAGCATTTTTCATGTTATTTCATGTCCCTAATATAATTAAATGTCCTTATATAATCTGATAAGCTATGATACAGTAACGGTTCTTAAGAAGCTAATATTTTGTGGCCCTACCCTCATTGTCAATGACATTACCAATTCGTCTAGGCATTGATTCGATGATATCGTTGATTTTTGACTGATCTAACTTTCTCCACTCTCTTTTTAACAGTGACGTAAGTTGTGATACGCCATCTGTAGGTAGCAGTGAACGACGAACATTACGTTTTAGAATACTCCATACATTTTCTATGGGATTCAGATCAGGAGAACGAGCTGGCCAAGATAATGTCCTAAGCCCTAATTGAGACTTGCGTAAGTTGACTCTACTACTCCTGTGACACGTAGCATTATCATCCATAAATAACCAAGTCGATGGATCACCAAGTTGATCTGTCATTTGGCCAATGTTCATTCGTAAAACATTCACATAGCGTTCAGAATTCATGGTTCCTTGCTGTATGTGAAGTTCAGAGCGGCCATTGGTCCAAATGCCAGCCCAAATCAGTAGAGTCGCACCACCTTGTACCCGGGGACGATGTAAATGTCTCGGAATTTCCTGATCAGATTTTATCCATAATCTCAATCGACCATCACTATCCTTCAAACGGACTGATGCCTCATCAGACCAGACAACCCGATCCCATTGATTTCGCCGGTGACAATGACTCATTGCCCATCTGAGACGTCTTTTTGTATGCTGATCTGATAATTCGATCTGAGAGGGCCTCTTACAGCTCTTGAAATTCGACTCAATAAGTCTTCTACGAATAGTGGACTTAGAAATAGACGAGTCTAGTGCAGCCATCTCAGTTAACGAGAGACTTGGATCAACTTTTAACAAATCTCAAAATTAGGCGGTCTCTACGTTTGGATGTTTTGCGTGGACGGCCAGAGCCCTCTTTACGACAGAGTCGAAAATCATCATTATGCCATCGATGCACATTTGTGTAAGGGACATTTAGTCGCTTGCTTGTAGCTCGCAAAGAAAACACTAGTTCTAGCAAGGCTGACACTCTGCCTTTTGTGAATGCGATCTCGTTATTGTTCATTTGTGCTTTGTATTGTTTTCAACCGGTAAGAGATAGATTTCTAGTTGAAAGCAATCAGGAGTGCTGCCAACACCACCGCAACGAAGTCAGGAAGCTATGGAACATGAAGTCCAGTTAATCACATGTAGCAGTTACATTATTGTTGATGAATAATGGTGCTATACTGGCTCTGATTGACCGATTTTCTTTATTTTTGTTTTGCTTGATAGCTTTTGGCTTGTAGAACAACATATTACATAACAAAGGAAACAAATGTAATTTTATAAGAGTGAGGTATGATTTTCTGTAACATTGCTAATCTACTACTTTTTTTATCTATAACAGGAAAGCAACTCAATATTCATGCTTGAAATTTCCAACAATGATATTAGTAAGCACAACTAACATATCTTCCAAATTTCAGAGAAATTCGTTCAAGTTTGGCGGAGTTAGACAAAGTTGAAGTTAAGGCGATGTTTAAGGGTGATCCATTTTTTATGAAACAATCTGTATATCGTCGCATCGCCTACCATTACCTAACAACTTCTCTCTCTCTTGTTTTCACCACATTTTGTCATTTTCCTGGCCATTATCTCACGGCTGGTAGATCCACTTCAAAATCTCTCCGTGTTGAATGCTTCTGACAATCATTAACTGTTTAAAGTCCGGAACTTCGCAATGGGTTTCTAACTGAGTGAAAATCAGGAAAACGAATAAACAGCTTCGTTTTCCTGCACATTGTTGTGTTCTTATATGACTCTCGCTGTCAAATCTTTGTGTTGATCAAATAGAACTACAATTGCTGGAAAAGAAGTTCCACTTGGCGTTTTTGATGCAAGTTAATTGGTTGTACTTGTTCCGAACAATTAACTGTTCATCGTTAGAGATAACTTAACGTGCCTTTCCGATGATGAAAACTCTTTGCTTAATATTCGCGTCATTTTCACACTACTTGTCGATTCTACTTGAAAAGAGAAGTATTGTTGAGGCCAGTGAGTCATCAGAACCTGTTCTGTTCATTACACGTGCTGGTAGATTACAAAATCATTTCTGCATTAGCACATTTCCTGAATTAGTGAATGATTTTGTAAAACTGACAAAAAACGGATTAGGCTAAGTTACCACGCGGTTTCATCGATATCAGAATTGACAAAGATAATTAGTAGCGGTAAATTGAAATCAACACACACTCGTGATAGTCAATTGAAAGTGAAATCTCCGATTTTTTCCTCCCAATTGTCATTTGTAATGAAAATTACTTCCACCTTTGACTGTGAAACAAAAGTCTGCTCACTGATGGCAGATATTGTCGACTAAATATAGCGGCTGTCGCAGGAGAGGCAAAGCGAGGTTACACAGCTTTGTTTTACGATTGCACAGTCGACAGTTCCATTCTTCAAGGGATGGTGGGAAGCCAAAGTCTTGGTAGCCGCGGTAGCGCGCGTGGCACAGTGGCCAGAGGCTCTGTACTCAATCCTACAGTCACGAGGTCGAGTCCTGTCGTGGCACAATGGCCACAGGATCTGCTTCTGGGTCTGTCAGTCCAGAGCACAAGTCCACGAGGGTCACAATGGCACACAGGATCTGGTTCTGGGAGAGGGCCGGGGCTGGTCGAGTCTGCGTGGAACAGTGGCCTGAGCGGTGCCTTCTAGGTCCCACAGTCACGAGGTCGAGTCCTGTAGTGGCACAATGGCCACAGGATCTGCTTCTGGGTCCCACAGTCACGAGGTCGAGTCCTGTAGTGGCACAATGGCCACAGGATCTGCTTCTGGGTCCCACAGTCACGAGGTCGAGTCCTGTCGTGGAACAGTGGCCAGAGGCGCTGCTTCCTGATCCTACGGTTGTGCGTTCGAGTCTGACGACACAAAATTCCAAAGGCTCTCTGTTTTGCATGAGTGTGATTCCTCATGGGCAAAACAAACCGGCTAAATTATTTAATTTATATATTATGAAACCGATGAATGAAAAACTCCACTGATATGATAATAATGGAAATAGAGCCGACAATTTTTTTATTCCTAACCTCTTCACCAATATTTTGGACTCTCTAAAATCTCTATAGGTTGAGGTCGGAAGAAACCAACCCTGGATTGGCACGCCTCTTGACCCAGCAACTCTCTAGCAATCGATACTCACTCAGAATCATGTTCTCAGAAGTCAATTGTTCTTTCGTCTCTTGAAATTCTCCTTTCAATTGTTCCAACTGAGCTTCATAGGTCTCCTTTTCAGAATCTCTGGCCTCCTGAAGTTGTGTCAGTTCGTAATTCAATTCAGAAATTTCATCGCCTGAAAACAAACAAAGTTCGATTAAAACATGAGAATATCTACCTGATGAGTATTCTTTGCTTGACTGTCAATAGAATTCAGTGAAAACAGAGCACTTTCACGCAATCTCTAACAAAGCTTTGAACAAACTATCAGAATTCTATACTTCTGAAAATCACAAAATCACAACTCAATAACCTAAAATTTGTGACGATCTCGTAGGATGCATGCAGCATAGAGAAGCATCATTAGTATGTTGCCATGATATTTCATAATTCATATTCCATGATGACAACATAATTAAACAAAAAAGGAAGGCCGACATCTTTTCTCGTCGCCACTCTTCTCATTTGTCTATTTGCAACCGAAGAAGGTACACCCGCATAGTTGTCTCACGTTCTCTCATTTGTTAGCTTAAACGACATTAAATTAAAGAAGATCCGCGAGCCAATATGTTGCTGGCAAGGGCACGTGGCCTAAAAATTGTCTGACTTCGTCTTCTAGATGTAAACAATCAAATACCTTTTGTTACTTAATTAAGAACAGGAGGGAACGCTCAAAACGTCGGGGTTGCCGCTACAGTAACCGCTACACTCATGTACCTTTTTCTATAGACCCTACCTTTTGTTGATACAGACCCTAACTTTTGTTGAATTAGCTAGATTTAAAGCAGGTTTTCCATCTAGAGATATAAAGTACTGAAAAGGCGCCTTAGACATTTACCTCAGACAAAAGTACACGTGAATGACGTCATCGTTCACCTCAGACAAAAGTACACGTGAATGACGTCATCGTTCACCTCAGACAAACACACGTGAATGACGATATTGTTCTCAAGGCATGAAGATATGCACAACAACGACAATACGAAGTGTGCAGAACAGAACTGGGCTCTCACCTCGCTGTTGTAGAGATTTGCGGAGATAATCGCAGATTTCTTTCTTGTCCGTAATCATTTGATCGAAGTGATCAGAGAAGATCTGATTCATGATATCCAATTCATCGCATTTCCTCTGAAATCTGGAAGAAAATACCATGAGATTTCGGCGGACCTCACTTTCATCATCTGAACTCTGAATGGAAAACGAGCAATTGTGAAAAAATTCCTTCGGAGTGATCTTCAGTCACTATTTTCTACAATTCAGTTACACATGTCAAGTAAATTGAGAGTGAAGTGAAGTTCTCAAATATGATTCTGCACACAGTAATAGCTATTTAGTTCTATCAATCATTCTGCGATTGTCATTCACAGCCGGCGGAATCAGAGTTCGCACCAAATATTTGCGGATAATTTTTTGTTTCAGTATTGAATGCAGGAAATCTGATTCTGTCATTGTACAGTGTCATGTAAAACAGAAATGGGCACCCTGTAGGCCGCAGGGGCATCAGTAGTTGTCAAGCTGTCTTTCGGCGATTGTTTTCTTTCAGCGTTCAAAGTAAACTTTCATGCAAGTCTAGCAATGAAATTTCTTGTATTTTGTATAACAGTAAATGTTTTCCTTAATAAAATAGTAAAACAGAAGGAAATTGAGACGAATAAAGCATACTTTAATACTTATGTTAGATAAAGGAATTTCAATCACTGTGGAAAACCTCCCTCATAACTTTGCGACTGATTTACATGTATCGAAATCATAGAAAATAGAATAGATGCAATTAACAGAATGCGTGTCTTTTAGGGATATTAGCCATCCTGACATTTAGTGCAGAGTAGCCGACTTTCAAACGTCTTATTCGCCCATGCATTTTCAAGTCGAGAATTCATTCTAGGGAACAAAGGAGTGGGAAAGCCTTCATACACGAGGTTTACGTTCGCTAGTAACCTCTAGCAAGAACGCTGACATCTCACAAGGACAGATGCGATCCCTGGACCTTCTGCAGCTTAGTACCGAAGCCCTCCCCTTAACCAACTGGCATATGCTACCAATACTTACCGGCATGGAAATTATCCGAGAATATTTGAAGCTTCCAAGAAGCTGGCAACATCTTCATCTGTTCGATAGGATTCAATACATCTCAAGTCATCATCGATATCCCATATCTCAAGGAAGACCAACTTAAGTAATAAGCAGCCAACTTTGAATAAGAAGCATTTCAGACACCGTTCTGCACGTGCGTATAACAGATTGTATTGACGCTGGTGTGCTTTACATCCCATTGAAATTTGAAGTCATTTGGAAGCTTAAACCAATGTTGTTTAACTAAGCTATTACGATTCAACGCGTTTAAGTTTTTCTGAAATCAACCGATGCGTCAAGTAGTTTCCATATACCATATATCTTCTAATAGTACCCGGGGTTCTATTAATTCATGTTGCTCTTACCCGGGTTATATTTAATTACATTTAAAATTTACCGGTAAAAACACGATATAAACCATAGTATTCGGTCAATCTACATAAAAATACCGACGCATTATATGACGGCTGTCGCTACTACTAGTATATATCTTTCTTACATACGCCTGCGATATCTTGAGTAGCCTAGGTATTCTTGCAGCATACTTACTCTAACATTATCATTATTCAACACTTAAGTTCGTATTTATCTTTTGTCTCTTTAATACCAGTATTGTATGTGTGAAAGTCTTCCATATTTCCAAAGCAGACAAGCGCTTGTCATTGAGTAAGAAAATGAACATACCACCATCATGTGTAGCCTGTGTGTGATACCTGGGAGCGTACGAGTATACCGGCACATTATTAAAGATGGAAACTACATGTAGAATTCACTGTGTCACTATCAGCCCACTAATTACATCAGTAACGGGATGTTTCTCTATGCTCTACACATAGAAATTGACAACAATAAAACCTCTAGCATGGAAATTAAGCTTCATGCAATGCACAATAACGGTACATAAATCGCACGCACTTTCACTTAGATGCACCTGCTAACGTCTGTATCATTGGGTTAGAATCAGTCGCATGAGTAAATCGAAGCTTTTAATTGGTTATTCATGCCCCAACTTAGTTCCCTCGGATGTGCCGCGACCTTGAGTCAATTTCCATTCTAGTCAACTTCAGATAAACAATCTATTTCTATGGGTCTACAGGGTCCGTAAGATGCTTCTGAGTCAGATCCGGGTTCTATCAGAGACCCCGGGCTCTATGTAATGGATAGAGGATGGCTATGCGATTCTCCGGGATATAGAGAGGGAAATTATTTGATGAATCCCGAGGGATATATCAAATAATTTCACGAGCTATGTCAGAGAATCGTATAGTTATCCTCTATCAGTTATAAAGCATGCCAGATTATTAGGACCATAGATGTCCGCGATAGAATCCTTCTCTACCAAGATTTTCCCTGAGGACAAATTTAATCAAATATAGAAGGGATTCTGAAATACGATTCTACAACTATATAATAATCTGGTATACTTTATTATATGATATACGGTACATTTAAAGTATTACGCTATATGACCCCATGATTCATT
The DNA here is from genome assembly GCA_907163375.1 of Prostheceraeus crozeri. Lineage (NCBI taxonomy): Eukaryota > Metazoa > Platyhelminthes > Polycladida > Euryleptidae > Prostheceraeus > Prostheceraeus crozeri. Next base: position 515,497 of record CAJQUW010001113.1, on the reverse strand, counting down.
GGTCCAGAGGGTCGGCGGACCGGGGACTCGTCTCCGAACCATTTCAGCTATCAATTCTTGACACAATGCATCATATTAGAAACACTCACCGGACAAGTCGCTTTTCGAGGTCTCGTATTTGAATAAGATAGAATTCTTTGCCAAGAACAGACAGGTTTTCAGCATCTTTTGGCGCCTCTTCAATTTTCGCCGACTTCTTCCCGCTCTTCTTACCCTTCTTGCCACTACGTTTCTTCTTCGGAGGCATAATAGCTCTGAAGCACAAAAGCATTTGCTATAGAAATACTTTCCCATGGACATATCAGATATAGGAATTGCTTTTCTATAAGAGCAATGCATTTTTAAAAACTTATTGAAAGGTGAATTTTGGTATCTGAATAAAATTCAACTTTTCAACAATTTCTTTCAAAAAATTCAAATATATTTTCTCCGTCCGTATTCACACTAAAAAATGAATGTCTGATCTTCCTATCGTTTAGGGCGCATAAAATACAAATCTTGTGATATAGTGTTGAATTTTTAACAATGAAGACAAACGACACCTGTAACATTCTTTTGATGCAGAAATATAAGATGCAGTTTATTTTGTCAGGGAATTCCTTTGTTCGTATGGGAAAGTATTCCTTTAATGTAGTATCCGCAGTTTTCAACGAACTCAACTTCAAAATATTTTCTTTCCATTCAAACTGTAATGCTCAATAGCAACAGAAGCATTGAAAATTTTAAAATGTTATTCATAAATTGCTTTCCATCAAAAATTGCTATTGATGATTAAAATACAAATATAATGCCAAATAGCAACTAAAATGATACCAGGGAAGAATCATCGGCCGTGCAGCCACGATAACTTATGACTAATCTTGATATGCTCCAAAATAATGAAAGTGAAGCAAAATCGATGTTTTTGAAAGCAAGATTAATACAATTCAATGAGATTCAAGCTCTGAACGGAAAAAAATCATGAAATCAAATCATTTAATACTTAAATCTTCTGCTTTAGTGAATATAATATTTCTGATGAACTTGAAGATTCTATTGAATTGTTTTGTTCTACACACATCTGTTGTCAAACATTGAAAGGATATCTGGTTATAAAAGAAGAAAATGATATAAAAATTCTACAATGGTTCTTTTTTCAATTTAATATTGATCCTGTGCTTCAAAGCTCCGAAAAAAATTTCTGGGCAAATTGTGCTTTATTGTTAAGAATTTTGTTAATATAAGTTAACCGACAGCGAGTGATCACCAATACCGCGAATGATCAATTCAGATTAATTACTGATCGTTATGAAATTGAATTCACTTGAAAGCAAAGTTATACTTATTGTAGACTCCGTCAACATTCTACCTTGATAGAAATGGCATTCAATATGAATGCAAGCGAGGAATAGCTCATCTTCCCTTTTTAGCAACTGTTCATAATACATTCAAAAAAAAGCAGAAACATTTTAGGAGAATAACAAATTAAAGTGATGCAATCAGTGCCTTTTGAGCTCTGCTGTTGTGTCTACCCTACAAAATAAAGAGCCTAAAACGACAGATACCTGTCGAAGTATAGATTAAGATTTATGTGATTCGTTATGTCACAAGTTGCATGGTTATCGGAATCCTCCCATATAAATACTGATGAAATTAAAATAATGCTGATGTTGAAGGGCGCAAGCAAAAAGAAACAGTCATGCACAATATCTTCATGATAATCGCCTGATCAATAATGTTTTCTGAAATCTTTGAAACGTTAGAAGTTAGATGATGATACGAACGTCAGATCAAGCACTTTAGTTCAATGTGAGTATCAAACATCCTTATTTTTCTTGAATATCATTCGAACTTTTAGTATGAAGATGGATTTCTGGTCATCGAAATTCTCTACCGGAGATGAAAGCTATTGGCAGCTATCAACATTGACATTCGGTCAATAAATTCCCCGATTCTTTTGGTGAAATAGTTGTCGTATGGCAGAGATGAAAAAGTACGATAGGGGGCAACACGTGCTTAAGCTATTCTTTTAAGTTGGGCATATTCATCATTTGGCCAAGCAAACTGGAACTCTGCGACCTCTTAGTGGTCAGTTAGTTCAACTCCTCTGTAGATGGAAGTCTTGGGCCTTTCCAAACTGCATTGACGCGCCCTTGAGGGGAGAAGCAGGGCGTCCAGATGCCAAGTAACCAGGTGTTCAAATACCGTTAGGTCAAGAATCTGGATATTTTACTTTAATATCAATAATTAGATTCTAGGAGAATTCGTCTGTCCACTGATTAACCACCGACTGCTTTACTTGAAATTCAAAATATCAGCCACCATCATGAGTGCAGCAAAGTCACGTTTTTGAATCGGAAATCAAAGTAAAGAAATTATTTGAACAAAAATGAGCCATTGCTTGTGTAACTTCAAATCAAAGTTTTTTTCTGATGTCCAATCATGAGCGAAAACTTGGATTATCTCATGTAAACCAACAAAACCAAAATCCATGCGCTCGACACAATGTGAGCTGATCGTTAACCCCGGAAAACCAGGTGCAAGAAAAAGTGGGAGAAGAGAGATTATTCATACTTTTCAAAACTGCTTACTTATTCTGACTTCGTTAAACATATATTTAGTGATTCGAAAACATTTAAGTACCAGTATGAGCATGGGACAGTAGTGACCCATCCATTAGGTTTCATTGCAAACTATATAACATTACTTCATTAAAAAGTATTTCATTTCCATTACAGCTAAATCTTCTCGTGTGCTCATGCCCTCAATCAACTACATTATCAGCAGATTTATCATTTCCTTTTAAAATTTTCGCGACTATATTTTGTTCAAAGTTGTGATAGTTTACGTGCAAGCGTACGAACATTATGAATGTAAGCATCAAAGTCTGATGTGCAAATCTCACTGTTGCGTCTAAAATATCGTGTTATCATGTTATTATGTTTAAAAGAAAAGCGATTTAAATTGATTTAGCAACAAGTGATAAATGTTCTAGTTATTTTATATAACTCGAATAAGCAATTCTGTCTGTCATTACACAAGTTATTTCATTCTACCATGACGGGTGACCCAAATGAATTACTAGCGTCCAACCAACATTTAAGAAGCGGTGCTGAATAAATGATTGCATGTAGGGTGATGCATAGTTTGCAAACGGTATTGATGAACACGTATGAAATCTGTCATTTCAGATGGAGACTTTTACCCTCATAAATCACAATTTTTAAAGAGCTTTGGTGATCAATTGGGTTTTCCGGGGCTAAACGGCACGGATTTTGACCAAACTGTGACACAAATTCTTACGTAGCCATTTTCTTCATTGATTCTTGTTCTATTTCTATAGCTGTAAACCAATAGAAATGCATCTATGAAATGGTGAACAATAAGTCAATATTTCGATTCATCCATCAGTGTTAAGGTATTTTCAACTGACAGCATTCTTGCTACGATTCTATGAAACGCTTATGACGCTTGTAAATAAACAGTGATAATATTATCCGTCTGAATGAAGCTAACTCGACAGAAGAATTATTGTCTAAATATTTCGTGTCGATTACAAGGAATGCAGATAGTCCGACAGCTAGGTCCTCGTGGTGCTGTATGTCTCACATTAATCAAAATCGTCTTGAATAAATATGAGTAGTTATGTTAAATTCAAATGGTCAATTCCATTCAAACGAAAGAAACAAACATTATTAAACTAGAAGCATTTTTAAATTATAAAACATCCACTTTAACAAACACAAATCGCAGGCAAGTTCAAGGTCATAAATTCAACTGCCATGCAAGGTAGGGGATATTCTATAATAAAGTAGAAAATGAAAACTGCACACAGCAGATCGTACACAATTCAAGACATCATTCAAGCTTCAGAGTGAAGGACAACAGCTTGAAAGCATTCGCGAGAAGTGATATAAGGACTAAATTCACGGTTTATTTAGGATTTGAACATTTTAGTACAATTACCTAGGTATGTCGCTACTAGTAAAATCGTTGAGAAAATCGCATAGCATTAAGAAGTCAGACAATAGGATCAGAGAACAAGATTCCATCTCCTTCCTTGGATTGGCGGTTACGAAAGACTTGTCATGGAAACCGTACACTCTGTCCATCATCAAGCAGACAGCTCAACGCATTGGTAGTCTCTATCGTGCCAGCAGCTATCTTTCACCACAGACTGTCTGCTATCTTTACAAGTCCACTATTCGTCCTCACCTTCTTGAACGGGTTCAGAAATGTGTCGAGAATCTTATGAATGAAAACCTCGCTGCGAGTTGCAAACTGCTCTCCGTCAACCGGGACGTCTCTTCTACAGATACTATTTCGGTAGAAGCAGCTGTGCAGTGAATAAATGCGTATCCAAACCTAAGATCTTCTGCAGAAGCACACACGGAGATAGTCTACTCACATGCTATCATCTGAGCTTCCCAAAACTACCTTCCCTGGCCAACACAATCTTGATGCTTTAGGTGCGAATAGGCTGATGGGGACAACTTAATCAGATAAGATCTGAAATTTTGCTTTTATTTGTTTAAAATAATGTAATTTCATTGAGCAACCCCTAGCTTCGTTGAAGGCTTGCAGCTGTGCTGGGGTGAAAATTCTGTAAAAACGAATAATTTCTCAATGCGTCTCTTATTACTTATTATCAAAAGTATGCAAAACTTTGAAGAATAAGTTTAGACGCAAGAATTTAGAACTAGATTTGAAAATTGTAAACTGGAAATAGTATGTAGGCTACATCCTTGAAAAGACAAAAAGACACAAGTTTAAATAATTTCATGACTTAAGTGCTAACTACTCACTAACCCAAAGGCTAAGATTAATTTTCAGCTGTAAAAGCACCTTCGTAATTGATCTGCTCGCTCAAGCATGCATAGCTTTAACTATATTCATGTTATGCTTTGTGGAAGCCATTATCTTTGCAACTACAGATCTACGATCGCGCTTTTGCAATTCGAGTCGCATTCTATTTTCGTGTTGATTGCAAACTATAGGTTAGAGATGATTTGATAACTTAACCTGCTATAGTTAAAGACGTGATACACATATTTACATTATCCCGTCCAGGGATTTCATCAGCTGCCCGGGACACTGCCTATCTACATTCTGCAATCCATTTTGTTTCACAACGATGAAAAAATCATTCATTGCCCTTTACGGATGTGTCGGCTAGGGACGCGATGTAGTTGACCGATACATGGCCAAGTCGCGAGGATTATAGCTTACCCGACGACGTCGTTCTGATGCTGTCCGGCATTTTTGCGTCGTTCTAAGTGCATATCATCTCAATTCATCTGTTTTTTGCACCAATCTGCTCCTTTCTTCGCCGTCAGTGTCATTCTGGAATGAGATTACTACCTTCTGTCACCGTTCGTCCATATTTCCCAATTTTCGGCAATTTCTGATTATTGAAGACAGAGATTAGTGTTCCGTGCTTCTGTCTGTGGTTGGGGTGTAGAGACTTTGCTGCGTAAAAGTTTGGTAGCTCTCGATCGATAAAAACCAATTTTATGAAATACATTCCGTGTCGGATCAAGTTTAAGTGGTCCATTGGTTCACAAGCTAGAGTAAAGTGCGCAAGGTCACGGGTTCAGAACTGGTGTCTCTTACCGTTTTTGAAGTTTTTCCTTTATTTTCGATACCAAGCGTTCAACACGGTCAGGCAGTGCATCAGCGGCTGCCAGCACGTATAGTTGGGAGGAAATTAAAAGGTTAATCGCAGAATCCACAGACTCTGTAACTATGTGAAAAGATTTGATTGAAGTCAAAGATACATGTATATTATCCTCCTTCAACGGACGTATTGAAGCAATCGAAGAAGTCTTCAAAATGGTTCACTCTAATTTTCAGAAATTGATATCCGAGGTGGATGTGCTGAAGGTTAGCTTAGATAGAAACGATGGAACACTGTTTGTCAGAGTTCCATAGCAGGATGGCTATAGCTAACAATATCATCATTTAAGGACTCTCTGAGAAGAATAGTAGTGCAATTGATGAGCGAAAAAGCTTCGACAAGTCCACTGTACGGAACATCTTCGACGAATTTGGTGCTTCTCATGTTGATTTCTCTGAATGTCATGGAATGGGAATGAAGAGGAATGAAGGCCATCAAACTCTTAAGCTTCGCATAAATGACTCCGAGAAGAGAGCTGAAATACGTCCAAGATCGAGAAATTGAAGGAACTCACAAATTTACAGCAGGATCTTTATAAACCTGATAGAACTCCAGTGCAGCAAGAGAAAGAGAGGAATTTGAGAGATGAGTTGAAAGAAGGGAAGCAAATAGGTAAAGTTATTGTGGTGTATAAAGGAACTGTGATGACCTGAACTAATGGTAAAAAAAAATTCGTACTCGGATTTTATAAATGATGCGTGTGCTTCGATTCTTATATTCAATGCGAGATCTAGAATTGGAAAGTTTGATGATTTATGTGTTACAGTTAATCATCTGAATTCTGATGTGATCATGGTGATACAGACATGGTTAACTGAAGATTACAGCAGTGATCTACTTCATATTCCTCGCGATGAATTATTCCGTTCAGACAGAAGAATTCGTCGTGGTAGCGGCGTTTGTACATAGGTTCATGAGCGATCGATTTAGGGCCTCTAGACTTGCTCTCTCGGACAGCGTTTGCTTATTGACTTATATGTTGGCCCTCGACACTTGATATGTTGCAACATCTATGTGCCATAAGGTCTATGCAAAAGTGAGCATGATGGAACAGTGAATCTTCTTACTGACATTTTCAATGACAATTTGAACAAAGATGCTAATGCTAACTTTATTGTGGGAGGTAACTTTTATGACTTTCCTGATTCCTTTTTGTGAGAAATTTAACTTGACAAACAAAGTCAATTCACTAACCCGCCTGAGCTCAATTTTAGACAAACTTTAAGTTAGCGAAGTGTTATGTCAAATTTAAGAAGATTGCGCCGTCGTCTGACCTCCGGTTGAGGACTACGGCCATAATATCATTCTTCTACGTCCATTAGTGGCCCCTTGAAGGCAATAATGAAGAGTGTTTGGTGCCAGTGTGGGATCTTCAATCTTCATTTTTGTGTGATGATTAGTTGGAAGTGATGAATTTTGATTATCTGCAAGATTTTTTGACTGTAGACGAAATGGCTACTGTGTTTTATGATCAACTGAACTTCTGTTCGTCTGCTGTTCCATGTGAACTCATCAAGTTTCAGGCAGAGAGAAGCCTTGGATAACACCGGTCCTCAATTTATTGGTCAATAAGAGATGGCAAGCATTTAGACCGGCAACAATATAATCATTATAAATCTGAAGTGAACATTGAAATTTCGAAGGCGAAGCATGTGTGGGCTGGAAAACAACGTCAAACCACGAAGGGATTGTGGAATGTTGTCAATGAAATAAATGGAAAACGCAACAAGACTCATCTTTTTCCTTGGCATCTCGCTAATCCACAAATGATGACCTTATTCAAGACCTTGCGGCGAATTGTCAGCATCTTCAACTTTGACGAAGATGCTAGGCTCCTTCCTTTCAATGACATACATTGGGGTTTCTTCATCTTGAGTAAAAAAGTGCTTCGAAAACTCATAAAATTGAACCCAAGGAAATCAATTGGGCGTGACATCATTCCGATTAAATAATTGATTGTTGGTGCTTCACATTTATGCAAACCGTTGAGTGAAACACTTTATCGGTCAATTCAAGAAAAGAAATTTCCTTCAATATTCAAGTTCGCTCTGATTCAATATTGAAGTAGAAAAGCTATCATCGCTTCGTCATTCACTTCGTTTTCTTGCTGCATGAATATGCATGAATAATGATCAACAAATGGTAGCAGAGCCTTTATGACAATGGATTCCGAAGTCAAATATGTCACTGTCAAAGCCCTACCTCTGATTTGGAAGGATTGTCGCATCAAAATTGTAAGGGGATCTTCAGATATGGAGATGTGGAATGTAAGGTCTCTATAAAACGAATGAAAATCCCATGCGAAATTGATGGGCAGAATATTTTGATAAAGACTGCTGTCGACTCACGTGATCTACCGTTGTTGCTCAGCAAAGGCAGTTGCAATGATGGATTTCATAAATGTTTAGATTGCAATATTCGGTTAGATGGTCAAGGCTATCGAGAACGATACTAGATGTTGTTGCATTTCATTAGGTCCAAATCCAGAGAATTTATTAATTTCATTCATTGATGACGAAGAAGAGTTGCCCATTTCTTGATTACGTATTTTATGAACATTTCTTGAGTCATGGACTGTTAATAGCTTCTTCTATTTTATGCATTCGCTATTATAAAAGTGCATTTTCTGGTTGCTTACAGTAGAACATTACATTTTTTGCATTCATTGCAGGGCCTATGCCTTATACACATACATGGGTCACTAATTCTTTTCAGACGTGCACATGATCCCTTTTTAGAATTTCTGAAAACAAACGCGCCGAAGCCAGGGCCAGGCGTGCCAGATTCAAAATTGATGCGTCTGCGCGCCAGACATTTTCATCTATTTTCAGAATTTCAGAGAACAAGATGCCATTGCGCCAAAGCCGACCTTCCAGCGGGAACCGGCTTCTCTAAAGTGCACTGGATACTTATAAAGTTTGAGCAAAATCTAAAAGAAGGTGATAATCGAGAGTTTTACGTTGACTTGCGCGCAAGTTGTCAAGTGGAGGTACAGGATATTCAAAGTACCTCATAACACTGACCAAAACGAATTAGCGTATAATTTTCTCATGACGATTGAGGCCTGAAACTAAACCTTCATGCAGAAAGGAACCACTGTTGATACTGAACTTTGTATGCAATGTAGAGCTGACAAACAAAACTACAACTATCTGTTCTTTTGAATTGTGCATATAAAAATATGTAGCCTGCTCCAGGCAAGTCTTTCAATCAACAAAATCATATGACAGTTCGCCACCTTGAGCTCTAAAATGCTTTCCTTTGAAAATTTTTACGAATTTTACGAAGCACATGCGATGAAAATTAAATAGTATTTAATTAAGAATAAATGCAGCAATTATCTTGGTAGTTTTTAAAAAGATTGTTGACTTTGGTAACCTATTGATTACAATAACCATTGAGCTTAAACAAATAACTATAAACCGAGCAGCTCTTAATTGTTTTTGTTTTTCATTATTTTTGTACTCAGTAGTGCACCATTTTGTGTTTATCCCTCCAAAATGCTTACAGGAAAGCCAAAAACAGAATGAGCCAGAGCAGAATGATGACTGAGTGTGGGAGACGGTTTGCCAAAGAGGTTGCAGGACACAACATTCATGGTAACAGCCACACTCAATGACAACAGCGCTATCTGGTGAAGAATTTCAGCGAGAAAGAAAACCGCAAGAGTATGTCCATTCTTTTTGAGGAACTTAAATTTCTGTTAATTATTCCTTTGCATGGAGTAGGTGCATTATAGCAAGAGTGTCGACTAAGAAAGTGTCAGCAAACAGTGAATTTTTGTATCAAGGGATTCAGTTTTTTTGCGGAGATCACGTTTTTGCGTTCTAAAATGACATTTGATCACTTTCTATGAAGCAAAAATTTTGCCGCCAGAAAAAGTCGCCAAGCCGGAAACTCAAAAATTAACGCTGGTAGCATTCAGGGCTCTGTCTTTATGCCATTTTTGCATTTTCTGTCGCAATTTCAGATCATCGCAGGAGGGAACATCATTACAATATACGCTGACGATATCTACCCTATCATCCCGCCGAACAATTTCAGCTCCACAGAGATTGAATTGTCCTCAATATGGAACTGGGCAGAAGAAAATAACCGAACTGTTGCCAACACAAAGTGTGGCAGACAGGCAGGAGATCTCGTGTAAAATATCAATGTTTTTCTCACTCTGCTTACATTTACACAGGCTCTTTTTTCATAACCTACCATTTGAATATTGTCAGCATTTACATTTGTGTTTTATTCTTATTTTTCACATTGGTTTTACTTGCTGAATAGTTCAATTTGTGATTTAATTCATTATCAATTGTGTTTCGCTTAATTGTGCCCTTTCTAAATCAAATTCAATCTGAAAAGCAATGCATCATAGAGTAGGGATATACACGCATAGTGTCGACTAAAAAAAGTATCTGTATACAGTGAAAATTTTTATATGAAAAGATCCAGTTTCTTGCGCAGATTACGTTCCCGTGGTCCAAAAAATTATTTGAGCAGTTCTAAAAAAAGTCAAAATTTTGCCAATTTATATACTACCGAGATGACTCCTCTATATAAGTAGTATGCAACAAGTTGGATATCAAAAGGGATGAATATTTGCAAACATGCATCATATTTAAGCGGAAATTAAGTTTACTTTCAAGGGAATTTCCTGATCGGTTTTGTAATGGAAGTTTTCATGAAAACGTCGACATCTTATTGTGGTTTCTTGGTTGGAATTTCAAGTTTTTAATTTAGCTTTCACCGGCATGATTTTGTGATTCACTAAATTTATGGATCATTTCTTGAATCTGAATAATGATGTGTACCTATCTACATCTTTCAAAGTTAATTGAAATCACTATCTTTCATTGAGTGATTCACCTCTGCCAGTGGCGGTTTGCCTGTGATGTGATCAATCTGAAGAAAATACTCTTGATGTTCAGCATGAAAGCAAAAACAGGTCATCGAATTGCCAATTTAACAAACATTAGCTCTCCAAGGCTGCCATGACACGGACGATCTGTAAAGTAATATCATTTCCTTCTGCATTGCAATCATGATCAATCAATTCCATTGCAAATTCTTCAAAACTACAAAAATTTGCATATCTCACAATTCGTGACAATTATGAGCTATATCCCCCTCGAGGCTCATTTGATAAAATCGAAAGTGTATACACATTGAGGATTTAATAAATGCTGAGTTACCACTCTACCTAATATACTTACTCTATCCAATGCATCAAAGTCTAAAGAATTTGTCAAAAAAATTGCCGCCAAGAAAATATTATCAAATAACCGAGAGCTCAATAAGAACCTAAACCATTACCTCAGATAAAGCGATTTCAAGAACCGATCGCCACACCGATCAACACACCGATCGCCTAAAAAATGGACACTCATATGAACAATTAATCAAGAAATGCAACCGAAGTCTGTACGCCATCAAAATCATTAAGAACCGCGGTGCGACGCCTCAGTAGCGATGAAAATTTTCCGGAAAATTTTGGAAAATTTTGGAAAATTTTGAAAGTTCTGATTTTTGTGATAGGCCCTGACCACTTCCACAGCCGAGGCAGCTACATACCAATAGAATGGGTCTACACAGCCGAGGCATAGACACATCACTCTTGATTTCATCATATCATTTCGATTGAAACAATCGCACTCTTTGCCACCAGTGGCTTGTGGCAATTTGTTGCCATTTTTAATATTATAATTTATAACACAGACATCTTTTGGGACAACGTGAATTTTTTCCTTTACAATAGGGTATAATTTCATGCATTGTGAAAGATCTGGGGCAGAAATAAAGCACTTTATTTGTCTCCATGTGTTGATGAACATGTGAAGCACAGTGAGATATTTGGAAACAAAAGATATCTTCAAAGTTGAGTTTCTGACAGATATCTGAAATTCATTCTGTCCACCAAGTTTACAACCCTCCTGTCCTCAATCGTCTCCTCTACGCGATAGGCCTACCAAATTTGTGGGACCTCGCAAACTAAAATGACAAGAGACACCCAGTTACGTATATGAAAGCATCATAGAGTAAGTATATTAGGTAGAGTGGAAACTCCGCATTTATAAAATCCCTAATGTGTATACACTTTCGATTTTATTAAATGAGCTCGAAGTGAATGCAGTTGGGCGTTGCCACCAAATGTGAGATATGCAAATTTTTGAAGCTTTGAAGAAATTGCCACGGAATTGACTGATCATGATAGCTATACAGAAGAAAATGTTTGCAAATTACAGATCCTACGTGTTATGACAACATTGGAAAGTAAATGTTTGTTAAATTAACGATGTTAACGATGTTAATTAACGATGGTTATTTTCATGCTGAATCTCAAGGGTGCAATAAGCAAGCCTGCCACTGGTAGAGCAAAACAACTAAATCAAAGACAATGATTTCAATTAACTTTAAAAGATGTAAATGGGTCCACATCAAAATTATTCAGATTAAAGAAGTGAAACATAAATTTAGTGAATCATAAAATCATACCGATGAAAATTTAACTAAAAAATTTAAATTTCAGTCATGAAGCTCACAGTAAGAGCTCAACTTTTTCATGAAATTCCCTTGATAATCTGCTTAATTTCCGCTTTGTTAGGATGCTTATTAGCAAATATTCATCCCTTTTGATATCCTACTTGTTTCATGTTACTTATAAAGCGGCTTCTTCCAGGTAGTATACAAATTTGCATAATTTTAACTTTCTCAAAGCTGTTCAAATAGCTTTTGGAACCGTGGGAACGTAATCTCGGCAAAAAAGGAATCTTCTATATCCAAATTTTCACTGTAGGTCATACAGATACCATAGAGTAAGTATACATGTATGTAGGTTTAGCGTCGACTCAAAAATTATCTGTATACAGTGAAAATTTTTTATGAAAAGATTCAGCCTTTTGCGGAGATTACGTTCCTGCGGTCCAAAAGATTATTTGGGCAGTTTTGAAAAGGAAAAATTATCGCAAACTTTTATACTACCGACATGAAGCCCATTTATAAGTGACATGAAACAGGTAGGGTATCAAAGAGAATGAATGTTTGCTGGCAACCATTGTAAATTAAGAGGAAATTAGGCTGATTATCAAGGAAATTTCATGAACTGCATCATAATGCAAGTCTTCAAGGAAACGTTGAGCTCTTATTGAGATCTTCATGGCTAAGATGTCATGTTTTTAAATCAATTTTTATCGGCTGAATTTATGATTCACTAAATTTATGTTTTACTTTTTGAATCTGTGATGTGGACCCATTTATATCTTTCAAAGTTAGTTGAAATCATTGTCTTTGATTTGGTTATTTTGCTCTATACCAGTGGCAGGTTGCCTGTGATATGATCACGCTTAAGAAGATTCTCTTGAGGTTCAGCATGAATAGCAGGTCATCGAGTTGCTAATTTAGCAAACATTACCTCTCCAAGGCTGCCATGACACAGACGATCTGTACAGATACTTTTTTGAGTCGACACTCTGCCTACTTATGGTCACTATACCAAGGAAACGCATCCACTCGTTCCTTCCCCCTAAGATGAACCATGACCGGAGCAGCAACATCGGAAGGAACTTTTTCAACCGAATACTTCACGCTGACTTTGCCATTTGACATTTCTGTCTTCAGTCTACCACTCCTTTTATCTGACTGACCTACTAAGTTACTTGTATAATTGTTTTTCTTCCTCAATTGCAATCCATCATGCATTTGTTATATCGGAATAAAGTTATTTATTGCTAATATTTTCAAAACGAAACTGTAAACACATTGGGGATTTAAGTAGTACTCCGCTGCAACTCTACCTAGTATACCTACTCTATGCTGATGCATTCGGGCGTCGCTTTTCATTTTCCATTTGTCTTATTTTATATTTCAATAAAGTATGAACTCGAGAATCGTAGTCTTTGTAATCTACAATTTTTCGACAGAGAGGGATTCAGCAAAATTCAGTCCAAGTATGTGCTTACTGAACAGCACAAATTTTCAGCAGCCATCTGCTAGCATTGACAAAATTATCAAAATTTCATTCGCTAGCATGTTAGGTACAACGAAATCTAACTTTTCGCTTTGTTTCAGTTGGTTTGTCTAGAATGAACAGCAGCTGCTTGTTGATGGCACTTTTGACTGCCTGGCTTGGCAGTGATTTGCTAAAATATCTTAAGAAAGCGCTAGAATATCACATAGATGCAAAGATGATTGTGCATTTAAAGATAAATGATGATCCCGAATCTTCACAAAGTGCATCGACAAAGCACCGGTACACCAGGACGGTTTTACCGGTTTGTATCGCCGGTATTTACCACCACTGGGAAAAGACATCCAACCCTGAATAGGGCAGTACCTGCATTCACAGAATTTTGATTGTTTAAGCGCATCACATTGCTTGAAGTGCAAGCTGATTCAAAAATGGCGCACATGTAGGAACTTAATAAGTGTGCAAAAAGAAATTTTTAATACACTGCGAAGATAGGAAAAATAGTCGTGCGTCGCTTGCGGATTGCTCTGAATTCCTTCAAAATGCTCCTATCGCCACGATTCCTTCAGATTCAAAGAATTCAGATCATTGCGCAGAAATTTTCTCCATATTGTTGGTCCTTCCGATCATTATTAAAAAATATGGCAGACGCATGAAAAAACGGTTCACAAACTTCTCTGTAGAACTTGGCATCGTCTGCGTCTCTTTGCTGTGTGATCCGATTGATGACAGTCACTGAAACGTCGCACAATTTTGACGTGTTTGATGTTGAACTGGCTGCTCATTGTTCGATTGCTATGGTATTATGTCCGCAGATTGATCTATTTCATTAACGCTACATGTTCCAATACTTCCTTTCTAGTCAAACAGAAGAAGAGACATTTTTGATGACGTAGTAAAAGGGCATTCAAAGTGCATATGGACGTATTCGAAACCCTTACTGAATCCGCCATAGTCGGTAGCCACTGCGATATAGCGGCGCAGTTGTTGTTCTGTTCAGTGCTGCTGTTTACTGTGTTGATGACACAAATAGCACGCCACCTACACGATGGCTCGCTGCAATATCCGGATTTTTTTTAAAAAATATCTTTTTATGATGAGCTTTTCCTCATTTCCGGGTTTTGGCATGCTGCGAGCAAAGTGTCTCCAGGAAATTGCTTCCTAGAACCTCGAAGATGAGATTGATTATTGATGATGCAGTTAAGATGTTTGGTATGCATGGGCTGCACACAGGATGTCTGCAATGGCAGGATGAAATGTTTGACCTAACTGCTTCAAAATAGTATTCATTTTCTGCAATATCTTGTTCTGTAAATTTCTAACTTTGAATTCGAATAATCCTTTGATCGATTTTTCTGTGCTGTGTTCTGATTTCTAATTAAAGGATTGGAATCATCAGTTTTCCTTTATCCATGTTTAGCAAGATAATTATGTAAGATGCGAGTGAGCTGTCAGCGACATGTGCTAGTGCGTGCGAAAAAATTGGTTAATCTCGATTGATGGATACATTGTTTGCAATAAATAATTGTCAGTAGCCTCAATATTAATTAGGCTAAAGATGAAGGATATTACGACAAACTGCGATTACCCTCTGCTTATGATATTAGATTCTTCTGTACTTCGCTCAAATGGAGAAATTTAATTAAAATGTCCGAGAAAAGCAAAAGGTCAGCATCCAACACATGTGTGACCATTTTTGACCGATAAGCTTGCACGTAGGTTGTCACACAATTTCTTCAGGTTCCATATTCTTCCGATAAATTTGACATTGAA
This sequence comes from Prostheceraeus crozeri, assembly GCA_907163375.1. NCBI lineage: Eukaryota > Metazoa > Platyhelminthes > Polycladida > Euryleptidae > Prostheceraeus > Prostheceraeus crozeri. The sequence continues at coordinate 500,111 of CAJQUW010001113.1, read as the reverse complement.
AAACATTGTTCCATTTTCCAATGAACTATTTCAATGAATTATGTGACTGCCTGTTGCTTTTTACAGTCATACACTTGCTATATGATGCTATAATATTGTAAAGAGCGATGTTGTCGGATATGATGCGATTTATTATTGTGTGCATTTCGATAGACCTATACATGTACGTTCTGACAAACCGCCAGCAAATTGTGATAAGGCCTCGGAGCTACCCAATTGAAAATTAATCGACTGCATTGGTAAGCAATGCAAAAAGGAAATAAAGTTCAAAATTTAACAATTCAGGATCGTTGTTCCTCACTGTTCGATGTGGGAAAAAGCCATCAAACCAAGTGTAAAGTGAGCACAGAAATGTACTTGCAGTATCGTCAAGCTGGTTAAATGAGCCAACGAAGTCCATCCAATCCGTAGTACTCACACAATCTGAAAATCGAGCAATGTTAATTGTATCGCAGTGGATACTTGAATTCGCTGCTGTTTGTATCAATTCGGTCACTTTTGCATTTTCCAAGAAATGAATATGAATTTTGAATAATTTCAAGTGTGAAGTTTATTTGTCTACACCTTTTTCTCTCCATGCTGAGATTAAGAGATCGAGAGATAATGAATAAATTATAAGAAAATCAATACAGCAAAAGCATCACACTGGTCAAAATTCACACTTTTGGTCCATCACCCGAGAGCGGGTGGAAGTAGAAGGTAACCGGTGCACCATGCCACGCCTTACTCATTAAACGAAGAATCATGGACTGGTCCAAGCCGAAGAATCCTGGTCCACGTTCAACAGGGAAAGGATAGTCTTCGGGTGCTATCTCACTTTTTAGCTAAGCGTTGCGTGACGGACCAATATGGACGGCGCTGATGTCCATTCTCTAGCGGAATGGGTTCGTAGAATCTACATATACATCTGGATAGAAAGAAAGATGTCCTCAGACTTGAACAATTAAAGTACGAAAATTCTTAGCAGACGTTGACGCTGCGCTTCGCCCAACAAGGGCTGGTCAGCACGGCTCGGAATGGCCCAAACTAGCTTAAAATATCTAAAATGGCTGAACAAGCATAAGGACTGCACAATAGATTGCTCTGTGTTTCTTTATATTTTAAGCTAGTTTGGGCCATTCCGAGTTGTACTGTCGAGCCCTTGTACGGCTACCAAGGAATTTTTGTGCTTAAATTGTTCAGGTCTGAATACATCTTTCTATTCAATGCCAAGGAAAACTGGCAATCTGCAGTCTTTATGATATTCATCTGCATGTGTAGAAATCACAGGGATAGATTCATTTGTGTGTGGGTTTGTCTAGAGCGGACATAATCCTATCCCAGTCATTGTATGCAGTGGTAGCAAGCGGTAGAGATTGACATAGAAATTCGTCTTTCTTTGGTTTTCTTAGTAATATATTCGTCAAATAGAAATGTTTGTTATTCATACAGTTCGACTCCTCACGATCTAAGTGTCTGACTGGTGTACGCTTCATGTGGAGTCTATGTTCTAGTCAATTAGATTGTTTAACTGTATACTTTGCTAGAAGCGTTAACTGATTCAAAACGATGGCACATGCAGGAACTTACTAAGTGGGCAAGAAAAAATCTTCAATACCCTACAGAGATAGGAAAAAAGTCGTACGTCGCTTTGCGGATTGCTGTGAATTCCTTCAAAATGCTCCGATCCCGACGATTCCTTCAGACTTGAAAGATCATTGTAAAGCTTTCTCGATAATGTTGGTCATTCTGATCATTATTAAAAAAGCGCACGAAGAAGCGTTCATAAACTTCTCTGTCGAGCTTGACATTGACTGTGTCTCTTTGCTGTGTGATCTGGTTGATAACAGTCACTGAAGTTTCGTACAATTTGGCGTGTTTAATGTTGAGCTGGCTGCTCATTGTTCGATTGCTATGGTATTATGTCAGCAGATTGTGCCATTTCATTTGCGTTACATGTTCGAATGTTTCCTTTCTACAGAAGAACAGAAGAAGAGACGACCTGTCTAATTCTGTGGTTCTAGTTCGTCGGAATTCAGGTTTGAACTTGCATCACGTTAAATGGAAAATTGATCTTCTTGCCCTCGAGACCGGCTCTGGCCGTGACCATCAGTATTGAGGAAAGTCATCTATAGACCAAAACACGCAGACAAGGCAATTTATCAGAGATAGAAATATATGCGGGCATTTGAACAATTCATGCACTTAGTTTGTCGTCAGATATGATCGGGCTTCATTGCGGCTGCCACTGGAATTGCTCGAGTTTTTTCTAAAACGACAAGAATTGACAAATTGCAACCTTTTCCATAAAGTGGTATATCGCATAGTCGCACACAAGCACATTAAATACATCTTTTGCATTCATGCTTTCAATCGCGATACACATGTAGTTCGGCTATTTCTATCAATGAATTATTATGCTGTGATATTTGACATCATAGCTGATTAAAATTCACGCTTGTTTTTTCTCTTGTACAAGTGTAATCTGGAATTGCAATTAACATTAATCCATCAAATTTGTAGCTATAATGGCGTAATATAGCCTATAACTCTTGTACATGTATTTTCGTGATAAGCACTACATGAAATGGCCTGGTTTTTAACCTTGGACACAAACCTTGGACACATTGCCAAAAGTTTTCAAATGGAAGTTCCTACTTCATCCTTAATTGAGATTAGGAAGTTTAGAAAGCCAAAAGATTATTTATTCTATCCAGAAAGCGTTATTCTTTTCAGCATTTCTCTTGTATCATTTCTCTTCTGTATCATAGCTGGCAACTCTTCTCTTTTCAGATCGTCCACACAATGCTACTGATCTTCAATTTCAAACACGTTTTATCGTTTTTCAACCGGCAACAAAGAAAATGAATAAATTTATTGAAATCCAAAATTGAATTCAAGAAGACATTTTTCTATAATGAATTAGAAAGTTGTCTAGGATAGACACTATGCAGGAAAAAGTGGAAATTTATATAACAGCAATTTAGTGATTGATTAAAATTTCTTTTCAACCACATGTGTCCAATTTAGTCTATCAGGATGAGCGCTGCTGATATCAGTTCTGTACGCAGCATGTAAAGGCTGATTTCTGTATTACAATTTTCGCTATTTTTTCATTTCATTTCATTTTGCGTCAATTAAGACAAAAATGCAATAAAATCATACATTAACATCATCAAAGTTACAAACTTCGGTATAGAAGAAATAAAAAAAGTGGACCTATGAGGCTCTGAGAGCGCTAAGGCCGTCTGAATGCTTTCAATCCTCAAATTTCAATCGTCAAATTTGCTTGTCAATCCTCCCTTTAGACACATCTATCAGAACATCTGCATGCCCAACGCAAATGTCTGAAACTGATAACACAAAAGATCCCCCATCAGTCCAGGCGAGATGCACCACAATGCCAGACTCATAAGTGCTTGACAAAACAGAGTGTCTGTATTAATCAAGTCGCAGAACTTTCTTGCGGAGTACTTGCGAAATCGGCGCGATAGAAAACGCCTCCAAAAGAGAGGAATATCCTGCCGTTCAAGGTAATCGTAGGGCTGACTTGATGCTCGCCGATGACGCCTCAAATCGGTCCATGTCGGTCACCACGAGTACGTTTTATGCGATTATCTAAATGAGGCTTTCCACAATAAAGCAAATTCATTATCATTCCCAAATGATTACCGGAAGAAACTACACGAAAATGTTGACCATTCAAGAACCACTTTGTTGAACAGCAATATTTTATTGGCGGGATACGTTTAGATAATTCAGATCTAGGATCTTCTCAAGTACTTGAAAACAAGCATTTAGTTATTGGCGATGAGCGTACTATAAACTTATGAATTCTCAGTGCATTAATTCTGAAACCATCTTGAGTGAATCTTGAAATGTGTACGACAAAATGAAAGTCAGACAAGATTTACAACTGATTTCAATGGCTGCTAACCACAACTGTATGCATAGAGTAGCAACTCAGCAATGATGATAGCCACTTTGTGTAAACAGTTTCGATTTTATTAACTCTTTCACCCCGGAGTTAAATATTAGGTTTGGACGGATTTATTTTTTGCAAAATTGCAAAATACGAAAATAAAGTTCTGGTGATTACTTTGTAAGTCGCATCAAAACTTAACTAAATATGAAAATACCGAAGTATTGCAGGATAATTGCGGATATATTTACAACTTTCATCGTATCCTCAATCAGCAGTGTTTTATGTTGTTTCAATGAATTTTTTCTTTGGCAATCGTCGAGATAAACTGTACAAAATGTATAAGTTCACCTCTGATATTTCTAGACGCCAAAAAACACTCGCTTCCACCATTTATATGTTTTCCTTTCGTATTGATTGTAGTAACCTATCATTTGGTCAACTAAATCGCAACCATTCATGGAAGTGTTGTAGTCATTTACTACCGCTGGCATTTGTACCGCTTCTCTCATGCGGTCCAGCCATCGCTAGAGTATGACCAATAATGAATAACTTGAAGTCGAGTAGAGTCCTTCTATTCATTTGCAGAGAGTAAAGCGCGCGGATATAACTGGTGTGAACGACCGCCAGCGTACAATAGACGCTAGTAGTAGCACTGGTAGTACAATAGACAATAGTAGCGTACAATTCTGAACGCGAAACCATCTTGAGTGAATCTTGAAATTTGTACGACAAAATGAAAGTCAGACAAGATTTACAACTGATTTCAATGGCTGCTAACCACAGCTGTATGCATAGAGTAGCAACTCAGCAATAATTAAATCCACTTTGTGTAAACAGTTTCGATTTTATTACATGAACTCGAATGAGACCCAGCATCACATGTGAGATGTGCAAATTTTTACACTTTTGGAGAAATTTTGGATTTGACTGATCGTGATAGCAATTCAGAAGGAATAATAAGCATTGTACAAATCCTCCATGTCATGTCAACCTGTGTGGAGAGGTAATATATAAGTTTGTCAAAAATTTGCATGCGATGGATTGCTATCACATTAATACATCACCTCAGCTATCTCCATGACCGTGATCGATCGTCGGAGTTCTCCCAGTCACGGTAGCGAAAACAGCGCTCCTCCTTCCTCTCCGGTCTCTCGCAGGTTTAATACATAGCTTAATACGTAGCTTTAATACATAGCCTTATCAATAGCACTTTCTTGAGCGTGATCACATCATAAGCAACCTGCCAGTGGAAGAGAAAAGTAAGATAACCACTGACAATTATCACAAAAAGTTAAAAGATTTAAATGAGTCGCATTTCTATATTCAGATTTGAGTGATTCATAATAGTTATTTACGCAACTAGTGCAAAATATCCATCTTTATTGCTTTCTTCGAGGTCAACTTATCTATACACGAGCCCGACGGGCGAGGGCATAGAATGTTGATCGAGGAGAAAGCAAAAGATGGATATCTTTGCACGAGTTGTGTAGGTAATTTTATTTTTCACCGATATCATGACTAATCTGATTCTATGGTGTTTGATGAGTTAAATAATAAGCGGGTTTTATATAATTCAATCGCATATATATATATAGAAATCTATAATTCAACCAATGCAATAATGAAAATATTACTGCACGCCCTTGCAGTAACCTGCTTTACAGGTAAAATAAAGTGACAGGATATCTACATTATACGCACGGAGGCAAATAAAGATAATTATGCCCATGAAAATGGAATTAAAAACTTGAAATTTCAGCCTAGAAAGCACAATAAGATGTCGACATTTTTATGATGACTTGTATCATAATGCAGCTCATGAATTTCAGCTTAATTTCCGCTTAATTAAGATGATTGTTAGATGTTCACTCCTTTTGATATCCAACTTGTTTCATGCCACTTATAAAAGGGCTTCATCTTGGTAATATATAAATTTGCAAAATTTTAGCTTTTCAAAAACTCCTCAAATAATTTTCTAGACAGCAGGAACGTGATCTCCGCAAAAAACTGAATTTTTGATACAAAAATTTTCACTGTATACGGATACTTTTTTGAGTCGACACTTTACCTTCATATAGACCTACTACCTCTATGACTGTATGAATCAAAGTGTTTAAATATACAATTAATACATAGCATCTGCAGCTTAAGGCAGGATCATCATTCATCATTTTCCTTATTTGCATCAGACCGGTCACTAACTAACAATCAATCATTTAAGTGATATATCGATATTTTAGTGAATTGAAATCTAAAACTGATCAATGAATGCATGCACACTGGTTATCAACAAGAAGATGAAGTATTTGTAGATTCCAGACAAAGATTACAATATGTTTAGTGGGCAAAAGTTGGCAAATGCATTAATATAGGAAAACAATCATATAGCGCCCACATCAATGTGTAGATAAATGAGTGGTTTACGGTCGTACCTTAACAATCAATTAATTTCTATGCCAAATCAAACTCTGACATTCTAACCATAGAAATGGAACTTCATCTATGTTTTTGTCTTCCAAACGTCTACGGATAACTATGTGATTTTTCGCTGATTGATAGTTTTGACATAGCTATTCAGTCCCTTGCATTTAATAATTCAATGCTCTTCTGTTATCAATTGAGATATCAAATAAAACTGCTTATAAGAGCTGGCGAAAAAGTAATATCATAGCTGTGGCCACAAATCATGCTTTGATTACATACTTCAGTTAGATACTTACTTTGGTATGAATGGTTGCTTATTAAAAAATTCATTTTCATAATCTTTGATGATCACTGCAATTAAGCTATTTCACTAGTTAATTTATGTTATTATAATTAATATTCAACTCCAGAAATGATTCCATAAGTCGATTTATAAATGTCAAATTCACCTTATTCATTGTATCACTTCTTAAGACTATTGTAAGGTGTGATAAAGCGATGACACGATAAGGTGACTATCCTTTAAAGGTGTTCACAGATACATGAAAGAGGACCATTGTTGCACCCCAAGCACATGCATGAGTACAACTTTCCATGGCTTTTGTGAGCCTATTCTATTCAATTCATTGATGTGCTAACAAATTATCGTCAATGATCGGAAAGTCAGTTTCTTATCAAGTGTAGAAAAGCGGTATATCTAAAACAATTGTTGTTTATGTAAGATGAACAAATGATTTGAAGTTTAAGTAAACTAAAGATGAAAGAATTCATCAGGTCAAGGGAAATTGTGGCATTTAATGAGATTTCTGTATAACAGAAACATTGCTTGTGGCGGGGCACGGTGTCCCCAAATCAAGATTAAGATTAAAAAAATATACCATGAGCGAAACCGTGATTTTCTGTTAGAATACAACCTTAGGGTCTGAGAAACGTGAAAACAAAAATCCTTTAAAGCCAAATTTTTGAGAAATCACAATTTTAAAAAATTGTGAGGAAATCAGTAAAAAAAATGACCTCATATTTGTAGTTTTAAAGGAAACTGCGTCAAACATCTCCATGAAATACGGTAGTTAAGCCTATATACATCATATATTTAGTGGCAAATGCAAATTATCTGTATTATATACATACTGAAAGCTTGTAATTGTTTATAAGTAGTATAATATGCGTTTTACAGCAAATTTAATTTCAGCCGTAAAATTAAGTTAAAAGTGCTTGTAATTTCTAACGATGACATGTGTAATGCATGTCAGTGGTTGCCTATAAATCAAACCTCGTTTATGTCCATCAAATTATGTCAGCAAATATTTTTTCTCAGTTCATAATTTTAGCGCGCATATTGCATCCTCAGAAGCATAGATATCCGACCATTCTTCTTTATACACGCATCGATTGTCTTTGGCTGCTATGTCCTGCTGTCGGATATCTAAGTTTGAACAAGTAGATGACGCGTGCGTCCGTGTCCGTCCTTTTCACACATCAGTCATCATACCATAGCGCATCACGAGATCGAAACAATACTCATTAGAAACACACATCTAGTAGAGGCGCGTGCATGACGTCATGAGTCATCACTTCCTATTGATATAAGATTACATCGATTCTCATGAAAGCAATCGAGCGAAATGGCTGCAGCCTGTACAATCGTCGACGAAATTCATGACCGAAATAGAAAGAAAGTTTGTGTTATTTGTTATCGCAAATCGTCTCGAGCCTTATCACCGAAGGAAACTGACTACGTAAGAGAACATCTGATTGATAATTTTAACATCCATAACTCAGATTTTCCATCTGGCATCTGCAACGGTTGTCATCTGCTACTGGTGAAAGCTGATAAGAATGAGGATGTTACTCTTCCTTTAGCCGACGACTGCGATCCTCAGCGTTCTATCAATACCCGTTCGTCGGAGACATGTGAATGTCGAATTTGTACCGTCGCGAAGAAGAACAAGCAAGATGTCATCATACTTAAACGAAAATCTGGTCGTCCAACTACGAATCAACGACAGGTTAAAGTTGACTATAAAGTCTGTGGTAATTGTTATACGAAACTCTATCGAGGCTGCAGTCATTCGGCACAAATGTGTTCTTCCATAGGACAGAAAGTTTCCAACGCCGAGGCTCTACTCGATTCTCCAAATGCAAAAACAAAGCAACGGGTTGCTGCCCTAATAATCAAAGAATCGCCCACGTTATCTACATTGAGTAAGCCTGCAACAACGGTTTACACTTCTTCAATTCAATCCAAGGAAATCAAATCGCCAGACTTGTCTCACATCCAAAAAAAGACCTAATCTTAGCACACGAGGGGTAAACAAGCTTTCTCATGATCTGAGATCATGCGGTTCTGTTGAAACAGGAGTACGCGATAAACTTTTTCAGATTAACCATACACTCGACGATTTTTTGATCTTCGTTTATTGGAATATATTACTCAAACATCGTCGGACCATACACAAGAGAAGCAATGGACTGTTGTTTGTAATGACTTGAGTTCATTCATTGATTTCGTCATTGACAAGCGTGATCTCGATTCTGTATTGATCAAAATCGGCATCGACGGTGGAGGAGGATTCTTAAAGTGCTGTTTATCGATTTTTGATCCATACTCCGATTCATCTGCGTCCCGAAACAGTGATTTTATGAACTCTGGTGTAAAAAAGTGTTTCATCATCGGAATTGTGCCGGAAATTCAGGAGTCATATTACAATCTCAAGCAACTCTGGCTAAATGTTGGCATCAACCAGCTTGAAAGAGATTTCACAATTGCATCGGATTTAAAACTTTGCAACATTCTTTTAGGCTTGATGTCACATAGCTCACAACATCCGTGCTGCTGGTGTGATACTACCAAGCAAGATATGAATTGTGTTGGATTACGGAGGACATTGGGATCACTGAAGAATCTTTTCTGGGACTACTTCGACAGCGGATCAAAGAAAATAAAGGCCAAAGAATACGGTAATGTGATTCATCCCCCGATTTTCAGTGACAATATTCCAGACTCCACAGCTATTGTTCGCGTTATACCTCCGCCAGAACTACATCTTTTGACCGGGCCAGTCAATACCATGTATTGTGCAATGCAAAAAGTTTGGACAGAGGCAGATGAATGGCCAAAACAGTGTAATGTGAACAGAGAATTGTTACACGGAGGAACATTCACTGGAAATTCCAGTCGAAAGTTACTACGAAATGTCCATGTACTTGAGGAGCTTGTACCTCAGCGATGCATTCATTTTGTTCAAGCTTTCTATGATTTTGATGGTGTAGTTGAGTCTTGCTATGGAAATCGATTGAGTGCAGATTTCGAAGATCTGAAACTGAAGATTCCTGTCACACCGAAGGTGCATGCAGTTTTTTTTCATATTGCGGAGTTTTGCAATTTTACCGGCTTAGGGCCATGGAGTGAACAGACCAGCGAATCTGTACATTATGACTTTTCCACAGTATGGAACAATTTCAAAGTGCGAGATACGAATAACCCTAATTACGGAAGAAGGCTGTTAGCAGCTGTTTCCAGATATAATAGTCAACACTTGTAGACTAATTTTGCAATCTGTTTTCTAGTTCAATTTCGTGTTATTTATCGCGATAATATGTTATAAAATTTCTTTCTAAAAATTGTTTTTATTTGAAATGCTTGTACCGATTGACAATTATAGGCCCACATGCATAAGGAGCTCGACTGATTTAATTGAATTAATTCATCTGATTTAATTGAATATTATCGAACACACAATAAAATATTATCTAATCACATTATTATCTACGAGTACACATGTTTGCTTTTTAATCTTCATCTAGTGATACATGAGTAATGAGTTTTAGGTTTGGTATACAGTACATTTTTTATTTAGAATTACAAGCACTTTCACTTAATTCTACACCGTGAATTAAATTTGCTGTGAAACATCTGGTATACTACTTACAAAAATACAAGCTTTCAGTATGTTTGCAACGCAAAAGGCTTAATTTAATAATATATTCACAAATAATGATAAATGATTTAGAATTACGAAAATTCTTGGCTTAATTTTACGGCTGAAATTAAATTTGCTGTAAAACGCATATTATACTACTTATAAACAATTACAAGCTTTCATTATGTATATAATACAGATAATTTGCATTTTCCACTAAATATATGATGTATATAGGCTTAACTACCGTATTTCATGGAGATGTTTGACGCAGTTTCCTTTAAAACTACAAATATGAGGTCATTTTTTTTACTGATTTCCTCACAATTTTTTAAAATTGTGATTTCTCAAAAATTTGGCTTTAAAGGATTTTTGTTTTCACGTTTCTCAGACCCTAAGGTTGTATTCTAACAGAAAATCACGGTTTCGCTCATGGTATATTTTTTTAATCTTAATCTTGATTTGGGGACACCTTGGGGGAATACGAATATTCCGCACTGATGAAGATTCATTACCCCCTCGAAGCTGTGGTTCACTTGGCTTTCGGTGTCAGCTTTTGCGTCACAAAGATGCGCATGTCTTTCTTAGGTTCGGTGATATGAAGCGATTTGTAAAGAAACTGAAATAAAGATTTTGAATGAAACTGAATAGAAAGATTCGTATGAAGGAAACTTCTGTGTAGGCTACCATTAGCATTATCAAATAGAATGTTTCAAAAACAATTTTCATCGGTAGATGTTATGAGCGATATAATTTTGCATTTTTTTGTAATTTACTCTTACTTTTCTGATTTAATTCTAGATTTTCAAATAGATTTATTGTTTTGCAGCTCTAATCAAAGTATTTTGTCCGTTTTATATGTTTGATGTCATTAGTTTTATTCAGTAATTCGAGAATGTAGGTAACTACAGGAGTTAACAGGTACGGTAACTGCAGAGATGTCCTCTATTCTTTTGACCAGACTTTTTGACTTTTCTCAAAAGTTCAATTTATTGCTGAAACCACATTTTTATCCGGATTTCATGAAAACTCAATAAGTGTCATTTTCGAAATCTCGCAAAACGGCCTGATGAAAAATTGACTATTTATGCAAATTTTCGAAGGAAACGAAGTTACGAAGCTAAAAAGTCTGAAATTGCTCAAAATGATGTTATATATAATTACCCAGGAGACAAATCTGACTACTAAGGAGTCTAAACCACTTATCAGTCCTTTTAAGGAGCAGGCTATTATTGGAGCAGAGCATACAAATAAAGACACTTTTACTATGATCTAAGAAACAATCTTTGTTGATGAGGAACGGGTCCTGTTCTCTCCATAATATTTCTGTATAAACTAATTTCCAACTATTTATGAAACTCTCTGTGTACAAGGTGTAGAAAAATGGCAGTAAACAGTTGGGCGTTGTACAAAATGCAGTAGGAAAATGAGTATCGACTGCCAAGTTTAAAACATATTGTTTCCTCGCACTGCACTGAGATGTGTGAAAAATGCGGCATTATTCTCACATTTTTTGCTACAACACGCAAACATTTACATTTTACGACGGAGATAGTTAATCTAGACACCACTCCACCGATCCGAGGACATTAACTTGTAAATTTGTGAATTCCTTTTCACTTTATGACCTTTCAATTGTAATCAGATTAACATCAATTGATATCTCAGATACTGAATTTCTGCATGAAAAATTTGCACCATCTGTTACCTTTGAAACTCAAGAGATTTTGTCATTTAGAGATAAAGTGTCAACATTTTTATTGCCGTCAAAATGATAACTAAGTACTTCAAAAAGTTTTCTCTGCGTGAAGAAGTGACTTTAGATGTCAAATTTCTTCTTTTCCGTTATGTCGAAAAATGCATTTTAGATGGAATGCTTTTGTACAATACTTTTGACGTGCAGCCTAGCATTTATAATCAACATGATACGCAATAAGCATCCAAGTTCTCTCATGTTTTTTAAGCCAATTCTGTGATTTGCTTTGCACTTGAAAAGGCTCCAATATTTACACAATAAAGTGATTGCTGTAATAAGTGATATTTGACACAGGAAGATACTCATACCTTTTGGCATTCTGAATATTTACTTTAATTGAAAGTATCTATAAACCAAATTCTATTGCATTTTCGAGACAGATTGACGGATATTATAAAGCTGAAATGGAATGATTCCACGAATGGAGATTGTTCAATTTGAGGACACTCAATTCGTTCGATGGATCAAAAACCATATTATTCACTAAAGCGCTTTTCGGTGTACCGCTGGCCATTTTCAAAGCAATAACATTTGTTATTTCAAAATATGTATAACAGTATGCCAAGAAGTGCACACAGCATCATATGATAACAGGACAGTATAAAAGAATAGAAGCGCAGTGTAACAGGAAGTATGTAATGGATAGAGGATGGCTATGCGATTATCTGGGATATAGAGAGGGAAATTATTTGATGAATCCCGAGGGCTTCAGCCCGAGGGATATATAATGGACTTCTATAACATAGCATGCTGTATTATAGAAGTCCATGGATATATCAAATAATTTCACGAGCTATGTCAGAGAGTCGCATAGCTATCCTCTATCCATTATAAAGCATGCCAGAGTATTAGAAGCATAGATATCCGCGATAGAATCCTTCTCTACCAAGATTTTCCCTGGGAACAAATTTTATCAAATATAGAAGGGATTCTGAAATACGGTTCTACAACTGTGTAATAATCTGGTATACTTTATAAAAGTGTGATAAAGGGAGTATTTTGATGTGCCGCTTTTTTATATACTCCTTGTTACACTGCCCTACATTTCTATTCTTTTATAATGTCGCGTTACCATATGATGCTATGTCCACTTCTTGGCATGCTGTTATTGATATTTTGAAATTTGTATACAATAAATGTCATTGCTTTGAAAATGGTCAGCAGTGCTGGACCGAAAAGCGCTTCATCGAATAATATGGTTTTCGATCCATCGAACGAATTGGGTGTCGTCAAATTGAAAAACGACAACATCACTCAACCACCTCTTATACCAATATTGGATATCCTGGTTTGACCCCATCTATAACGCACTCTGGACACCATCAGTCTTAGAGGAGGCCCCTCCTTTGCTTCGATAGTATTGCTCCGAGATTCATGTACATTTACCGTGTTAGCTTTCCACGTGTATCATTTCTTAGCTATAACTAGCTTTTTTTCGCCCCAGCGACAACAAAGTTATAAGACCCGCAGCGGTGATTGACATTGTGCCTAAACTGTCACAGAAGCCAACCAAGTCTTGCGGTGTCGTACCGGTGACGCTATATCGGCTTGCAGCCGGCAACGAGTCGCCTCAATGCCACTTAAGTGCCGACGACAAATTTATTTATTGAAAGCCAGTATTCCCTTAATAATCAAAATTATTTCAAATGAATTATGATTGACTATTCTTGATGCTCAAGTTTTAACCTCAAATTCCATCAACAAAAGCAAAATGTTTTCAATCAAAGATGTAGATTGAAGTCAAATAAAACAAAAGTCACCATTGAAGTCAGTGTTTGATTGCCTTGTGTCTTTTGCTTGCGATCTCTTTTTCGATCTCTATGTCCATTTCTATGATTTGCTCCGCTCTTTGCTTGGAGCTCTTGTCCTGCAGTGTCGTACCGGTGACGCTATATCGGCTTGCAGCCGGCAACGAGTCGCCTCAATGCCACTTAAGTGCCGACGACAAATTTATTTATTGGAAGCCAGTATTCCCTTAATAATCAAAATTATTTCAAATGAATTATGATTGACTATTCTTGATGCTCAAGTTTTAACCTCAAATTCCATCAACAAAAGCAAAATGTTTTCAATCAAAGCTGTAGATTGAAGTCAAATAAAACAAAAGTCACCATTGAAGTCAGTGTTTGATTGCCTTGTGTCTTTTGCTTGCGATCTCTTTTTCGATCTCTATGTCCATTTCTATGATTTGCTCCGCTCTTTGCTTGGAGCTCTTGAAATGTCTGAATTTATCATTAAAGGTTGATTGAATATAGCTGCAGTTGACACTAAGTTATTACACGCAATGATGTCGTTCGGTTCAGTTTTCTTTTCAAAGTAGGTCATAAAGCGATTTTAGTAGGTCATAAAGCGGGGAAATATTTGAATACGTCAATATTAATTTATAATTGCTTCATGCAATACACAATAGTGGCACAAACATTGCACGCATTTTCACTTAGATGCACCTGTCAACCAGTGTTTGATTGGGTTAGAATCAGTCACATGTGAAATTCTGAGCTTTTCATTGGTGGTTCATGCCCCAACTTAGTTTCCCCGGATGTGCCGCGACCTTGAGTCAATTTCCATTCTAGTGAACATCAGATAGACAATCTACATGTATTTCTATGGTATGGATAGATAGGGCTAGTTATCCAAGCTCGAAGATCTTGTAATGCATGCACAGCAGAAGACTGGAAATCCATATCATGTCTTTGCTACAAATTTTGGTATATCATCGTTCAGTACAGCTCAGATAGCCAACACTTTGCATTATTTAAACACTTTGCAGATAGCAACCCTCATTTTGCATCTGAGATAGTTCATCTGACATATGAAATCTCGAATGACATTGAAAGGATTCACCGCCGAACTTATGGCGAACTAATGACAATTGTGACTATCCTCAGTTCCTCCATCTGGGCTACCGAAGAGCTGTGATTGGTTTCCGATTGTTTCAGAACATAACTTCGGACCGCGGTCATCCACTTCACCACTTGACTATTCCCTTCTTGAAAAACTCAATAATAACCCCCGCTGCTGTAGAATATATACTAATAGTTACTCCGTGTTCAAGACAAAGCGAAACGTTGGAGAAGTTTATTGTTTTTAATAGATATCTTGGTCGAAGAAATATTCTATATATATATGATCATCCGGCCAATTAACATTGAAACTTATGTCATTTGTGATTTCGTGGATTTTACAACTATATGCTATACCATGAAGTAAGTATATATAGGTAGTGTCCACTCACAAAAGTATCTGAATATAGTGAAAATTTTTGTATCATAAGATTCATTTTTTTAGTAGATTACGTTCCTGCGGTCCAAAAGATTACTTGAGCAGTTTAGAAAAAGCTAAACAAGTTGGATATCAAAAGGAATGAATATTTGCTAACAAGCATCGTAACTAAGCGGAAATCAAGCTAATTATCAAGGGAATTTCATGATCCGTATTATAATGGAAGTCTTCATGAAAAAGTCGCGATATTATTTGTGCTTTCTTGGCTGAAATTTCAAGTTTTGAATTCAATTTTCACCGGCATGATTTTACGATTCACTAGTTTTATGTTTCATTTCTTGAATCTGAATAGTGATGTGGACCCATTTATAACTTTCTAAATTGACATCATTTTCTTTGATTATGTTATTTTGCTCAGTCAGTGGCAGGTTGCTTATGATATGATTGCGCTTGAGAAGATTCTCTTGAGGCTCAGCATGAAAGCAATAGCAGGTCATCAAATTGCTAATTTAACAAACATTACCTCTCCAAGGTTTTCATGACACGGAGGATCTGTAGAATAATATAATTTCCTTTTGCATAAAACTATCATGATCAGTGAATTAATTCTGTGGCAATTTCTTCAAAACTGCATGGATGTGTATATCTCACATTTGGAAACAATTCCAACTGTCTTCACCTCGAGTTCATTTGATAAAATCGAAAGTGTACACACATTGGAGATTTAATAAATGATGAGTTACCACTCTACCTAATATACTTACTCTATATGCTATACGTCCAATAAACAAACAAATTGGTCCATGCTAAACTACGAATAGCAAACTAACGACTTTCACACATCTAAGCAGCACGATGGGTGTCCATTTGTCACATTTACAATGAGTTGTCCACTCCAATCACTACAATCTGAACCCCATGAGTAGACGCATTCATCATGAAATTTTCACTTTACACACAATTATTCATTGTTCACTTCATGGATGTTTTCATCAAGTCATAAGTCATCACAATGATCATTGTCCGCGTCAATATCTCCTCATTACGTTCATCTGTAGACCTTTATTTTATGACTGCATGAACTCTTCATGTATTGCAAAAGATTAAACCATTTATTCATCAATTTTAAATTCACCAATTTCAGCATGCTTCCGGATCATGTCTGCAGGATTTTAGTGGCAAATACTTCACGTAGTGTAAATCAATGTGAATTATTGCTGTTTGCTCAATCAATTACTGTTTAGCGAGCCATTTTAAAACTCTCACAAAGTCACACCATCCGTTGTAAAATAGAGAATGTCATTTGAGCGATCAGGACATTTAGAATAAAAATTTATACTGAGTGAATTAGGTTGTAAATGGGAGACTTAAAGCTTAATTTTAAAGCTTGCAAAAATACCCATTGTATTTGAGTGCTTGGTTTGTTTTAATGTTTGCAAAATGTATCAGAGTTGGAATTCACATTTTTGTCACGATTCATTCCTAATATATTAAATCAAGTTCTCGCCTCGTTTTCAAATTTAAATTGTCAACATCAGCATTTTTGGCTGTGACATAATTCATGGAAAATTTTAACATCCGCTAAATATTAATGCATAAAAAGTTGGTTTGACAATAGTGAGTTGTTAAACGATTCGTTTATCCGGTGTTGAAGATAATATTTCCAGGCTTTGATCTATTAAATGACATCAACCAACATGAAGGAGATTTTGTATATTTATTCAACAGAATCTGAGTGCAGTACTTGAACAAGTAATTTAGGATTTGTGTCGTTCATTTTACTTCTACAAAGGTTTTGAGTATTAATGTATCAACTTTCGATATCACAAGATAAGTAATACAGATCGTCTTCATTCTGTCACAAAAACGGTTTGTCAACAAGCACATCAATCTGTGATAAACAGTAGCAAGCACTGTGCAATATTGCCCTGGTCGAACGATGTTGTACTTTTCCTCTTTCTTAAGAAGATGGTTTTTTTCTGACCGTTCTACTTTCGTTATCTTCTTACAGCTGTTGAAAATTAACAGAGTATCAGCAATGCAGTAACTGGTTGAGTTATCATGGCTTGTATCCAGGATTTCCTGAATTCCGTTGAATTCTCTCCCTCAAGAAATTATCCACCAATTCAACAAACCTTTTTTGTGCATTTATTACATATTTAAGCAATCGAAACTCTGTCTAAAAGAATTGAGCTCAAATTTGCGACAAAATCCTACACTGTGTTTCTCAGATATAAGATAGAATCGTAGCTTCAACTACTTTTTGGCAACTTGAGTTTTTGAGATAGATTATGATGAGATAGTTTCCATTTATATACCGATGATTGTTTTTGATAAAAGTGCAGATGATAAGATGCCACAAAATATCAACAGAGATTCGAGGGTGAAACCAGAGTCAAACAGAAACTCCTCAGAGGAGCTGTTACTAACTCGCATGGCTGGAGGCAGCAGCAGGTCTGCGACACGTCACGAAATATACTCCATTTCGAAGACTTTTGGTTGACTCTGTTTTCATATCTTATTCGTATGTTACTACACGCCGTAGTCGCTATTTCAATCATATCGGTAATGACGCTTCGGTCGATATTTGACACTATTCCAAGTGACAAAATTATTCAGATATATGCAGCAGAGGTATGTTTGGAACAATTTCTTTCACTTAAATTAATTCAATTAATTTCAATTAAATGATCACGGATGTAGACAACTTTCTGAAAAGTATTGAAATTCGGTTTATATTCCGGCAGTCAGAACGAGTTTCTGCAGGGAACAAGGCCGAAAGTGAGACTTTCGCAGAATGATGTACACCTATGCCTACCACGAATCTGCACGTACGCCGAGTTCTAGTGAGCTCCTCTTCTTGTCAGATAGGTATAAAGAAAAGCACATGTAAATCCAATGGGACGCAGATGGCAACATTTGGCTAAAGTAAAATTTTGTATGTCTTCTCTGATTGAACGGAAAGTACTAAGCCCAGAGTCATAATTTTTTGAATGGAATGTCTTCAGGTCATTTCCTTTCATGTTCATTCACCCCTGTGTACAAAGCTGAACACATTTAGATTTGGCGAGCCTCTTAATGTCGGCAAACATAACCATTTTGAGCAACTTTATCCACATTCAACCACATTCTCACATACATTGTCGATTAGATGCATGATGATAGCACAGGCAGATGATAGAAAATGACCTGAAGACATTCCATGTCTAAAATCATGACTCTGGGCTTAATACTCTCCGGTTGATAAGCAAAAACACAGAAAATTTCATTTTAACCAAAAACTTCAATCTGCGTCCCATTGGATTTACATGTGTTTTTCTTTAATCCTGTCTGCCAAGAAGAGGAACTCACTAGAACTCGGCAGAGGTAGTAGCCGACTCGTAGTAGGCAGAGGGTGTACATCATTCTGTGAAAGTCTCACTTTCGGCCTCGTTCCCTGCAGAAACTCGTTGTGGCTGTCGGACTATTAATTAGTCTTTGTCTAACTTCACAGGCGAGGTAAAGAAGTAATTGCAATTTTCGAGTAATGCGGTACTCACATGAGCCTGTCTGAAGTCTAATGTAAGCCAAGGAATACAGCCGAAATAAAATACCCAGAGAAGAAAAATCCCTTGACCTATGAAATGTGAGAAAACATTTTGTAAAAAATGATGCCATTGTTAATATTTTACAGATAATCTTATAGAACATTGCCATATTTACTATAAGATAGTAAATAAGTCGAGGAATTGATCATGAAAAAATCGAATTGTATGAATCCCATGATGAATGAATAGCAATATTAAAATATCCGCGCTGCATTTGTTATGACTCTTAACTCACATGCAAGTATTAAGGTATTGGAACTCATGAGACACTGAGTAACAGCATTATTAGTTCTTTGGACTCCTAGATTCAGATCAATTCATGATGTCTAGTTGCACTATGATTTACAACCTTAAACAGTTAGACCCACGATGTACTTAAAGATTTCAAGTTGTCCACGCGACTGAAAAGAGATTAAATGCCTGAGGAACATGACAAATACACTGCAGATAATACAACAAATAAGATAAATGAAAAAAATAACAACTTTAACAGATTGCCAGCTAGAACTCTTGACTTCACGTAGATTTCCTGAAATTGTGGTATTTTCACAGTTTTAGTGATGTCTTATTCACTTGCTTGTTGATGACGACGTCCTAGAAAAAGAAAGTCGACAATTATCTCATTTTTAAGGTAAGAAAGTAAATGAATTTCCATTCAGATTTGAAAGGATTGTTAAGTGTACATTTGTCAGTAAAGATTTATCATCAGCTTTTTCCATTATTGAAGGTAGAAACACTCGTCGTCTTAATGAAGAGACGTACTGATGTTAATGTCAACAACTTGAAACCTTTTATAAAAAATAATGAGGCATCTTCTAAGCTTTAAGGACATCACAGGAATATAAATTGGTTATGAAGAAAGTGACTTCATTTGACGAATTTGTATTTTTTGTTTTCTTTCATACCAGAAACGGAAGTGAATACACTGTAAACAGTTGACTGACAATTGACAGACATTTATTCTACAAAACATATTTTGTCGGTCATTTTTAGTTCTTGTAGGATGATTGTCACTGAACACCTACAATGTCTGACAAAAAGCGACAAAATGAATAGCAATGAATTATAGCTTAAATTTTATCAAAAATGTAGGTAATTAATTAAATTATGTCAAAATAAATCATGGTTTTGCCACACAATTATACAGATTGCCAAAAAGTCAAACAATCACTAATCGAAAAAATCAATCAATATTCAACAGTTGTTGTTTAGTTAATTTGCATACAAAGCATCTGTTTTGATGTCGGTGGAGAACCTACAAATTCGTCGGATATCGCAGGATATTGGAGGTGATAATCGTCGGTTGATTTTGTCAGTAATTTTGTAGGATAGTTGTCGGTCTACGGTTTACAGTGCAGTTAGCATCTGATGAATCAAATAACGTCAAGATTTGATGAAAATTGACGTCACAGCTAGAATCAGAAAGATTTCAACACACAAAACATGTTTCATCGAATATTTGAACTTTTTAACAGTAAAAATTCCAAAATCAAATTACAGCCTTTATTTTGGAACCTGCGAATCGAAAAAATGAACAAAATCGAATAAAACCAACAAATTAGATAAATCGAATCGAAGACCTACTAATCATGTATTTTGCATTGCTATAGAAAGTTGCGGTGCCAACCCTGGCAGCCATGATGAAAGAAGAATTCAAATTGAAGTAATTTTTAATCAGTCGAAGCGGATCGGCTGGAATTTTACTCGAATGACAATCTCGAAGCATCGCAGGTCCCTACTTGTATTCTTTACTGTTATTCACTTTTTTCACTATGAAGCGTGCAGCTCAATAATTGCTTCAGAATTGCACAAAGTTGCATACAGAAACTGTTTCAAACTTGCACCAGCGCGAAATTGATATCAGAAACTTAAAATGTCGCTCATTAATCTGCATTACACATTACTATATTTGTGTTTATTGTCCTCAAATTACACAAATTTTAAAATTGACAAAATTAAATGTAAATTAAAAATGCAAAATTGACAATTAAATTTACAAATTTACTGTCAATATCTACCAAAATTTTGGAAATAAACCAACTTTTCATGAATTACACTTCGAAATGTAAATTCATGACGAACAATTTCAAACGCAACCAGAAAATTTGTAAATTTGAAAGCTTTCAACACCATCGGTTCTTAAAAACAAACTTCCACTGAGTGCGAGTCGCCTTTAATAGTGTTGGATTATCTGATGAGTATAATTGTAAATAAGCCTTCAACAGAAGCTGCAATGGTTGGCAAAGTTTGCAGGTGGCAGGGTATCATTCCCGACCATGTGATATTCGCTTTCAATTTTGAGATCGCCATTGAAATTTCCTAAGGTGCGGCTGTTAGCGTAGAAAAATTTGATTGCAGTGAATTTGACCAGAACAGCCTCTGAAATGAAATTATGTCAGTAGGTTGGCGATCCTTCTCTGACAGCATTCTACATTGCAGACCTATGTTGATGTTTCTTATAAAAGCAAATTTGTTAATTCTATGCTAAAGTGCTTTATGTGAAAGCGACTCCGTGCGTCAGTATATTTGAGGCTCCTCTCTTTGGTCAAGTACACGCAAAACTAGAAAAGGCAGATTAGGTTAATTAGCCTTCAACCACATGCCTATGTGATAGCATCAACGTCAAAATTTGGCATCAATCGCAGTAAAGAACGAAAAATATTCTTCCATAGGTAATTTTGTATTAAGGCAAAAAGGTTTTACACAACACGAGGTTTCGAAATCCCTCTAAATTATGTGTCTACAAGAAGGATCGTGTCGTGTTGTGCAAAATAAAACATAAAAAGTTTATATAAATTACTGCACCTGAAGGGACGAAACCCTCTATTGAAGATTCATATCATTTTCGTTTAAATTTTCTGTTTATGTGGTTGACGCAGATATATTTTTCCGTCATAACTTCCAACTGCTGCATATTCTGAGAAAATATATGCAACCTTTGCTTTTTAATTAAGGATGTGCATTTTTTGTTCCACTTTGTTTCTGTGCAAGTACCCGTCATAGAAATTGCCTTTCCTTCCCTATACAATTGTTGAAATGTGTGCTATCTACATCCCATATAACAGAAAAAGCAACGACTACATGCAAATGATAACCACTTGAATTGGTGGATTTTAAAGTCAGAATAATTGGTAATATGGTCGAGGATTCAAAATATAACTGCTACTTCAGAAAATGGGTATTGAAGTGATATCAAGCACAATGGAACAAAGTCACTACTTATCAAGTTTGAGATAGGAATGCAAAATTCCGTTTGAAACCGAAAATCGTCGCCAAAAGGCCATTCTCAAGTAAAGCACAAATGTCTCAATTTGAGAAAGTTCATGCGAACCATTTCAGCAAGGCGATTTCAAGCAGCAAAATCGCACGAGTACTGATTTCATCATTTGTATAGCGTCGATTTGACCAGGGTGAAAAAATCAAAGAAAGAAAAATTAGCTTGTGATGATGTTTTTCAAGACTTTCTCTTTAACATTTCTGGATGTTCGATTAGTTACTGATTAACTCAGGACCACTAGAACTCGACAGAGCATTCTGGGAAGAGTTTGAGATGATTTCGCTGTCTTGTGTTATGTCTGCATTTTTTTACCATGAATAATGGATGCATGAAAAGATATTTGACAATGAAAGGATCTGTCTATCAAATCTTTTCACAAAGTGTGGAATTATAACAATTGATAGAAGTTATGAACACATACATTCACATCGCAGCTCTTTCTCCTTCATTTAAAAGAAATTCCACAATGTGTGTGAATCAGAGCAAATAATATAATCGTCTATCAAATTTCAAAGATGAAAAAATGCTGTTTAACTATTTTGAATCGTCACAATATGTTTCAAAAGCTGTTAGAACGCAGCAGGCGTGCAATTTAAAACATCTTTCGGAAAATGGGTGTAACCAAATACTGAAGGAAATTTCAAATGGATAAAGTCAAAGTTAACGGTTTGTTTTGTAATAATGAAGGTCTTGAACTTAATTTTCAATTCTTTATTGACCTAATGACTCACGTATGGTAATTTTCACTGTCTTTGGTCAAATTTCTCAATCAAAGAATTTCATTGTTTAACACTAAAATGATTATTGAATGAAATGACACTATAACCCGTCAGTCGACGATTTTCAAGCTTGAAACTGTTCGGAATATTGTGTGAGGATCTCATGACTTCTGATGGTTATAAAGCAGAAAGATTGTGTAGGCCCCTGTTTTAACAAGTTTATATAAATTACTATACCTAGAAAGACGAAACTTCCAATTGAAGATTCATTTCATTTACGCTAAAATTTCTGTTTATGTGGTTGAAACAGTTTAATTTTCCGTCATGGCATCCAGCTGCTGCATATGCTGAGAAAAGAGATGCAACCTCTGCTTTTTTATTAAGGGCCTACTTAAAATAATCAATAGCGCACTCAGATGCACGATTGTTAGCATATTTAGAAGCAGTTCACACACACACACACACAACTGGTTGACACACAGAATAAGACAGGTTTTCTCTTCCTCTATTTGACTAGAAAGGAAGCATTGGAACATGTAATGCCTATGAAATGGCACGATCTGGTGACATAATACCATAGCAATCGAACAATGAGCAACCCACAGAATTAGATTGTTTTAGCGTATCACTTTGCTAGAAGTGCAAACTGATTCAAGCAGATGGTACATGCAGGAACTTACTAAGTGGGCAAAAAGAAATTCTTAATACCTTACAGAGATAGGAAAAATAGTCGTGCGTCGCTTGCGGATTACTCTGAATTACTTCAACATTTTCCGATCGCCACCATTCCTTCAGATTTGAAGAATTCAGATCATTGCGCAAAAGTTTTCTTGATAATGTTGGGCCCTTCGATTATTATTAAAAAGGTCAGCAGGCGGACGAAAAAACGTTCACAAACTTGACATCGACTATGTCTCTTTGCTGTGTGATCCGGTTGATAACAGTCACTGAAACTTTGCACAATGTGGCGTGTTTAATGTTGAACTGGCTGCTCATTGTTCGATTTCTATGGTATTTAGTCAGGAGATTGTGCCATTTCATTAACGTTGCATGTTCCAATGCTTACTTTCTAGTCAAGCGGAAGAAGAGACGACCTGTCTAATTCTGTGGAGCAACCAGTTCAACATTAAACACGCCAAATTGCTCGAAGCTGCAGTGACTTTTATCAACCGCATCACACAGGAAAGAGACACAGACGATATCAAGCTCTACAGAACGTTTTTTCGTGCGCCTGCTAACTTTTTTAGTAATAGTCAGAAGGAGCAACATTATCGAGAAGGAATTCTCAGCATCCATGTAAGGCATTGAAGATTTCTTTTTGCCCACTTAGTGAGTTCCTGCATGTGCCAACGTTTTCAATCAGTTTGACTTCTAGCAACGTGATGCGCTTAAACAATCTAATTCTGTGGGTTGACATTTTCCACACAGGTTCCTGGTGCGATTCTTTTCGCACTTGACATGCGAGTAGATGGCACAGTTACAAGACGAAGTAGTTTGACAATCATCAACACTATGATGACACACACAAAATCAATATTGAAAAAGAATTGAATAGTTCCAAGCTTTTAAATAGAAGAATCAACTGTGAACATAAATGATGGAGATATAGAAAAAAATTCCCCTATCATGCAATCGCGTCAATGAGGTAATTGTGTTTGTTTGAAATGTTTTCAGATTTGAAAATGGCTTGCAGACCTGGCCTTAACCGTATATAATCGTCTGCATCTAAATAGCGTCACAAATTGATTTATTAGCCAACATTTTATTCTCAATGTCAATCTATGTTTGGAGACTGAATTGTATTTGAGAAAATCATATCATCAATAATATTGCTGAAATTCTAACTGAATAGCAAACAGTTTCAAAGTTCCAAGTTCCATTGTTCATAACACTTTTTCGGCGAGCAGGTTGAGTAAAATTTGTAAACTTTTTATCTACCAGCCAAGAATAGACCAAAAACAAAAGGCAAAAATAATCAGTGAATAATATAAGCGGAAAAGGAGATTTTACAAGACAAAAATGATTTCATCTGGCCCGGATGCATCCAATGTTTCAAATGCAATCGATCCAACTTCCTGTATTTACAACTTTTTCTCCAAACATTCTGCATTGAAAGCGATAGTGACATTTCTTTGAGAATTCATCAACTTGTTGTATACATTGTCGTACTTTCACAACTCCTAATTAGTTCCTTTGTCCTTATGTCCACGATGTGACGAAAATTTAGTGTAAGCTTTAATTATCACAATTTGATAACTTTTGTTTCTCTATAAACGACAGGATTGCCTCTTCTTCTCCACGATTCACTAATCCAGCCTCATAGAGCTTGTGATCAACTAACACTCTTGAATTACATCTCCCAATATTGAGAATAACACTTGCAAATAGTTTTCAAAAGGTAGGCATTATTTTGCAAATGGATTTGTCGCTCAGTAAACAATTAACGTGCGCAGTTCATTGGTGTGCAAATGAGTAGGAAATGAATGCAAAAGTGTCATTATTCAAAATACTTAATTGTCAGCAAATTATCTCCAACCGTGGGAATCTGTAGAGCCCGACGCGTTCCCCGGTGATAAAATATATTACCTCCCATTCGTAAGTGAGTACGCCTGTTTCTCTATGTGCACTTTTGTTCGCGAGTATTTCAACCCTGTCACGATCTTATGATTTTAGTAAAGCACCGGTATTGAAATATGGTGCAAAGTTGAACAATAAACTCAACGAGCTTTTGTTCCAGAAGTGATGAGATTAGACGGATAATTGAATTGGTTGATGCATATTTCGTCAAAAGAGAATTACAATTTATGGTTTTATTGCGATTTGTTGAAATGGTTGATCATTTACGCAGTTAATAATTCATGTGAGTTATAATCATTTGCAAATGAATAATTTAATGACAACAATCGATCAAGAGATCTTTGAAAAAACAGAATTGTCAGAAATATGGTTTACTCATTGTTGTTCTGGTTAGACTTTTGATATTATCAGAATATTCACGTTAAGGCGCACTGTAACGATGATCGGAGATGCAATATTTGACCAAGATGTAGGGAAAGTGGACAGGGCAGTGTTACTGATCCCTGGAGGAATTTGATGAACCACGGAGATGATCATAAATAGCGGATTATTCGAATTACAATGCACGTCGAAATTCAGGCGATTCTAATGTCTTCCAATCGTGTCGCACAACAGCGTGTATTCCGTCATTCATGCTAGCTATGATAAGTCTGCATCCGCTGGACAGTGGTCAAAATATCGCTTGAAAATCGCAATAATTCAAAAGGAAAGCATGTGAGTATGATAATAAACGTGGCATGAAGTGAGCGAGCGCTTCTTGAGCGTTTCATCGATTAGAGAATTCAACGGACTAGAAAAGAAATAATGATATCGTAAAATCATCACAAAAATCGTAACTCTTCCAACTAGAAATGTCATATTCTCACATTTTCATCAAAGATGCTTCGGTTTGGTATCTTCAGAATCTTTACGATGAAAGGAACAAAAAGGAACCATATTTTTCTTGTTTGAATAGGATATAAATATAATTCTTTCTTGAAACAAGTTCAGTACTTCTTTTTCAAACGTTTTTCTTTTTTTTCTATAACCGCTAAAGCACAAGAATCAGGCAAGGTCAACTAAAATTCATGAAAAGCAAGTTAGAAACCGGTGCGTTTAATTAACGAGCATGGTTATCAATCGGCCAACTACCTTAAAAAGTAACAAGAAAGAAATATCATGCTCTTGTAATATTTGTAGTGATTTTAAGAAAAACAAGTACACGTGCCGAGACCGATTGGTCGTTTATCAATATACGCGTGTTCAATGCGGAGAATTTTATATTGGAAAAACTGCCCGCATGTTGAAAACTAGGCACCAAGAGCATGATAAGGCCATTGATTATAATAGCAATAGTAGTACCCTTTATAACCATTTGCGAGATAGGCATTGGGGGATAGGCGGCTTCGATAACTTTCAGGTCGGTCTCCTTCGCAAGCTGCCACAACACTCTAGACACAACAATAGCAGAGGCCAAAGCAATAACACAGCTTAAACATCATCAACAGGAAACACGAACTTCCAGACTGCAATCTCTCTTTACAATTCGATAATCATGCAAACCGTCAACACACTTCTTAACATAACTCACATCTTCGAATAGATACTTCACACAGTTGCATCCCGTCTGCTACCATCACTGGACGCCGAAGGCCCGTCTGATTTTTCACTTTTAATTCTTAAGAAACTATCGACTATCGATTTCTAACTTGCTTTTCATGATAAAATGATCTCCTGTCGACTGGTCAACTGTGTGAACTAAAATTCAAAACACCATTCGAGTCAAAAAAACATCTTCACTGTACAAGCAATTAGCGAAGGTATGTCTTTGTTCTCTCACCTTTCTTCTATCTCTCTTTGCAGAAGTGGCTGACTGCTGGATAATGATTCTCTTGAGGTAGTCAGTCCAGGCAATCGATGTACCAATTTGAATCCTGCAGTCACTACAGGGTGGCCCAGATATAGTATTTTCAAATCTATTATTTGGTATTTTCAAATCCATTTAACTCGAGTTAGACTCACCTCTTGCATTAAATGAAATGTCATTTTAAAGTGAAAGAAGTCCCATTTTTCTTAATGTGACTTGTTTTATGTGATAGTAGATCGTTTCGCTATAATTTCCCATCAAAGGAAATCAAAGGAAGCAAAGCATTGAAAAGAAAACTTTAATTGATTTAGCAATAATGCTATCATCCAAAATTATTCATGGTGATCATTATTCGATATGAACTCTCTCATTTTCACAAAAACGATCTAGTCTGCTGCGAAACGTCGCTACAGCTGACTTTATTAATATAGGGTGTTCAGCTAAGGACGCCGGATTTAATTTAATTGTCATAAACACAATACTAAAGATATCTTATAAATTTAACGTCTAGAATATCTGCAACAATATGCCATTTCATTATCCACTGTGACTTTTTCATGAATTCGATGCTGAAAGTGGTATTGAGCGAGTTTTACTCATGATGGTAATAAAGCACTTGGCGCAGTCATGATACTTGCCATTTGTGTCATTGTGATTACATTGGAAGCAAGCATGTATTCAACTGATCAAAGAATCCAGATTGTCAAAATGCACTACAAGCATGGGGAATGTTTTGCAGTTACAACTCGCAAGCTGAGGAGTCTGTTCGGGAGAAGAAATGCCCCCCCCCCAGATGAGTCGACGATAAGACCGGCTCCGTGTCCTTCAAAGAATACGTGTTTGTAGTGACTGCCGAGGTGGTTTTTCATAACTAAATTTGTTTTTTTACTACAATAAATTGTTTTCCTTTTAAAGTGATTGTGCATACTGAAATGGCATAGTGTTGTAGATACTTTAGTCATTGAATTAATGAGATATCATCAATACTGTGGAAATAGCAACTAAATTAAATCCGGCGTTCTTAGCTGAACACCCTGTACATCAGTAGTCTACAAACAGAAGGTCGAATCTTTTCTTTAAGATCCTTTATTGACTGAAATCGACTGCCGGTGTAGACTCGCCGCTTCAAATCTCCCCAAAACCAACAACCCATGGGAGGTATCCTAGATGGCCAGCGAATCGTTGAATGTGTGCATCTAAAGCCTGGTGAGAAAAAGCTGAAGCACTTCTAATAGCAGCAGCTGATAACATAACGCAAAAACACAATCACAGCTCTGACCAGTCCTCCGCAAATTGTTTGCGTTCTTGATGATCCTCCGCCGTCAAGTCGTGCAGTTGCCCTTTTTAGGGACACATGTTGCTTGATGGACAATCCTCTGCACAGCTGACTTTGAAATACCGAGCTCACGCGATGCTCTTCTTGTTGATGTTGTGAGGTGGCTGACAAAGTTCTACTCTGGTTTCTTTATCTGACGTCCTGACTTCGGTGATCTTGAAGCGTTTCAGGCATGGAGGCCCCTTGATTAATGGACTATTTCGTAGCAGGAGATGGAGTGCTTGAGCAACGGTCAAACCTTCGCTGGTAATGTCTGTTCGCCACTATTAATCAAAGTAACAAAGGACTCATACCAAGCTGCAATTAAGAAACACTCTTATGGTGCATATTTCCGTTAAGTGGCATGTCCGTCTCCCTCTGAAGACTTTACAAAATGTAATCAATAGACACCAACTTCTTGGGGTGAAAATTTTAGTCATTTTATGTTTTTTAATGAAATAGCGGATACGGCGTGTTGAGGCAGACGCATAAGTTATCCACGAATTTTTAAATGAAAACCAATCTGCCAAATTAGTGGTGTAATCGCGACGTATCGCAGACCTGCTGCTTCCTCAGGCGACTTAAGTAAAATGTGACCCTGACACGCAGTACATCATGACATCGATATCTGAAGAACATGATCATAACTCTAGCACCAACTATCAAGTCGCAGAGTGAAATGTTCGTCATCTGGAACAGTAGTAGTGCAAGACATTCGATAGCTGAAAGATCACGTGTAAAGAAATAAAAGTCAAAAATACAAGTTTGGAGGTGCAAAAGGGAAATTAAAGGGCATGCAGGCTATATCAAGAACATAGTGTAGTCAATAAACTCTTCCCGATTATTCAAAGAGGGATTTAAATTTTTTATAGGTGAATTTTAAGTTTTTTAGGTGAATTATTTTACAAATTCAGGTTGTTTATTTAGGTGAATCAAAAGTTTTCTTTTTTCTTTTGGAAAAAGATGAATCCCAATACCTCCATACTGTCAAAATTCCATTTTTTGGCATTCAATCGGTTTATTTTAAAAAAGAAACTACAATCACTATTCCGTAGAATAGATAAAGAATTTCCTATCCGTTGGGTTTTTACATGCAATAAACTGAAAACTGGTTTCTCCAACAAAGATCATACTCCCAAAGTTCTTAGGTCTAATGTCATTTACCAATTCGCTTGTGAGGTGGACACTCGCACTACCTACATAGGTAGAACTACAAGACACTTAAACTTAAGAATAAAAGAACATCGGGAAAAAATGTCAGCCATTTCTGACCATTAAATTGCAGTTGCAGCTGTAAAGTTGACAATTTCAAAATTCTATCTCAAGCTCCCAACACTTATGACCTAAATATTTTGGAAGCCATGTACATAAAAAACTCAACCCCAATTTGAATAAGCAAGTTAACCATGATGGTGCTTTTTTCAAATGTAAATTAATTTGAGTCTAGTTACTATGTGTACCTTATTTCATTGTTATCATGTACTTCAGCTTTTGAAACGAATTGTTGCTTATAACATGATTTAGATCTTTTCTATTAAAAGAATTAGAGACTATGACCAGGAACATGTGACACTGCCAAGAATCACTCATCAATGTCCTCATTATTCCGAATACAAAAGTAATTAGTTACCGCGATTTTCTCAATGTTTTCCAATGTGAGTACATTTAGATGAGTTAAATCAAATATCAAGATTTTGTCGTAATGACAATATTTAGGTGATTTAGGTGGTTTTACAAAATATTTGATTCACCTAATTTTTCAACTATTATTAAAAAAATATTTAATTCACCTTACTTAGTGATTCACCTAAATTTTCGCTGTCTAGTAATCAAAAAGAATTTCTCTTTCAATCTGACTTAATTTTCATTGCAGACCAAACTGGCCGTTCAAATCAATAGAACTGATAAATCCTCATGAAACAGCACTCAATTGAACTACAAAGTCCAGGTGATAGAAAGCTGACAAGCGAAATATTGGTGAAAATTTTATAAATAAGCAAGTATTTGAAAACAGATTTTTCCTCTTACATAAATTGATATTTCGGATGCGCGTACTGTTCGTTTTGACGATGCAGGTAAAGCGTCAACTCATACATGCTACTACTACCTTTGATCACTTTTCATAATGTTATTGCCGAAATTCAGGAATATGTGATTGAATGCCTACATGTAGGCCTAAGTCGCTGAAAGTATATTTCTCAAATTTTTACCGAGAGACATCTGACCTCAAAAACTGTCGATGCATGATGTCTCTATTGATTATAAATGTTATTTGAATTGATGAATCATTTATTAATAGAAGTAATAATAATAAGCTTGTTTATAAGTTGAAATTATTGAATTATTTTTCAGTTTTTCTACGCACAAAAATTAATGTAATTTGTCAATATATATTTCGCCGATCTGGCCTTGTCAATTGTAATATAAAGAAATCCTAAGTCAAAAATGTTTTGGAAATCAAATGCTACATCATTTGAAATCTTTAACCTGAATTACAAATTATCACTGTCAATATTGATATCTAACAAATATGCACATATACCACAGTTCATTGATAGTCGCAGTCCCATAGTTCATAGCTCACATTTCATTATCATCTGATATCTTCTTAGTTTGTTACCGTTGGCATGTTTGGTTGGTTCCACTCTGTTTTGTTGTTGATGACGATCCTTTTCTGTTATAAACTGTTTCTGATGTTAGTCCGGGAGCCAGCGTGAAGTTGTGCAGGGAACGAGGTAGTACATAAAACTTTCACATAGCATAGTACACCTCTAACCTACTGCAAAACTTCGCGTCTGCCGGATCAGATCATTTGCTTTTCAGAAATATAGAGGATAACACAATCCTATGTATTTCCAGTGGTAAAATTGTGACATTTAAGGTGTTGACTCCATTTTTTCGAATTTTTGCTCATAAAAGTTATGCAAATTGGTATTTTGTTGAACTGGTTATTATAGAAATCATCTACAGATCATGATCTTTCAAATGAGTTATCATTCAGTGACAGAGGATGAAGTAAAGTGTACAAACAGACACTTTTCGTTGATGTAACTGCAAATTTTAACATAGGAATTTCAGGAAAATTGTTGATATACTTTAACGAAAAATGTCTGTTTGCACACATTGCTTCATCCTCTGTCACTGAATGATAACTCATTTGAAAGATCATGATCTGTAGATGATTTCTATAATAACCAGTTCAACAAAATACAAATTTGT
This sequence comes from Prostheceraeus crozeri, assembly GCA_907163375.1. Taxonomy (NCBI): domain Eukaryota; kingdom Metazoa; phylum Platyhelminthes; order Polycladida; family Euryleptidae; genus Prostheceraeus; species Prostheceraeus crozeri. The sequence continues at coordinate 468,342 of CAJQUW010001113.1, read as the reverse complement.
GTCACTTTTATGAGCAAAAATTCGAAAAAATGTAGTCAACACCTTAAATGTCACAATTTTACCACTGGAAATACATAGGATTGTGTTATCCTCTCTATTTCTGAAAAGCAAATGATATGATCCGGCAGACGCGAAGTTTTGCAGTAGGTTAGAGGTGTACTATGCTATGTGAAAGTTTTATGTACTACCTCGTTCCCTGCACAACTTCACGCTAGCTCCCGGACTATATTGACTGATTCCGTTATTTGACGTTCCATTACTTTGTTATGATGCATACTTGAAAATTCTTGTTCTATGTTGTTATGCTGTTCTTTGCGATGTCCTCATAGACTTGAAGTATCCTTCTTTTCTTTCAATTGCTTTATATGTTCCTTTCCTCTGATTTTTGCTTTTCTTGATGTTTCTCCGATATAGACCCCTTTGCATCCTTCACATTCAATTTCGTAGGTTATTCCTTGCGCATTACATTTTCTTTTTCCTTTATTTTTGCATATTAGGCAGTCGTCTGTCAACAAATGATATCAAAGTTTTTCTTTACAAAACATGATGCGTCAACATGATGCTAACATTTCCTGCTCAGTCCAATAATGCTGAAAGTGCTGCTTGAACTGTATGGATTTAGCATCATACAAATAATTGTCTGAAAGCTATTGTTCTCCATTGCAGGTTTTCTTCTACGAATGTTATGAAGTGGTTTACACTCCAGATATTTCAAGAAAAAGAAATTTCAGACAAATCCCTTGTACAATAAATGCGAACTTTCATTACTTGAATTAAACTTGAAATTTCATTTGTGATGTGGAACAATTAGAAACAAGTCAAAGAGTTTGTCATTTAATACAAATTTGAAAAAATGTGATTGAAGAAAATGCAATCTCATTTAACTATTCCCAACTATTTCAAACATTGATAGAATGGTAAACATACAAAAGCAATCGAAATTTTGTAATGAGAAAGGAACTGGGCGTGGTTTAAGATTTTAAAAATTGACACATGAAGATTAATTATTGTTTGATGAAGTCTATATTGTTGCTTTGATTATGGAGCATTGTCAAAGTTATTTTACGTATTATTAAGTTTGTAAATGATAAAATGCATCAGGTCAAGAATTTCTGAAATTTACTGATCTTTAATAATATTTGTTTTCTTCTTTATATTTGACTGATGTTCTGTTGTGAGACTTGTTCAAGGAGTGTCAAGATTACTCAAATGATATTCAAAAATATTTTTCCTGTTTAAAATGCGCTTGTGTTTAATTAAAAACTTATGCGTATGTCATCAATGGTAAATAACTCGCTAGTTTAGGTCAGCCTTTTCAAATAATAAATATTTCAAGGTTTTATACTCTTTGTTATAAGCATTGGAAACACCTCTTCACTATTCAAAAATGTGTTTTGATAGCCATCGTTTACGTATAGAATATTCCAAGTTATCATAAAACCTGTTGCCGGATTTCCTATGAATAGTGTGGTCTCCTTTCACATCTTACCAAATCTCACATGCTATAAAACCGTTTGATCTTTTTCTCTATCAAATAATGTTATATCTGACAGGGAAGGTTATATCTTACAAATCAGGGATACGGAGTCCTATCATTTTGATAGGACTCCGACTCCGGGTGGCAAGCATATATAGCCTAGTTTTTTGAAAAAACCTGGTAACCTATATACATCATAGATCATTACAGACTTAGCTGAACCTATCTTTAGTGATCACTGCTGTATCAGCTATCAATTATGAATCACTTTCGATGAAAGTTGATCAAAAGCTTCAATTTGGATGCATACGACTCGGCTCCTCCCATCTTCTTGATGTGTGCTTCACACAGTTTTTCTCCAGTCTCTACCAGGCAGGAAAATCCCCATCATTCTCCAAAAAATATGAGCACACTTTTGATCTTAATATGCGCTTTAGAGGAGCCATCACACACGATTAACATTTGGGTAAGAGTTAATGTTCTCAAGCAGACTAGTGTTTAATTTTTGTCTCTGATGTGACCGTTGGTGTGTAGGTGTGATCGAGGCTAGAAAGGCTTGTTCGCTCTATTAAATCACCGAGTGAAAAGACAATCCTTTTTTCACTATCACGGTTCATTCCCTCAACAATTACAAACTTTGCATGTACTGCTGTCTCTGTACTTTTGTTTGACGGAGAAAGTTGACATCAAGACAGTGACAGCTATGCACGAGGGTAAACAATTTGTTTGTATTATTTTCAGGGTCTAGTTATAGGCCGGAGTCCGGAGTCCTATCATTTGATAGGACTCCGATTCCAGCAAAAATGATAGGACACAGACTCCGACTCCACATCCCTGGCTTACATGTATATCAGAGTATTTTTTCGTACTTTAGACGTCTATTTAGGCAAACGATTTTGTGCATTAGGGAATCGATCGATGATATTTAAAATGACTGAACTGAAAGAAAAAATGCGACAGCATTTTACATATTCGCTAAGCTGCACAGACTGAAAAAATCAGAAAAATAGAATAATTCCATGTATGTTATTATCTGCGATGTGGCATTATCAATACAGGGACTTAATTATTGTGTTATTGTCGGTTTATATTGCAACCGACTACAGCAAATAACGCAATTTTTGATGCAATTTTTTCAGAAATATCTGCAGTCAGAAAGATTATTTGCATTTTCTACTTTTGGGTTCCACAACTGTTCACAATCTCCGATGCTTCTCAGAGGAATGGATCTGATTCCTAACTGGCATGAATGGAGTTTAATGTAAATTAATGAGTGATTCCCACAGAAGAGTCCTTATCTCCCGATAAGTAAAGCATGAATGTATCTGATTATTGACAGATTTCATTAAAGTGATGTTTCCATTGTCGGAATTGTAAAAACATAAATTTGCTTCCTTTATTCACTGGATTTCCTCTTTAATTTTCATTTTGTGACTTATTCCATAATTTTTACACGAATTTAAAATACGAATGTACAAGTATAACTATCAATTTGAAAGCGCACAAGCGCAGAGAGACCTATAGGAAAAACATGATGTAGCAGCCAGCTGTGGAATGCCGTTCCACCACTCACTACAGATTTCATGCGTCTTTAACCCACAAGTTGAAATGTCTCCGGCTATGGGTCCTCGGTGGTGCCATCTTATACCCTTGATTGACAACAGCTTTAACCCTCAGAGACCTGAGGGGGGTCCAGTGGACCCCGGAGCCACATTTTTCTATTTCATTTTTTACGCTGACGATATATCAACCACTCAAGCCCATACAAAATCATCATTTCTGACAGTGAATCTGTATGTGTTATTTCATTTCAATTGAATCAGTTGAAGTATGCCAGACAGGCCAAGGGGGTCCACTGGACCCACCCCCTCAGGTCTCAGAGGGTGTAGAAATTCCATCACAAAATTTTTGTAATTAGATGAAAAATGATTTCGAACACGTCCACGATCGTCTATAAAGAGTGAAAGTCATTCATTAATTGTTTGCATCATGCTCGTAGATGTGCAATGTGTTGGAAGATCGCAAAATGTGAATATTTTGCTTTCGCACATGATCTCGCGTGACTGGTTGGCCTATATGAATAACTCGACATAGATCGATGTCTGAAATGAAAGCTATCATTATATTCATAGTTGAGCACCAAAAACTGATTGATGACAAACTTTTCACAGCAGTAATGATAAGTTTGAGATCTCCACAGCTGTTTTTGGTTCTAGAAGTACAGCAATTTTGACTCATTTTAGGTCTATTTCTGATAGCTTTGGATAAATTTGAAGGAATGTACAAATGGAAAGGATTAACTGCATGAATTAAATCAGTTTCATCAAAATCAACTATCTGAGGCTTTATGGTGACACAAAATATCGTAAAGCCGCCTCCTAGTACAAATGATGCTGTACTAAATGTGGTTGACTTACAGAAACACCATATTTTCGCACGTGTTTACTGAGAAGGCTGAAAGTCACTCAAGGGATTCGTTATACCGACCTGCTACACGCAAACATCATTGTTTTACTTAAAATCAACTTTCCTAATGTTTTGATATCGATTTAAGCAGGTAAACTAAGAATATGTTAAAGGGGTCCACTGGACCCTCCCCCCCTCAGGTCTCAGAGGGTGTGAAAAAGCTCAAGTCTCTGAGGGTTAATCTCCATGATTTCGCAATGACTTGAAAGGGCTTTGACATCACCTAATCAGACATCAGATCAAAGATTCATAGACGCAACGATATTCAATGAGCAGAAAACATTTAACTTATACATGCAACATAAATTAACAATAGGAATAAGTGAATTCCAACACTACATGATTATCTGATTCCTAGTTTGTTGAATGTTGATTCATTTATTGTTCATGGTACTGTCAATAGGCTTTTCTATCTGATTGTTTGCTTTATTGTTATTTATGTTAAGTTATCTGATTGTCTCACTTGTGCATTTTTGTGAATTTTATCATGATTGCAAATATCTTTTATTACTTCACGTAATTTTCTGAACCTAAAGTGCAAATGCGATTCATATGAGCATGTACATGTACTGTGTGCATGCTTAATTCTTGATTCATTCAGCGATTTTTATAAACTCAATGTTGCTGATGAGAAAGACCACCTTTGAGCTCATTACGTCTAAATTTAGATTATTCCCGTGTCCACTAATCACAGACCAGCTGTAAAGCACATTCCATGAAGAGCACATTCTTTACTTCAAATATATGTTGATGATAGGAAAACATCTCAATTTCATCATGAATGCTTCATCATCATGCAATTAGTTGATTTTATTAGGTCATTGTTTCAAAGAGGAGGCACTCCATATTTTTGGGAAGATTTTAGCATTTTATATCCGATATCAAGTGCATGAATTATGAAATCTGTTTCACTGGTCTTAACCTGGAAATTTTGATGTTTCTGTAAGAAAGGAAGCATGTAAGGTAATAAGATCTACAAAATTAAAGATACGCAGCCATATTTTGTCAGCTATCATCAACATTTGTAGAACATGAAAGACATTGTGACAGCGTCAATACATGTATTGCTTCGTATCTACCCAGACAGCACATTATGGCATGCAAGGCTTCGTATCTCCACAGACAGCACATTATGGCATGCAAGGCTTCGTATCTACATAGACAGCACATTATGGCATGTCAGGCAACTATTCACTAATAACTTGATATTCTCACCATTCGGCGAAACACAAGTCTCAGTGTCATGACCACTTTTCGCAGCTTTGTTGAAGTAGGATTTGATTGGAAACTAGTTCTTTATTGGTGGTAATCAAACACATAGAGATTCCACAGCTCCTAAACGCAAATTCCGCTGCCGGTGAAGTCAAATTCCTCTCTACACTACTTTTAAAATTTTCTGTCATGGTACAATATTTGAAGTCTATATCATTGGATAGATTAATTGGTAATTCATGATAATCTTGATGTATACTCGTTCCATGTTGATTCAACTCTGTAATATAAGTCAGTAACTTAACTCTATTTGACTCCTAGGCCCCTGTACAACTTTTGATGTCGCTCCAAAACTATAGCGAGGACTCTTATATTTTGTGACTTGTAGCTTCTACGTATTTCAGAAATCCTGTCCCAATTTCGTCAAATTTGACCGACTGGAACATCAAATATTGACTTCCATTGAAAAGAACTTTCTGAAAATACGAGAATCGTGCTTTGTCAATTTCTTACAAACCTAAGCTTCTTCATCAATTCGAATCACTTGTAGACCATTGTAAAGTGCAAATGCCATTGAAAAATAGAGTATATAATTAATAGCGACTTATAATGAAGAATAATGAGAATTGAATTTGTTGAAGGATATGATGCACAATATGGCGTGGCTGATAAAAATAATGCAGAAATATGATACATCGTAGGCCCCCTCAAATCATGCAAAATAATAGAACTTTAGAATTTCTGCGAGCAACACGAAAAACGTTGTTTTAGTCGATTGACTTAGAAATTAAAATTTCACGTGAAACGAAATATATTGTTCTTGCTGCCGAAATCTTAATTCTGTCAATCTTAATTTTTATACGATCATTTTACTTAGATAATGACGATTTCCATGAATAAAGAATTTTGAAAATCGTATCTTCCAATCAAAAGTAAGGTCTGAAACTTAAAATGCCTACTGAAAATCGTGAATTTTGCTGATGCGTTGTTTTTTGCTGCCGACGGTAGAGGTGAAACTGATTTCTTACTTTTCATTTCTCTTGCTGCAATGACAGGTCTCAAACTATTTTAAAAATTGGAGATCACTTGTTTTCATAGTGGTGAGGAGAGGATGACTTCATATTAAGTTTAATGATAGTCTGCGAGGAGAGATTTCAAAAGAAATAAGCTTGTATCTTGTATCAAATGACGATCCTGCACAATTTTATGAAAAATTAAATAATATTAGAAATTAAAATAAGAATTTTAATTAACTACCATTAAGAACGAACATGCAACACTTCTTTGTAATGGATAGAGGATGGCTATGCGATTCTCTGGGATATATCAAATAATTTCACGAGCTACGTCAGAGAGAATCGCATAGCTATCCTCTATCCATTATAAATTATGCCAGAGTATTAGAAGCATAGATATCCGCGATAATTGTTTCCTGGGAACAAATTTTATCAAATATAGAAGGGATTCTGAAATACGATTCTACATGTAATTATCTGGTATATACGTGCTATATTATCGGAAAATCACGCACATATCTGATTCTTTTGATAAGGAAATGCTGAGAATTTTCCGAAATAATAACTTTCTTGCATGTTCGTGTATCTCATCATGCACATTCAGAATGACGTTAAAATTATCTTTCTCCTAAACAAGTTGTAATTTGAGTGACTGCTTCATGGCAGGCAATGACAATTGCACTAAATCTATTATGGCGTATGAAGTCCTACTATGTAATACATAGCAGAAAATTACATGCACATCTGGAAGCGTTTTCAAATATCATTGTAGCTTTGCCATTTACACTGAGTCATAGCTTCTGGCACTAATAATAATGATAATATATATATATATATATATCTTTTTTGCATTTCAACTTCGATTCAGAAGTGGCACATACAAAGACATGAGAATGATAAGACAGAGACATATCACATAAATTTGCGATTTTGAGAGGCCATTTTGATAGAAATTGATGAAACAAATGAAAACTAGCGTCAAATTCAGATAAAGAATGTAAAACATCGAGCATTGATAGCAATTAAGTAAAACAATATGCTGATTTTGAATTTTGTATCCCTTTTACGTTAATAGACTTTTCATCGGCGAAAATTTCCACCATTTTTAATATATCAGCTTTGATGATAATTGCCATTATTTTATACAAAGCTTGTATATCGCTTTGTAGTCGCTTTACTAAAGAATGTGTATTTAGGGCCTTCTATAGCACTTTGCTCGTTAGTTATACTCTTCACAAATGATAAGTTCGAAGCAGAAGAACATTTCAAGCACCCTGCCAGCCGTACATGGTAGTTTATCCTCTCGTTTATCGTGCTTCATTCATAGCTATCGCTACTCCCCTCTAATCAATAAAAATATCCGACTTCAGAAGGCCACGATATTGTTCTGTCACATCCAGGTGAAGTACATCGATCTGAAAATATACTCTTTGCATGCTTGTAACCCTCTCTTGAAATAAGTGAAAGTAAATGATAAATGGATGAAAACTAGAAAATTACTGAGTATTTTACAGAATTACTAACTATACTCTCTCATATTACTAGATGAGGAAACTGCGACCGTCAACAAGCAAGAATTTGTTCGTTGTTAACAAGAGAACCTATCATCAGTACCTTTCCACTTTTTCTGCAATAAGTCTTCCTTCTATGTCTGAGACTTGTTCAATCAACATTTGAAAAGAGGATATTGTTTGCTGCTACAATAGAAACATTGAACAGTTCATCAAACCAAACTTTTATTTAACTGCAGCTCTGAAGAAGACATAATCTTGCTGACTGAATTTGCTTTCTTCAAAGTCTTTATACATAATAGTTTTGTTTTCCCATTTAAAATTCAATAGTTCGTCCACTAAAGCTATTCATCGGAAAACAATAACCAGCTGAACTGTAGATAAAATTAGAAAACAAATTGGGTAGAACCCTATAGCTCCCATCTACAGAAACTCTTTAGATACCACCAAAGTGTTGCTTGAAATGTGATAATAACAGCAGTTTCTATAAAAACAAGATGACACGAGCATTGTTGATGAATTCACGCAATACAATTAGAGTTCTATAGCTGAATAGAACGTTTTTCCATGAGCGAATATGTCAATTGCTCACATGGGAAGAAATTTATTGAAGCAGTCAATTCGTGGGACACACGTCTATTCACACAATACAAAGTAAAGCTGTCGACATTATCATGGCTGAACATCAAATTTATAGTTCTCTGACGACAACATGAGTCCATCAATTTCGTTTAAGTCTCAAAACTGACAAATCAATGAACTCATGACTTTTCTGATGATCTTGTTCGAATTGCCAATCTTCAGAGGAAGTTATTCAGGTTATACACATTGTCTGGAACTTGTCGGTATATTTTTTATATGTCAGCCGGTCCTGGTCATCACACAGTACATGCATGGCAGTCTGTATATCTCAAACGGAGGCCGTATGATGACCAATGATGGCAACAGATGCCTCAGACGCCGGCGCAGAGCACATCCATCAGCAATCAAATAAAAGTAGTATTACAAGGAGGAGATTTGAAAATTCGCGCTGTCCACATTTGGGATGTACAGAAAGCCATTCGTGTTTGTTAAGTCAGACCAATACATTAGTAAGACAAGCGTAAAAATTGGCTAATTTCAGCATCAAACACATCTGAGCGTCCTTTATAGTCGTTGCCAATCGTCAGAGGTAGTTATGCATCTACCGGATGCGAGACCGAGATGCCAGGCAGTAGTGGCAGACATGTGGGCGCAAGAGTAGAAACATTTCAGTATTTCAATAATCCTTTCTTCGTTAATCTTTGAATCATCTTAGATCAGCATTGAACATGGGATCCCTACATTGAATCCCTCTGAATTCCATTTACGCAGCTATTATTTGATTGTGGTGGCGATCAACGGTGCGCTGATGAAATAGCCAGCCATATAGCAGAGATACAAAAACTACAGCAGCATTTGCGAGAACCAAAAATCCAGTACCGGCATTTTATCCACTTCATACATGGACGACGGTTGGAAACTCAGTATTTCTGCAGAAGATGTAAAAACAATTCTAAAACATACAGACACGAAGAAGGCATCTAGCTTAGATGGCATCCTTTTCATTGTACTCGCAGATGTGATGTGTGGTCCGTTGACTTATATCCTCCAGACTTTTATGAATCTAAGACAAGTACCATTAAGATGGAAAGTTAGACAAATTTGCCCAGTATCCAAAACGTCTCCATCACGATTAGACCAACTGCGACAAATCACAACAATGCCTCTACCATTGAAATTGTTGGAGAGAATAATATTGAGAAACTTGGAATCTAAGTTCTTGGAAGTTGGTGGGCCCTGTCAACACGGTTACAGAAAACAAGCGTCTACAACGAAAAAACTCATAACAACACTTGATTCACCAAGGGATCTGATGTTATTTTTGCCGTTTACCGTACGTCTCTTTAACGAATTAACATAAAGTTTTATCTGCTATACATTTATTTCGAACAATACTTATACGTGTATTTCGAACGTTTACTTATACGTGTATTTCGAACGTTTACTTATACGCTTATTTCGAATATGCATCCGCATATATCTTATATACGTATACGTTTATTTCGAACAATACTTGTACTCACACGTATTTCATTATAAACGAAGGACAGTACAATTCGTGACCTTTAACAGAATCTGCATGTATGTTCTTACCTATTCAAAAAATACAACACTTACTATTATTAAATGTCCGTCATTCACTTCGGATTTGAACCATTGACGTTCACATACCCGTCGAAAGACATAAAAACCTCTACTGACCTTATCCCTGTGATCACTTTCTCTACAGATGTAAAAGCAATTCTAAATTTTGTCTTCATCAATTCCAGCGCTTCTGCCTTCAATTCTCTCTTTCCGATCATCGCATGCATTTCGGTCTAATCAAATTCTCTATCAAAACGAGATGTTGCAGGAAATCAGTTCGATTCAATTCTGCGATAAATCAGCTGTAATTTAGAGGAATAGCTTTCAAAACAATTGGTTTTACTAAGTGGAGGGGTTTTGGTAAATAGCTTTTACAGAGGGAAATATTCAGTGATGGTAGACAAATTTGGGCTCATTGTTCGTCTTGTCAAAGTTTTTATGAAGCGTTGAATTAGCACTAAATGTCCATCCAAAGTTTATTCATCTCTCGCATTATCCCTCGCATAATAATTTTGGTGTCTTCCTTTGCAAAATCAATGACGCTTTTTAGTAATTAAATCTATGAATGCTACATCACACAACCTGAAAATGACGATTGATAAGGTTTGAAAGCTGAAAACCTCCTCTCAGATTCAATAGTTCACCGGATAGAACTTATTACGGTCTCACTTTTTCTCCAATCTGACTGCAAACAATGGCATTTGTTTTAATAGAGCCACTCATCAGGGTTAAAATGAAATAAATTTTAAACAAATTGTATAACACTCAATAAAGAAATGGCGGTCGGAATCACAAATCCCTTCAACTTCGGCAAATTGAAACGTCGGATGCTAACACTGTGCGTGTGCAACACGTTCAAAATCATATCCGACATAAAAATGAGTTGCATTCAAAGTCAATGTCGGAAAGGAGGTTTGAATAATAATTATGTGTGTTTGCAACTCATGGAAGAGATTTCTACATCAAACGGCATGGATATACGACGAAGCTTCATGTACCTTTCCAATATTTGAGGGGTTAACAGATGTTAATCTTGCCAGTATTATATTAAAATAATGCTTTGCCATTGTACAAAAAGTGTGACACATTAAATTGAGTTAAGTTGTCTCTGTAACTCGAAAATCTACCAATGATTGCACATGTTATTAACGATAGATTTATCTAAACGTGAAACTGTCACTTCTTCACACTTGGTGTGTTCGAGGACAAAGGACGCATATAATGATTTTGTAGTTCAATCGTTCGTTTGATTTGCGCTTCTTTTGGTACATCAATGTTTTATGTCAATGCTTGATTTTAAAACGAGCAAAGTACACCTGTTTTTCAAGACATTCGGAAGCTAAAAGCTTAAATAGATTCTTTATTGTCATTTGAAATATTCCCAAATCACTTAGAGGCGAGGAATAGCTTGGAACGGTTGTCGAAAATGGGAGAGGTGACAAGTTAGAAAATTTGTTAGAAAGCCAAATGCTTTTGAGGCAGATTTTGAAACCGATTAGCACGAAACAAATGATTGGAAAATTGATATACGTCATACAGGTGTTCATGGACATGGTAATATCATTACCTCAATGTTCGAGATCAGAGTTGTGGCATTATTAGACTGCTAAATAAAGGTCATACTAATTCCAGATATTGAGTACAAAACATTGGAAGCGGGCAGAAGTTAAGTTTTATGTGAGAAAAAACGCTCACTAACAAGGCTGAAAACCTTGTCTAACTGCGAACGAAGAGTGCAGTTCTTCAACAATCAGAGAATTTAAAGTTTTCTGAAAACAAATTAACTTGTTATTGAGACTCTGTGGTGCATCAGGATGTATACAACTAGGGTCAATCAATTACCATTTTTTATTGATGCAGCATCGATGGATAGATTCACATCGTGATGTATTGAAAATACACAAATCAAAATTTTACAACTAAATTTTTAGAAGTTCTATCTTGTTACGAATAAAACTTTGATGCGGGTTAGCAGCTAGACTGAGTGGTTTGTTGGATGAAAACCAGCGGTGTCGATGGATTGTACCGGTCGAGAATTTTGTAAACCGATCCGACCTGCCGCTCACGTGATTCGATCGGTCATTTCGTAATACCGATGCGTACTCGGATGCCTTACGTAAGAATGTGTAAAACGTGCATACATGTGCACGCATATGCAGTAATTCATAATCATAGACAAAGTAGGTACGTACATGTACAGTGGGTAGGCCTAACTGATTATCAAGAAACGCGTTAAGAAAAAAATATTTACTTTGACGTACTATTGTAGAAATGTTTTACTAAGGGTCTAAATTGAGCTCAACTTTTGTTAGAATTAGACAGTCAGGTGGAAATCATACATGCGCACAAGTCATGTACATGCACATCGCAAAAAGAAAACAAGAATATTATTGAAAACAATTATCATTAAATGAAAACAAATCTAAATACATCGATATTTGCCATCTAGATATGAACAACAAAAAAATTAGGCTTCCCAATAATAATATTAGCACAGTGCATTAATGAATGTGAACATACATTCTACTGATATTAAATAACGATTTTATCGTGAAATGACGAATCTTTACGCTCTAGGCTATTTTCTGTTTCTGTCGGACTTGGAATCGATCACTCAGAATGACGGTGGTCATGGAGAAGCATTTTCGTTTAAGAAACTGACCGAATGTTCTACATTTAATGGCACATCGTTCTGCACCGTTTTTGTTTAAATTCAGGTAATTTGAACATCATATCGTTAATATAAACTATGTTTTAAATCCAGCAATTTCTGGGACGCACTGTACCTACACATCATATTACTATGATTTCTGATTTACCCCATTGTATAGCATTGTATAATTGAATAAAAATACAGTATTTTATTCATGCAAAATAATACAATCATCTTAATGATACAGTAGGCTGCATTTTGGCGGGATATTCTTTCTCAATAATAAAATATATTCTCACTCATGCTTATACAAATATTCTATAATTGCAGCTAACTAATATTCTGGGCTCGGTCCCCAGCAGTCCCTCTGGGCAATTTTTTAAAAACCAAGATATATTAATGATTTTTCGTACATGCACAAATATTCGTATTTTAATAGTAGATCTAGCATATTTTGTCAAGTCAGCAAGCAATGACGTTCGCTCTCTTTCGAGGTAAATCAATTTTGATTAACATTTGTCTCATGTTTCGTTGTTAATTAACATTGACGTCAAAATAAATGTGCGTCATTAGTTTCTCACAGACACGTGAATGCCAATATCAGTTTCTTGTCGTCATTCGGGGAATGGGCGCGCGCGGAGCAGGGAAAAGAGGCTTCACGCTAAACGGAGAGTAGTCCATCTGTTCCTTTCTAGATCTGTGATTTACATATCCTACTGACATTTAATAAGTAATGACATGTAAAGGGAGCTCAAGTTAAACATAAAAATCCACTTCAGATACAAATTCAACAAAGTAAAATTGACCGGTCAACCGGCGACCGGTTCCACCTCTGGAAAGCGTGTTTGCACCCTCGTAAATAATAATTGCTATTATGAAATTTTGATATTCATATCTTCATGTTCATTTTAGCCTTTCAATATCATGGCAAGATGGTTTCCACTGCATCCCAACCTTACATAATCGATGTGTTCAAACAAAATCGGCATAGGAAGTCCTACACATATAAACATCACATTTCCTCATTTGACTGGACTTCTTTACAGGAAATGTTTGCCTCTTCCGGATGACATGATATACTGTAAAACCTGTGATAGACCCGATAGCGATCTATTTTTCAACCCTCTCTCTCTCTCTCTCTCTGAAGCTGCTAAAGAATATCGCTTCAATAAAGTTTGTACTAACGTGTATATTCGATCTCTACAGACCCCTAAAATAACTGAATACTGTACTAAATACCCGATATAGTATGATATTATTTACATTTCGGCTTCATTAGTATAATTCATGATTGAAGCTTGACATGATATTAAATACATAGCTTCTGATGTTGATATTCAATGAATTGATTTACATTTATAATTGACAATAAACATTTTAGCCTCATTCGCCAGTTATGTTGAGACTCAACACTTCGCAAAATAGGAAGCAATATCATGCACGAAGATTGCTACCTGTAAAGAAAACAAACAGCGGTTCCACTAATCGTGATTAACATTGCAGATACTTATTGATTAATTTAGCAATATAATAGCTCACATTTCGCCATTATAATAAATTCGTGATTACTACTATTGCTATTGAAATCAATTGTTGGTAATTGAACAATTTAATAATAAAATTATCATACAATTAATGAAATCATTCAATCTTTGGCGAATTCAATATAAGCATAATTAAACACTTCTTGAATCAGCCTCTCAAGAGCCTCAGAAGTACACTATGCATTGTAAACCGTTGACTGACAATTGACAGACATTTGTCCTACTAAATCTATTTTGTCGGTCATTTTTAGTTCTTGTAGGATGATTGCCACTGAACACCTACAATATCTGACAAAAAGCGACAAAATGAATAGCAATGAATTATAGCTTAAATTTTATCAAAAATGTAGGTAATTAATGAAATTATGTCAAAATAAATCTTGGTTTTGCCACACAATAATACAAATTGCCCAAAAGTCAAGCAATCACTAATCGAAAAAATGAATCAATATTCAACAGTTTTTGTTTAGCTAATTTGCATACAAAGCATCTGTTTTGATGTCGGTGGAGAACCTACAAATTCGTCGGATATCGCAGGATATTGGAGGTGACAATCGTCGGTTGATTTTGTCAGTAATTTTGTAGAATAATTGTCAGTCTACGGTTTACAGTGTGGTTATTATCTTGGTGTCTATAACACAAAAACCTCTTCACCGGTAACTTTGAAATGATAATTTATAAGGAGACTTATACGACCCTCACAAAGCAATTGTGTTTCAGATGTCTGAACCACAGATAAAACCAGGTATCAGTAATCTGTTCTTAAACAGCAAATAATTGCATCAATAAAATGTGTGGATGATAAAATTCATCACACTTCGTTATCAGCTCCGCACAATTGGAATACAAATAACTCACGGCGCCGCCGAATACTTGAAATTATCTTTATATCAAGCATTTCCATCAAGTAGGTAAAAAACACATTATTTATTACTACAAAAGATAAAAGACAATTTCAGAGTGTACCTTTTATCTTCTGAAGGTGTTAATCCAATTATTGTAGTCAACCTGCTCTTGTTAGGCATGCATGGCCTCGAACATGTTTATTGAAGAGGACGAACTCAACTGAATGCTTTAATTCAATATCTTGGAAGATTCGGGCCTCTTCAGAATGTGAGAAAATTAGTTGAACTCTTTAAAGAATACTGTGCGTATGAAGGGAAACAGATGAAAGACTAATCCATATTGAAAAGATTCATTTCAAATTGTACACAACTTTTATAAATTCATTGCAGCAACAGGTTTCCGAAAATGAAAGAATTCCTAAGCACAGATTATCTTTTAGGATAGCTACAGATATTTATTGTTAGTTATCAATCCAACATAAAACAGTTAAAATTCCTCATCAATGTCGTTGTTACAAGTCTAAAACAAACAGGAGACAATAGTTATCAAAGCAAATTCTCTTGGAAAACAAATGGAGAAATTTGTAATTTTCATTCCACAAAGAAAGAGACTTTCTTGTTCAAAGTTAAACTCAGTTTTCTTAACACGATGATATTCCAATGACCTGTAAATGTGGCAGATAAAATGACTCAAAAAATAATGTCGAAGAATGAGCATATTTTGAAGTCTAGACTATTGGATGTTGTAGCTGTTTAGGCCATGATTATCAATATAGTCCTTCAAGTCCTTATAAAGTGTCGACTTTGAATTAGCCCTCATTAAATTATTATCTAATTACTATTTAAAAGTCCATGGCTTGAGCCAGTATAGCACTTTGATTAAAGACATTTCGAAGTGCGCGTGTTGAAAAGTTGATACTACTATGAAAAAGGATGTGATTAACTCATTATCTGGACAACTTTGCAGTTCATGAGTAATTGCTTGGACAAAGATATGCCTAAAACTCAATGTTGGAATGAGATGAGTTACTGGAACCGTGAAAATACATTGCGTATAATAAAAGCTAATAACGAAATATAGGCATTTTATTACGATTCAAAAGTTTGAAATAAAATCACTATAATTCAGAGAATGGAATGTTTCGCTTCCCCCTCATTTTTAGCTATGGATTGGCTCGTTTGCGGCCCGTCGATCCGGTTGCGTAAGTTCATTGGATTGAATATCTTCGAATTTGAAGATCTTGCGCCTTCAGCTTGTCTTACCGTGGCGCATCGGGTGGTCAGAAGAGGTTTCAGGATTTTTGAGAAATCTGTCAAAGATGATGAATCCCCAATGGTTGCTTCGCAAACTAGCCAGTCCCACCTCCTTTTTCTGAAGGCTTTCGAAAGTCGGCCATCTCCTGTATTGCATCCATGTAATTCATGACTGCAAGCATTGAGATAGCAGAAATATTCGCAATGGAATATTGAAAGAGTTAATCAGATTTTCACTAGTTTCTTTGGAAATTCATATCGAGACCATATTCCTGTTGGTTCATTAAAGGTTGATTCTCTACAGTTATTATTCACAAGCTTGGCGTAGCGAAGGTCACCAGAATAGCGTAAGACAACTTTTTACATCTGCTGCATTAGCGAGAAAAGACTACACAACTTTTTGTGAAGATACTATCGCTTTCCTGGAATGCCCTTGTCGTAGGATTTCAGCTTCACTTGCAAACGGGATAAGATTCCAATTTTCTACCAAAAATATAACTGAAGCATCAGTCTGGAAAATGCTCGCTGCATATCCTTGAGTTAGTCTAAGATTGTTAAAATATTGGAGAAACTACGCATTAGGCTCCCTCGGACCACAACTTCAAGCTTGTATCCACACATCTTACAAGTTTCCGTAGGACCCTTTTTAATGCTGAGTCGAAGGAGCGCATCATGTGAACATGAAAATGGATGTCTGAGAGGATTGCTGACCGCCTCCTGAGCAGCGATGAACCAGCAGTCACGCTTGTCCTCTATCGTTTGACTGTGATTCTACAACAGGACAGTTTATGGCTGTATAAGGTGTCCCTCAACGATCCTTCCAATTCACAAGAAGACTTGGACGAAAGAAAATGTCCGAAATAATATTCAGTCATCAAGCGAGAAGATATTTATTAAGGAAACAAATATACAGCAGTTCTAAAATTTTGTAAGGATTTATTGCGTCGCGCATCATTTTTAAGTTGGGCATTTGATGCTCTATCGATAAAGTGGCTTATATGGATTAATGAATGAACAATGTTGGGTCTTAGGTAATATTGGGTAGGTATCCCAAATATCACATCTTGATGAGATGGGACACCAAGATCTTGAGTAATACAAACAAACCGATTTTATAATTTTGTTTAATAAGCTTTGATATTATACTGAGAATTTCGTGTTGGAATTAAACCACAATTAAATATGATGAATGCAATATTGTACATAGAAATTTGCTCTGCTTTATTTATTTCAGTTATAGATCAGACATCATTGTTCAAAAGAAATAGCAAAAATTATCGTGCAGCAATGTTAAAAAACCGCATTGTAATAATTAAATTAATTTTGAATATGAAGCTTACATAAACTTAAGCACATTTATCAGAAACTACTTGATCAGCATACCTATAGATGTACACTCTGAGTTTTTAGAAATACTTCTGTAGCGTATGTAAGTTAACATACACTAGTGATCATAAAACATTTATAGAATGAATTCTCCCAAAAATACGATATTCAATTAAAAAAATGCACGACTAAAAATACATATTAACAATTATGTTGATCACTTTATATTATGCGAAAGCAACAGTCGAAGGGGATAGTATCTATAACAATAATATCACAATCTTGGCGTCTGATTTTACGATCGGGTATTTTGATCTTGGGTCTCTAGACACCCTACCCAAGATTTTACCCAACGTTGGAATGAAGTCAAATAATAACCACTATGAAGGAAAATATTTGCAGAGCAATAATGAGCTACACAAATAATATATAGAACCTAATTGATCCTTAATCTGCTGACACAATACCTTTTTCTGAGCTGACAGCATTAGAACAATATTAAATATAAATTATAACAATTATTATCACATTTATCATTTCGTTAATAATTTTGAGCACGATAATGAGTTATTCAGAGCAAATGAATACCACCATCTCGGAAGGTCTACACGATAACGAAAAATTCTGTAAATGGCATTTAATTCAGAGAAATACTTGAGAAATATAAGGGAAGACAGACCGTCCCCTCGTAGTGACGTTGCGCTTCACAGCCGGATGTTGATAGGGCTAAACAAAGAGCGAAGCCGTCCCACTAAAAAACCAGAGATGTGAGCTGAAGTATTTGCCATGTTGAACCCGTGATTGCAATTGTTGCAAAGTCTCTGAGCATACTCTGCACTATATGAAAGAAAATTCGAAAATCCTTTTTCTTTTCGAATTTTCATTTAAATTTTGACTAATGGAATATCTTGTACTGATGCCGACTTTCACTTCCAGGCACTATCTTGATAGAGCATTACTATCGCTTTTTCATGCTGCGATGCATATGCTTGGCTATCAGACACCGTAAACATAAAAAAATTGAACAATTTTTTTAAAAACTATTATTTATAAAATTTGATTATTTTTTTATTTATTTTATTTTTATCACTATTTTATTAAATTAATATTTTGATTATTATATTCTAACAATTATAATGATTCTAACTGTCACCTTGTCTTCAATTATATGAATCGGTCCTTCACACTTGCTTCTCTATACAAATTAAGCAGCGGGTCAAATTTATTCATGAACAAATAATTCGATAAATTACTGACCAAATACAGCGGTTTCGAGCAATATATAGAATAAGCATCATCAACCTTAGAAAGCTTTTGTAGACTTGCCTGCATATCATTCAATGTGTGTCCTACAGCTATATCCTTTACTAACAATTAGTTTCAACCGAAATTCTGCTTGCATCACGCAGCCTACACTTATGCCAAAAGTGATTATGTATTATAATGATTAATTAATGTATATTTATAACGACGAATGATAATTGCATATCAAAACTGATAAAAAATTTTGTGCTTCTCATTACATGTCAATTATCACTTCAAATCTCATTAATCAGGCGGTGTTCACGTTCTTCATGGATCGTACAGCAATCTGAGAGGCAGAAATTAACTAAGACAAGATAGTAATGATCACCTGCTGTTCAGCCGCCAATTTAACACGATGTTTTGATAGAACACTGAATTTCCATATTCCTTTCATTGGGTTAATGATGTTTTGTCCACAAGAACAAACAAGCTTTGTTATCGCACAGCACGACCCCAAAGTCAATTATAGTTTCGGACTCAGTTTTATGCCTTTAAAACAAAGCTTTAATAATGAAAGTAGATTAACAGTTCAATATTCTTTGGTGAAAATCCAACAATTGAAACAAAGATTTTGTAGAACCGCAGTTTTTAAGTAGCATTTACCTACCAAAGTCTCAACAACTTGTTGAGGACACGTTGAGAGGCGAATTTCACAACTAAGAGAATGACGAGTGGATTTCACGACGTATCGGAATATCAATAATGAAAATGATTAAGTTCATAGACAATACCATAGAAATGCGACACTGATATGATAAGGAACCAAAACATGATTATTGAAATCAATAGAGTGTCGTGGAAATGCGTGACTCCCCACTTCTTCTGTGAGTCCCGGACTCCCCACGTCTTGTTCACCGACAGGATGAATATAAATAGTCATCACAAACAGTAGAATATATGGTCAATCTAAGAAGTTTATTTTTTCATCCTTAAAGACCTTTTATCGAAAGTACAGCATTGATCTAAATTAGTCCTGCAGCCAGAACGTCACAACATAGTCACAGAATGATGTACACCTCTGCTTGGTCGGACACCGATCTGTCTATGCTGCTAGATTTATCAGAAGTATCAAAATGTAGAAACTTGACGTAGTCGAACTTCTTGCCGTAATGCGTTATATTGTAAGTTGTTTTATATGAATGATTTTGAATATCTAAAGAGAATGACAGCTATTAAATCAACACAAGACACCAACACCCTTGATTCCCCGACGGCACTCGCCCGACCTAGGAATCGAACCGAAGTCCGCGGTGGAGACGAGCTCGCACCTTCTTCACTAGGCCACACTGACGGTTCAAAAGGAATGCAAGTGAAGGCAGAAGTAATCTCTTAGCGACATCGACAGCTTATTGTCCTGTTATTATTGACAGGATACTACTAGCATTCATATTGTAGCGAGACAGCATATCAGCATGTCATACGACTACGTCACAGTGTAGATTGACAAAAAAGGGCTGTCGCAGTCATAGAAATAAACTGTTTATCTGAAGTTCTGAGGTTTTATTGTTGTCAATTTCTATGGTCGCAGTACATTGATCATCTAAAGAGAATGACAATCTATCGGAATTTGGATCGATTTCTTCAGTTTTCTTTCGACTGGTAAACCAATTCAGTTTTGAAGTACTATTTTACTTTCCTTCTCAAGTATGCTGGTGAATCATACTACTACTTTGGAAATGACATTTAGATGAAAATGAGAGGAATGATGAGCTTCACTGCTAGCTGCATTTGCTGTGTTTCAGGAGTTAAGTTGCAAATGTTCTCAACAGTATACAATGTTTAGATGCCAGGATTTCAAATGAAGTCGGGCGGAGCAGGATGTTTGTAAGGGGGATTGTAAAATGGGACCAGTCCGTCTTCTCCGATACCGCGGATCATTTTCATCAGCGAATGTGAATAAATCTCACTCGTTATGTCACGTCATTAATAACGTTCTCTGCTTCTGTCAAATAGCTTGGCATTGGTTACAATTCATTCTCTTGTACCGATTACAGTCTTGAATACAAATCATCTTCATAGATATCTATGAATGAAGGGATGTACTTTCTTTCAATTTCAGCATGAAGAGGACATTATGACATGAAATATGCATTCTCAATGTCGTCACAATCACATTTTGCAAATATTTATTTCTGTTTTATCTTCTTCGATTTATACGATATCCACCTGCTCGACTGCAAGTTGGGAATCTCCAGTTCGACATTTGAACATTGCATTCGCTTCTTGTAAATCGCATGCAATTTAGTTCAGCTTGACTTGATTTTGCATTTTGAATCCATTCTCCACGAAAATTGTCCATTAATCGATTTTTAACAATAATTTTCTGACATTTCTCTGTTGATGTCATTTGATTTGCACATTAATATTTTGATTTTCTGCCTAATTAATCGGATTTTTTTCAGTTTACCGCCTTTTCATTGAATCTAATTTGATGTCATTTGATTTGCACATTAATATTTTGATTTTCTGCCTAATTAATCGGATTTTTTCAGTTTACCGCCTTTTCATTGAATCTAATTTCATAGTATTCTCATCAATATCATTTCTCGCTTTTTAAATGGTCGAGTTGGAATCTTCTTTTTTAGGAACAGTATTCTTGATTTGATATTTTTGGAATCAGTATTGATTTACATGTATAGTTTACTTATCAACGGTGTGGAGTAATCTGTGCATGTTGGTGGTTATGCATTTTCTCAAACATGGGTTCGGATGCACTCAGATAATCAATCACCTTAGAAATTTCAAACTTTCCTTCAAAATCTTGATTAGCCATCCAACAAAAGGCGACCAATAATACTTTTCAAGACAATTTCAATTCAAAAAATTGAAAAACTCAATTTTTTTATTTTCTAGCTGTTGTATAACGCTTGTAGCCAAGTCGGTACCTAGTGGGGTGTTTACTATCAAAATATATTCTAGTTGTAGGCCTATGCAGTTATGCAATGCATTCGTTTTACAAAATCATTTTAAACACACAGAATCTTAATTTTGAGTATTTCTATCTACATTCTATTTTCCATCTAAATATCATTCCAATTTCATTGTAACAATAATTCATTCACAAATCTTATCTTCTGAAGTAATCTTTATCTACACAAAAATTATTATCAGCAATCAATTTATTACTTTATTAATTATTACTCTTATCATTTATCACGTTGTTTCCAATACATGCCTGCTAGATTTCCTCGAAGCACGCATGCTCCGCGGTTCATGATCAGAAGCAGTTGGCTCCAAATTATTATAATTAGAAAATATGCGACATCGATGACAACAAACATTTACATTGCGACTGAGTTTAATTAAACAATCACAACAGGTAATGAACCATGATGGCGATTTTCATACGCCTTCTATACAAACCCTTATACACCAAAACAATTAAAAAAGAAAGGTTGGAATCAAACTGATCAAAATGAGCGCTTAAGAATGATGCAATTCGCAGGAGGATCAAAAGAATATTCTTCAGTCCGCAACGCATTCCCATAAACCATTGTCAACAACATGTCCCACCAAGATCTTTGGACAGCTGAAAAATCAGAAAAACTTTTGCATAATCGAATTTTGAAATAAATTATTTCCTGATTATCTATTACGTCTTCATCTGGAGGCATTTCCATCTGTCATCAAATTGTTGAGTGAAAGAATTTTATTCATCGTTTAAGAAGCATTGAATCAATTTGATGACAAAAATGCCATTATCTAGCAGTTCGGTGTCATAAAAGGAAAGAAAGAAACAGGTTTTCTTATGTATCCACACAATAGATAATTTCACAAATCATTTTGTTATTTGTGTCTGTTTGAATAAATAGCGGTGAAAAGGGGCAACTGAAGGCGATAAGAAAGTGATTTATCTTTTGTTGTCAAAGTTTCTTCCTCTGAGATCCTTTGTAGTAATGTGATTCAAGTTTACAGCAGAGATAGATGATTCTGAATATCTTCGCTTCTTTTCTTCATGGACATTGAATTACATCAATAATTACTATTGGTTCGAAATGCCTTTAACTACTAGTCCGGCAGCCAGAACGAGTTTCTGCAGGGAACGAGGCCGAAAGTGAGACTTTCACACAATGATGTTCACCCTATGTCTACTACGAATCGGCACGTCTGCCGAGTTCTAGTGAGTTCCTCTTCTTGTCAGACAGGATCAAAGAAAAACACATGTAAATCCAATGGGACGCAGACTGCAGTTTTTGGCTGAAATGAAATTTTGTATGTTTTCTCTGATTAAACGAAAAGTACCAAGCCCAGAGTCATAATTTTTGGCATGGAATGTCTTCAGGTCATTTCCTATGATGTACATGTGCTTTTATCGTGCATTTAATCAGCTATGTACGTTAGAATGTGGTTGAATGTGGATAATGTAGCTCAAAATGTTTGTGTTTGCCGACATTAAGAGGCTCGCCAAATCAAAGTGCGTTTAGCTATATAGACAAGGGTGCATGAAAATGAAAGGAAATGACCTGAACATGTTCCATGACAAAAATTATGACTGTGGGATTAGTACTTTTTGTTTAATTAGAGAAAACAAAAAAAATTCATTTTAGATAAAAACTGCAATCTGCGTCCCATTGGATTTACATGTGTTTTTCTTTGATACTGTCTGACAAGAAGAGGAACTCACTAGAACTCGGCAGACGTACAGATTCGTAGCAGGCATAGGATGTACATCATTCTGTGAAAGCCTCACTTTCGGCCTCGTTCCCTGCAGAAACTCGTGCTGGCTGCCGCACTATACTTGCCATCACACTATGATTTCTTCTTATATTATATCATCATACACTCAATTGTTTGAATAATATAACAGTTCTACAGTGCTGAAGAAAATTCATTTTCATTTTGTGTGGCAGTGAAAAGATATCTCTCCACAGGATCAAAAAGCTAACTTTTCCTCTCGCAGCTGACTTTTCTATGAAAACTCCTATACAGAACAAATCGTAGAAGTCTATAAACAAGTTATGATTAGCCAGAGACACAGAATTAGATTGTTTAAGCGTATCACTTTGCTAGAAGTGCAAACTGATTCAAACAGATGGCACATGCAGGAACTTAATAAGTGGACAAAAAGAAATTTTTAATACCGTGCAGAAATAGGAAAAATAGTCGTGCGTTGCTTGCGGATTGCTCTGAATTCCTTCAAAATGCTCCGATCGCCACAACTCCTTCAGATTTGAAGAATTCAGATCATTGCGTAAAAGTTTTCTCGATAATATTGGGCCCTCCGATCATTTTATAAAAAGTTAGCAGGCGCACGAAAAAACGTTCACAAACTTCTCGGTGGAACTTGACATCGACTGTGGCTCTTTTCTGTGTGATCTGGTTGATAACAGTCACTGAAACTTCGCACAATTTAGCGTGTTTAATGTTGAACTGGCTGCTCATTGTTCGATTGCCATGGTATTTAGTTAGGGGATTGTGCCATTTCATTAACGTTACATGTTCCAATGCTTCCCTTCTACTCAAACAGAACAAGAAACGAGCTGTCTATAATTCTGTGCCCAGAGACTTCCAAGATATCGATGCAGTCCTTTGAGTTGCTCATTCATAGATTTCGCGGTGCAACCATCAATTTTATAATGAACAATAGACATGTATAAATCACAAAATGAAAAGCTACATTCTTTCTAGAGGAAGCAAACGTTTCCTCCGTTAGCTATCCGACCAATCCCGGCTGCCTCGGGCTGTACAACATAGCTGTGGGAGGAAGTGTTGATATTTCTTCTATCAAGAAAATAGCAATTTTTCGGATGTTGTGAGATAAATAATTGTGAAATAGCTATGTGAAGTAATAATCATCAGAGAAGGGGTTTTATATGAGCCCACAATGGAAGGAAAGTGCCCTCCGGTATTTTTGACTGCATGTGTTCATGGAAGGCGCATCTACATGTGCCGCAAATGTCTAGTAACCATAGAAATTGACGATACCATAGATTTCATTTTGCTTGTAAAGCAGTTCTGATTGAATTTGTATATTTCTATTGAATTTATTCTGCCCATGGATATCCATGTTTTGCTCCTTAGATGGGCAAGACAAAAAATTATGCAACCCTCATTTGTTGAATATCTATTGTCACTGGGTGGTCTTCAATGATTCGAATCTCTTTTGTGCCCACGGGCTGCAGAGTGCAGATTCTCCAGATTCTGCAGATTTCTTCCTGTTTGTTGATGTCCAGAAATTTATCTCCAAATCCGACTTCTCTGATTGCGATCATACAAATTAATAAACTATGTTATTGAACAATTTCTTTGAGCTAACAAGTCCTCGGATTATCGTATTAAAGCCCAACACAGATGGATATTACTAATATATTGTCCCGCGACACATTTCATGCATTCTACCGTCATGTATTTAGAAGATTTCTGTCGTTTGCTGCATCAGTCAGCGGTCTTTTTCAAAGTACGAGTATTTCTACTACTCATCGTTTAGTCCTGAAGAAATGTACATGTCAAACATGCCCAGAAATTATGCCGTTATTAGACATTAGACTCACTGTTCAGAGCTATATCCGAGCTTTGGGCTTGAATGCAACAACACTAATTCATCGGACATAAAGGAATGCTGACGCGTCCTCGGAATTTTTGCATTTATGTCCTCTAACCATAGACATTTTTCTTATAACTTGAATATTCGACTTCTTGTGACAGGAGAGGTGTGTGAGTATGCATTATGTGTGACTTATCATTGATAGATAATATCTTTCGATTATATAACAAAGTTTTAGCATATTGTACAAGTAGTTTAAAAATCTATCTTAGTCTAATCAGCAAGGTTATTGTTCTTTCAGCGCGAAGGAGCAGGCGCACGAAAAAAACGTTCACAGGCTTCTCTGTAGAGATTGACATCGACTGTATCTCCTTGCTGTGTGATCCGCTTGATAACAGTCACTAAATCTTCCACAGAATGAAACAGGTCGTCTCTTCTTCTGTTTGACTAGAACGGAAGCATTGGAACATGTAACGTTAATGAAATGGCACAATCTGCTGATATAATACCATAGCAATCGAACAATGAGCACCCAGTTCAACATTAAACACACCAAATTGTGCGAAGTTTCAGTGACTGTGATCAACCGGATCACACAGCAAAGAGACACAGTCGATGTCAAGTTCTACAGAGAAGTTTGTGAACGTTTTTTCGTGCGCCTCCTAACTTTTTTTAAAATGATCGGAGGACCCAACATTATCGAAAAAACTTTTGCGCAATGATCTGAAGTCTTCGAATCTGAAGGAGTCGTGGCGATCGGAGCATTTTGAAGGAATTCAGAGCAATCCGCAAGCAACGCACGACTATTTTTCCTATCTCTGCAAGGTATTAAAAATTTCTTTTTGTCCACTTATTAAGTTCCTGCATGTGCCATCTGTTTGAATCAGTTTGCACTTCTAGCAAAGTGATACGATTAAACAATCTAATTCTGTGAAATTTGGCACAATTTGGTGTACTTAATGTTGAACTGGTTCCTAATTGTTTGATTTCTATGGTATTATGTCAGCAGATTATGCCATTTAATTAACATTACATGTTCCAATGTTTCCTTTTTAGTCAAACAGAAGAATAGACGACCTGTCAAATTCTGTGGGTGCAATTTTTGATGAGAAAGGAAACATCTAAATAACAACAGTCTTACGGTGATAAAGATGAATAATAAATGAATTCTGAAAGTGTGCAATAGTTGTCTTACACTTACATGACCTCTCAAACAACATCTTCGAAGTAAGAGTGGGCGTATTTTCGGTCTGCTTCGATCTTCAGTTATCAGCTATCAATGATTTTACCAAGTAGCAGTGACGTCAAAGAGCGAAGTTAAAATCTTGATACATTAAGAATTTATGGGACTGAAAATCTTTCAACAATACCATCTTTATCAGAGTAAATGTGGGTAAATAGTGTATTTCAAACCCCATTCATTTTGCCCCATGGAGAAAATAAAATGCAATTATTTCAGTTTTACAATCATTGTAGACGATTTGATATGACAATAACTTTATTTCGTCTTTAATATTTGGATAAGAAATCAAAGGTTTCTATTTTTCTTGCAAATCGACTTGTTGGTGAGGCAATTGACGTTGAACAAAACTTTTTTGTAACTCAACTACAATACACTTTAATTTTCATTGTTCAACTTTCTATGCCAAAGTCTACCAGCACAATTCGAAGATTTGCTATTTCAAAGTCGTTAGAATTCCGCGTTCATTTGGCCCGCTGCATCCGTTTGATGCGCGACAGATTGCATTTGGGACTTGCACAGCGTCATGTCAAGTCTGAATGGATCTTGCGAGAGAAATCAAAGATAGGAATGGAAGCGACAAAGGTGAGATTCCTGCCGTCTGTAGTGGAAGCGGTATTTTCCAAAGTGATGCCAGACAATTGCTATTGTCCTGAAACACAAACGCTGTCTTTCTACATCAAAGACGATTTCAAACTTGGTGTGTCGACCGCACAACCGATTGTCTTGAGAAGAAACAAGCAATTCGCGTGTTCCATCAAAATTCGACAAACTCGGTAATGAGGATTATGAAGACATGTATCGGCCGAAAGAAAGTACATGTGAGGCGTGCAAAGGATAAAGAAGATAATTTCTAATAAAGATTTGGGTGTCAACTTAACTGTGAGTTGGAGTTTGTATTGTTTGGAAATGAATCATCGTTCTGACATTTGAACTCGACAAGTTAACCATTGAGTTCTCGAAATGACGAGGATGAATCAAAGTCAGGTGAATTGCAGAAGTTAACAAGTTTAGAAAGAAGGAAGATCGGCAACATTTCTGTTTTCATTCATTCATGACAGCCGTAGAGGGGACATCAGTGACCCATTCTGTATATCTCATTTTGAAGACCAATTACACGAATTTAACCCTCAGAGATCTGAGGGGGGTCCAGTGGACCCCGGAGCCACATTTTTCTATTTCATTTTTTACGCTGACGATATATCAACCACTCAAGCCCATACAAAATCATCATTTCTGACAGTGAATCTGCATGTGTTATTTCATTTCAATTGAATCAGTAGAAGTATGCCAGATAGGCCAAGGGGGTCCACTGGACCCCCCCCCTCAGGTCTCAGAGGGTGTAGAAATTCCATCACGAAATTTTTGTAATTAGATGAAAAATGATTTCGAACATGTCCACGAAGGTGTATAAAGAGTGAAAGTCATTTATTCATTGTTTGCATCATGCTCGTAGATGTGCAATGTGTTGGAAGATCGCAAAATGTGAATATTTTGCTTTCGCACATGATCTCGCGTGACTGGTTGGCCTATATGAACAACTCGACATAGATCGATGTCCGAAATGAAAGCTATCATTATATTCATAGTTGAGCACCAAAAACTGATTGATGACAAACTTTTCACAGCTGTAATGATAAGTTTGAGATCTGCACAGCTGTTTTTGGTTCTAGAAGTACAGCAATTTTGATTCATTTTAGGTCTATCTCTGATAGCTTTGGATAAATTTGAAGGAATGTACAAATGGAAAGGATTAGCTGCATGAATTAAATCAATTTCATCAAAATCAACTAACTATCTGAGGCTTTATGGTGACACAAAATATCGTAAAGCCGCCTCCTAGTACAAGTGATGCTGTACTAAATGTGGTTGACTTACAGAAACACCATATTTTCGCACGTGTTTACTGAGAAGGCTGAAAGTCACTCAAGGGATTCGTTATACCGACCTGCTACACGCAAACATCATTGTTTTACTTAAAATCAACTTTTCTAATGTTTTGATATCGATTCAAGCAGGTAAACTAAGAATATGTTAAAGGGGTCCACTAGACCCCCCTCAGGTCTCAGAGGGTGTGAAAAAGCTCAAGTCTCTGAGGGTTAAACGCCAACAAGCTTACAAATGTTGACATTCTGACCAAAATTGTGGCATTGCATCCTCAATTCAACGTAGCAAAGTGCGTCAAGGCAACAAAATTTTTTAAAAAAACCTAACGACTTGTTAATTTTCTAAAAGGTGCAAAATATGATTTAGAAGAACATTATTATATCCTAAAATGTCTAAAAATTCTAAAAATACTTACTAGAAGGACAAACAACGCTTCTCCTCTCCTCATGTGTATTGAATTGGCGAGTAAGTGGTTCTGTTCAAAATTATGTTTATCACTTATATATCGAAAAGATCCTATTCAACAGTCTGCCCATTCAGATGATAAGAGGACAGGTCTGTTTCCAATCAAAATATCAGATCTAGCTAACACAACGGGATTACGCTATCTAAAATCTACCAAGTGTTGAAGAGAATTAATATTAGGTCCTTAAGCTAAAACGCTAAGTCGCTATTGACTGAAATGTACCTCAGGCATTTGAAAGAAGGGCAGAGGCCAGCCAGTAGAGGTCAAGAGGCGGGGACCTTTCAACTCAAGACGCGCTGCAAAAACAATTCTACGTAGCAAAGTGCGTCAAGATAACAAAATTAAGTCATTTTCCCATTCACGAGAAAGCAGAGAAAACACATCCTGATTTTTCCTCCTAAATCCTTAGTACTTTCATTGTATCTGAGAAAATTGCATGACTTCACGATATTCTGAGAACATCTTTCTACTCTATGCTCAGCCGAACTGGCATTCTGCAATTTTCAATATTCAGCCACACAGCAAAGTTAGGATAAATAGACGCAGAGCAGCCTGTTGTGCAGTCCGTCAGATTGTTCGGCTATTCTGGATATTCCGAGCTAGTTTGGACCATTACGAGCTTCACTAACTTTTCTTGTAGGAAGAAACGCAGCCACTACGGCTGCCAAAGAGTTTTTGTGCTCAATTTCTACAAGTCTGAGGATTAATCTATGCTCTACACAATATACGTTGCAGTTGAAAATGCATTATGAAAATGCACTGCGCTTATTGTGAAATACGAGAAACGCAAAGTAATCGAAATAATTAAATCATTGGAAAATTGATCAAAGTCAAGCCTAGCAGTCCCGTGCAAGAAGACTCAGCACACAGTTAGTAAATCGAGAAACTGTAGGCCTCCTTGGCAATTGTGATCTCTGTGCCCTAATAATCCATCTCACGATTAGGGTCAAAATTCATGGTTCGCGGTTTTCAATACATTTTTTAAGTACTGCATATTTTAATATCTTTGAAAAACATTTTGTAGTATTTCATTAATTTTTCAGATAATGACATGCGATGCAAGATTTGCACTTACATAGGTAAACTTGGAGGTGCGGTCAGCGTGGCCTAGTGAAGAAAGTACGATTTTGTCTCCACCGCGGACTTCGGTTCGATTCCTGGGTCAGTGGAGTGCGGTCAGCGTAGCCTAGTGAAGAATGTACGATCTTGTCTCCACCGCGGCGGACTTCGGTTCGATTCCTGGGTCAGTGGAGTGCGGTCAGCGTAGCCTAGTGAAGAATGTACGATCTTGTCTCCACCGCGGCGGACTTCGGTTCGATTCCTGGGTCAGTGGAGTGCGGTCAGCGTAGCCTAGTGAAGAATGCACGATCTTGTCTCCACCGCGGCGGACTTCGGTTCGATTCCTGGGTCAGTGGAGTGCGGTCAGCGTAGCCTAGTGAAGAATGTACGATCTTGTCTCCACCGCGGCGGACTTCGGTTCGATTCCTGGGTCAGTGGAGTGCGGTCACCGTAGCCTAGTGAAGAATGCACGATCTTGTCTCCACCGCGGCGGACTTCTGTTCGATTCCTGGGTCAGTGGAGTGCGGTCACCGTAGCCTAGTGAAGAATGCACGATCTTGTCTCCACCGCGGACTTGGTAGGTTTGGTAACAAATTACCAGTTTTCATAAGTGTTATTTGCTGGTGTTATCAAGGAATATTTCCCTAATTTAGGACATGGTTTTGCAGTCATAGTGAATGTGGCCTACATTGTGCATGTGCATTGCTCCACTACTTTGTTTTAAATATGGCTTTAAAATTGTGTTTTTAAACATGGTCTTAAATGAAATTCGACCTGTTTTTTCAAACCCCAATGGAAATTCCATTAATTATTGAGTATGATGTACTTATACAGCGTGCATGAGGACTTGCTGACAGTGTCTAAATAACATGCTCACTGTCAGCTAAGTCAGAGAGTCAATAATCCCACTGTATATCCAAGTCTTGCTAGACAAGCCAAGGCGAAGCTTTAAAATATCATTGAAGACACTGTAGTTCGCAGGCAACCAACACGTGTTTTATCTGACATTCATTGGGTGTCATATTCAACAAACGACTTGGACCATGAATGCTGGAGCCGATATTGTCTTTACAAGAGCTGTAATATGACAAGGATTCAAATATTTCGTTATTAAGCTTTGCTTGATTCATCCTGAATTGAATAAATGAAGATTTTGGACTAAAAATTGAATAAAATTTCAGAAACTGTCAGCACCTCCATAATAGGAGTTTGATTTATCTTCAATGCCTGGATGTCATTGGAACTCCAGCCGTAGAAGTATAGGCCCGAAAAGTTAAACCCATCGAAATATAATAACACTAATTACCACAATTGATAATATTAAAATTAATATTACAATTTAAAATAGTTGCAATTTAAAATTAATGTTATAGCATTAAAATAAAATTAAAATTATATATATAATATAATATAATATATATATAATAATTATAATATATTAATAATATTATACATATATGGCAATAGTTCTTGCATGTTGCATTTGCTGCATATTATACAGCGAATACAACATGTAATAACTATTGCTGCACATCGCCAGGCTCAGTAAGAAAAGGTTTCAACAACCACAAGTTTTCCATGCTATTTGAAATATTCCCTCAATGGAGCGGATTTCTGATCAATAATCATATGTTTGCATGCACGTTTAATGCAGCGTGTAGAGGATTTAATTCCCAATAGCAATTCTCATGACTTACTACAACTTAACCCAATGACTGTACAATAAACTAATCAATTCGATGCAAACATAATCGACGGAAGAAGACATTTTTACAAGTCCAGCACTTCCAGAGTGTAAATAGCAAAAGTCGCATTGCTCATGCAACATTGACGTCAATTAATAATTATGTAATTTTGTTGATATTATCAAGCGCTTATTACTCACACTGATTAAAACAACAGATTACTCCGAATTTCGAAGGCAACAGCTGTCTCCTGAGAAAGATAAAAATTCATTAATATTCAGTAAAATTTGACGTAATTTCCGGGAATGCTCTTCCCCCAGACATTAAGTCTTCAAAATAGAAATTAAATTATGTGAATTGCTTCATAAGAGATAATGTAGTGTTACTGTTATGCACAAGATTCCAGGATTCACAAAACAACATAATGGAAAGTTCTCCAGTAGAAAATACATACATACACGCAGTTTTGATATTTTTTGCAGTATCAAGATAATTTATGTCATTTTTATGTGACCCTCTTCAACATCTCTTTGAAGTTGATATTACAGGAGACTGCAATAAAGATATTTTATCGAGGGAAATAGCAAAATGGTGGAACTCCGTGCTATTATTAATGAAAAACTTATCAACTCAAAGCAGAAAATAGTGCAGAAAGATTGAAAACATCATAATTATCTTAAATGATGCACCAATTTCTATGTTGTCATAATCGTGCACTACAGATGCCTCTTGTAGTAACCAGTTTTGCAACTAGTCTTATACTAAGATATTTTTTGAATTTGGTTATGAGAAAAATATAGCTGAGGATGGCTGGGAGGAGCATGTCCCATTATCACTGAATATACGATAAATTTATATAATTAGAAGAATGTCTGTGAAAATCAATAATTCATTATTCTACTGGTTTACGACAACATAAATGGTAATCCATTTTCCCTGTGCATTATCAGGCAATGAATGATGAGAATTAAATCAGATGACTGTCTTTTGAACCAGGGAAACATCATTCCTAAATATGATAAGGTTGAATAAAATTGTTTTTTTTGAAGATTGACAGGTTTTGTGAAATCTCAACAGATGTAAACACCACGAGACAGTCGGACCTGTCGGAACTTGCGACGTCGGTAGGTTAATTCACCCTAAGCGTGTCTGCGATAAAGCAGTGCCTTCCTGGCAAAGTCCAGCTGTCAAGAGATGTTCCGGTGGCCTTGTGGTTAGAGCGCATGCTTGCACGTTCTGTCGCTCCAACGTCGCTGGTTCGAACCCACCCACCACTCAGGAGGCCTAACAGGCTGAAGCATGTCTCGTGCGGGCTACATTTGTGAGAAATTTGACAGTGACGAAATTGTCAATTGCCAGGTGACTAGTCTTTACAAATTAACAGTTCTGTCTCAAAACGTTTGTTCATAACTTCACCCATCAAGCTTACATCCATGTGTACTGGAGAGATGGTATATGCGCGATACATTTCCATTACTCTACATACATGTCTGTCTGATTAGCTTTAACTTTCCCTTATACCAACAGATGCAGTTCTAAAGCCATGCGACCAACCTTAATGGGGTCAATAATGCATTATATGACTGCTTACATAAATTAGATATAAGAGAATATTCATACTGATAATGTCAAAGTCGATTGAAATGAAAGTACAAGTCAATGTCAACATAGTGAATTTGAATTAACTGCTACTATCAAAGGTGAGGCTTGCTATAGTTCCTTCGCTTCACTAATGGCCCCTTCATGGTGCTGTAACATCCTCTTCGGCGAGTGTGGAATTGTAAGGTATAATTATTTTCACGGAGATTAAAAAGTCAACTTTTCAGTACAAGGAGCAATCGAGAAATACGCGAGAGACATACGACAGTATCGCTCAGAGTACTGAAAAGGACTTTTTACTCGATTTGATTGTCTCTGAGTGAAGGTAATCTATTTCTATGCATGCATCTCCATCTGGAAGATATTACATATCATAGCTTCCTATTTGTCGGCCATACATTAAGAAGTCTATGGACATACTTAGAAATGCACAACATTTCTATGCATGAAATAGGAATAGACATAGGATACTAAACATTGCAATACATATATGTTATTTCATGGCTGAATAGTGGTACCCGGTCAGGAATCATGGCTTTTTAGAACAAGTGATATCGGCCAGCACGAGCCGAAGGCGAGTGCTGTTAGATATCACGAGTTCCAAAAACCATAGATTCCTGACCTGGTCCACGTTTCAGCCATGAAATAACATATTTATTTCACGACATAGACTGTGGCATCACTATATATCTGTGGGAGGTAATACATGCATAAATATCCATGTATGGAATTGTTCATCGAAATAGGTTGTTAGATTTGTATGTATTTGATACATGTAAAAGTAATATAGGCAGGTATGCAGTATCTTTGACAGCCCTGATATCGGAAAGAATATTTAAATTTCAAACGTAATCGACTCATGGAATGTCATTTTGCGTTTGCATAATTATAAAATGGATGCTTGTGGTGACTACACACAAAGTGATATGATGACAGGAAGCAGTAAGCGGTATGAATTTATGAAAAAAGATGAAATTGAGAAGTTAATAGCCGAAGGAGTGCCACACAATACACACAAGAAGGTGACACGGGCAGTGAAGACTTTTGAGTCATGGAGATTATCAAGAATTGTGAATAGAGGCGATGAACTGAATGTCTATAGATCCCTAGACGAAATGGAGAAGAAAATGACCTTAACTTTGCACTAAAATCATACGTGTTCGAAGTTCGCAAAACAGACGGCTCTCAATATCCATCGGTCTCTCAGACACTTAGTTGTCTCGCTTTTTCACCATTTGAGACACAGTGTGAAAAGATCGTGGAATTTTTCAAAGATCCAGAATTCACTGAGTCTAGAACAGCTTTGGATTCAGCAATGAAGCGGTCGACTAAACTGGGAATTGGTGGAGATAAAAGAAAGGCCAAATTTATCCCTGGCAAACTCGAGGATAGTTTATGGGAAAAGAGCATTTTGTCCAACAAAGACGCTGAAAGCCTATTCCGCACATTGGTGTACAAAATTGGGCTACATTTCGGATTTAGAGCTCGCGAAGAACACAGAGCGTTAGAATGGGTTTGAAACACAGATTTGTTCCACCAAAACAAGTGAAAGTCTACGAGGACAAAAGCAGTGACCGGTGCCTTGTGAAGCTATATAAACTTTATAAACACCATCGTCCAAGTTCAACAAAGACAAACGCGTTCTATTTGCAGCCCATGCCAAATGCAGCAGCGAAGAACCAGAGATGGTTCAAAGACCAACCAGTTGGAATCAACAAAATCGGAGGTGTTGTCTCAAAAATGATGAAAGATATTGATGAAGATGGATATTACACCAATCACTCTCTAAAGAGAACCTGCTACAGTCGTCTTAGACAAGGCGGTATTTCAGCTGACAAGTCCATGAAAAGGACCGGACATCGTTCTTTAGACGGAGCTGGAGTATGATGTCCAGACGAAAGAAGACTTCACAGTTCAAGATCAGATTTTGAACGGACAAGCGTGCAGCAGTCGTGAGGCAATTCACATTCAAAGTGGGATTAATGACAATGATGGCGGGAAATACATGGTGAATATCAGCATACAAAAGCCAAATGGTGAAATTATCACCATAAAACTGTGAATTTGCTAAAGAAATGTTTTCCTGTATGTTCTTTATGAATTATTTGTCCTTATCCATTTATATGACATCCGTGCGGTTCCTGCTGGGAACCGCACGCTAAATGATATCTAACTAGAAATGCATGTGTTTTGATATTCCAAATCGTGCGATTCCCGACTGGGGAATGTTCATTACATAGAAAGGGAATGCACAGGGCACAGTGAAATAAAAAACTTTATTTAAATTTGACCAGAATTATACGTCAGTGTCCAGTATTTTGTCACATTAATTAGCCAAATAGCGACTTTAAAATGGAACGAACCGCAGAATTGATGATAAAGGAAATAACAGTAGTAAAAGATACGAAGTTCGATGGAGTCAATTTCATCAAAGATTGTCAGTTATCTTACAGAAAACAAAATAATGTTGATAAATGTGTTAATTTAATTATCGTTTACCAATTTGATATTTTTGATTCCGCATTAGGTCGATATGATTCCATTGAGCACATTGTAATGCTCCTATGTTTCAAATGCCAGATTTAGGCACTTGTCAAGGATATTCAACGCAAATACAATCAAAACAATACACAGAGAAAATAAAGTCATAACGTAAACATACTTAGTTGATTTACAAGTACTTAAACATACTTAGTTGACCAGGGACTGTAAAGTTGAACAGGGATTGAAAAGTAGTGCTCATGCGCTCTGAGGGCTATGGTAATATCAACTTTTCAACATCTGCAGAAGTGCTGCATTCGGAGGTTCTTCAAAACTAAATGACGACGTCCACCGATGCCTGTGCTTTTTATTCGTGATGCCTTGATATACAGTTATACAAGAACTGCTCCTCTCACCCTCTGGTGATTCACGTAAAGTGGATACTTCGGAAATAAACGATATTCTAAAGGAGAAATGAAGAATGTTATGTCATGAATTCCGAACTTTCAGCCAAACAAGGGATAACGTGCTGATTATGACCCCGGCGCGCTTCAACGGAAGAGAGACGAATAGATAAATTTAATGTTTGACACCAAATGTTGACTTCCTCCCATCAACCATTGTTGAGTTGACATTTTTTCACTTTCGCTTAAATGCTTTGTTCGCTTACCTTAAACAACGAAACAATGTGAGCATCACTTCACATTATTAATCGTTCTATTGTCAAAACGTGGATCTTTTAGTTACCATAACCTCGGAAAAAGTGAATTGTTTCCTTTCCTTTGATAATGGAAAGGAACTCAAACACTTAACACTTCACATTTATAGCGATTAGCTTTGAGGTTCACTTCCGAGCAGAAACAAAACGATTGTTGAAATCTATTGCTCACCCTCAAAACTTGAATCGCAAATGCTCTCAAATCCTCTCGAGCTTAAAACATAACCGAGCCACATCAATGAAAATGTGTCTATATCGTGTAAAATGATAATAAAGAATTATTACAGCTTCGCCTTGCGCAAACGCGGTCATTACATTTATTTCCGTGCATGTGTTTAAAAATTGATATTACCATAGCCCTCAGAGGGCATGAGCATTACTTTACATTTGTTCAAGTTTGGCCATTACTTTACAGTCCCTGTTCAACTTTTCAGTCTTTGCGGTCAACACTTTGTAGCTCGTGAATTCTATGCTGCGAAGTTTATTTGCGTCATGACTTCATTTTCTCTACGCATTATTTTGATTGTAATTACACTGAATATCCTTGACAAGTGCCTAAATCTGGCATTTGAAACATAGGAGCATTACAGTGTGCTCAATGGAATCATATCGACCTAATGTAGTATCAAAAATGTCAAATTGTTAAACGATAATTAAATCAACACATTTATCAACATTATTTTGGTTTCTGTGAGATAGCTGACAATATTTGATGAAATTGACTCCATCGAACTTCGTATCTTTTACTACTGTTATTTTCTCTATTATCAATTCTGCGGTTCGTTCCATTTTGAAGTCGCTATTTGACTAATTAATGTGACAAAATACTGGACACTGAAGTATAATTCTGATCAAATTTAAATAAAGTCTTGTTTTGCAATGTTTAGTAGCCTATGTCTATTCCTAGTCCATGCATAGAAATATTGTGCATTTCTAAGCATCGTCATAGACTTCTTGATGTCATGGTATGGCCGACAAATAGGTCGCTGAGATATAATATCTTCCAAATGGAGATGCATAGAAATAAATTACCTTCACTTGATTTAAAAGTCCTTTTCAGTACTCTGAGCGGCATCGCTGTCTCGATCGCTCCTCGTACTGAATAGTTTCACTTTTTAATCTCCGTGAAAATAATTATATCATGACGATAGCTTAATAACTACTTTAAGCTGGGACAATTTCCAACCTCAGGAAGTTTCTATAGCATTTGATCAATGGTACAGTATTTCAGCCGGTACTGACTACTCTAAACTATAGCCGATATTACTAATTCAATATTTCTCTCACTAATTGTTAAATAACTAATTGAAGTGACAACAAAACTGTCTGTCGCAGTGCATTAAATATCTGAAGAGAATGACAACTATTAAGTCAATGCAAGACACCAACACCCTTGATTCCCCGACCGCACTTGGAGATGACTTCTGCCTTCACTCGCATTCCTTTTGAACCGTCAGCATGGCCTAGTGAAGAAAGTGCGTGCTCGTCTCCACCGAGGACTACGGTTCGATTCCTCTGTCAGGCGAGTGCGGTCGGGGAATCAATGGTGTTGATGTCTTGTATTGACTTAATAGTTGTCATTCTCTTTAGATATTCAACTAATTAAATATTCTTAAAAAATGGTGTCCACTCATTAATGCACCATAAAGTCGAGACCTTCCTTTTCACCGCAACTCTTTTTTACTTTTCCTTTACTTTGTAGCGAAAAAATCAAAATCATAACGCGTTTCTTTGCAGCCTCATTCCAATCGTCATTCATTTTAAATATACTTTTGAAAAAACCTTGTGATTTCAGATAATCAGAAATTAATAGCTAACAGATAAATTGCACAACATCCTCAGATACTAACTAAAGATTTATTTATTAACTTCTTACAATAAATTGCCTGGCGTGTGATTTTCAAGGTCAAACACACTACCTGATATGTGCAATTTTCCGACAAGTTGCTCTTCTTAAGAAATAGTTGAAAAACTTAGGCAGATCTAACTTGTGAAGCTGTTAGAAGATCGATATTGTACGCATTAGTCGCATATCAATTGTAATACACTCGCAATCCACCGCCGGCGATGCCGCCTTGCGGTACAGTGGTCACAGTGCATTCTGGAGACCTAGGTTCAAACCTAATACCTGCAAAATATGCACGTACACTCTGTATTCTTGCTAAACACTCAGCACAAAAAGAATGAGAGTGGGATAAATACCACTCAGCCACATGGAAGAAAGGCTACGCGTCAAAAGTGCTTCCGAGTTTTTGTGTTTATTTATATTTCCTAATATTCATGCAATCTCATGGATCTCTCAATCAGGTCTATCGCTTTCAGCAATTATTTTAATAAAATGCTCATATCAAGTTTTCACTACTGGTCGGAAAATCCACATGTCAGGTATTGGTCCCACTACAACGATTTGAATAGCGCCTTGGGCCTTTTTTCCATAAATCCGTGCATCAGTGCTATCTTTTCTATTAAAATCGTGCTTCTTAAGTGTAATCGATTCAAGTAATTAAATATGCGGAATAACCTCAGCTTTTATCTGCTGTTTTCACTTAATACAAAGGTATCCGTGAAGCAAAGGTGGTTGTTTCAATGCATGACTGCAAAATAACACATAACAAGATCAAATATCAGCTGTATGGGTTTCGTGATACATTAAAGGTGTCATAATAGACAAGGATGGAGGATTGAAATGATTAAAAAAATGCGTGACAGTTCCTAGCTTTCATGATAATATTTTATGATTGTTGATAGTCTACTTTTGTTTAAGACTTATCTCTTATATAATTCAGCAAAGTGTCGATTCTAAGTCGGTGTGAACTTCAAGACCATTCTGTGATCATGCAAAAACTAGAAAATGAAGAGTATTCTTTTGAAACATCAGCGACAATGGGGCTGTTCATTGACTAAAATTCTGCCGGCTGAATATTAAACCAATTTAATTGTCTGCCGGTAAATAGTTTTTGTTTGTTGTTGTTTATAAGTTGACATTATTTCAATAATTTCAATTTTCACTAATGACAAATCTAATTAGATATTTTTTGTGTGTTGCGGAGGTCTATACGTGCATTCGGGTTGCATTTCTTGCAATTCTATCAATCTCCTTCTGTACTTCCAAGTGACGTCTCAATGCATTCAACCACATGCAAACTACGAGAAAGATTCTGTGGATCATATCGTTGATATACTACAGGCATCCAGCAGAAGCTTGAAATCTTGAATTTGTTGTTACACATATCCATTTCTCTAGATTTTGACGGACTTATTTGTACTAATAGATTCATTCAATATTACAAATGCAGAAACAATGAGCTTATTCCTACCTGCTTTTAATTCAAAGAGTTCCTCTTTTGTTGTTATAATCCTGTTAACCGATCTAGTAACGTCAGTATGAGGATGCATTGGAAATATGCTTATAATATCTATTAAACAACAACACCTTTTTACGGCATTTCAGATGAATAAATGCATACATGAATGCTGAATGTCGAAATGATTATGCAATGACTAAAGCCACTTCGGACAACTACCAATCTACGCAAGCATTTCCGTATGGGTCCCCTGAAATCGTCTACCACAACGGCAGTGTCCATGTAATGAAAATAAATGAACATGGCTTATACTCGGAAGTATGTCTAAGACACATTAGCACATTAGGGAGACACGCCGCTCAGCCATGTGGCCGAGTTGGCATTTATCCCACCCTCATTCTCTCTCGCGCTGAGTGTCAATCAAGAATGCTGAGTGCGCCTATTATTTAAAGTCTTCGGTTTGACCCGACCAAAGTTTGAACCAAGGTCTCCCGGACGCAGGCCGAACACTCTACCACTCTATCACAGCGCCGGTCTGTCAAAATAAATGCCAATAAATCTCCAGAGATTCGCTTTTACAAACGAATAGCTCGCCGATAGTCGAGAAATTAAACTTTTGCTTCCTCAATTATTGAAAATTTCAGGATCTGATTTTTTCATTCCATTATCAACTTTGTTGCTAAGATATGGCCGTCCTCATATTGTGATAATTTCATCCGTTGGCATATACAAATACAAATAGTCGGGACACATTTTATTTTTAGTCTTCATAATTGCAAAAATGATGCCAGTTGTGTAAAATCCCCATTGTTGTTCTACCCACACTTTGTCTACGGAACTTACGCTGGCGTTTGATCATACAAAGTTCACCAAAATAGACACATCTTTGCTGTTTGGCGGCCCCCAGGTTGTTTGCTGTCATCTAAAAACAATTCCTTAACGATTTGCTCTTGTTATTTTACAAAGCGGTCGTCAACGCCGGAGAACTCCCTAAATATCAATCTATTCTCACAAATTACAATTCTTTTGTCGCACTAAGCCGACAATCGGAAAAGTGATTTTCTTGATAGCAGCTCAATAATCAAATCAAAGCACCAAGTTCATCAATTAGAAGAAAGAATGCTCACTGCAAAGCTTATACACTCACCACACTTCGCATTGTGTTTTTCCATTGATTTATTAATATAACCTCTTCATAACGAATAAATGGGTTTTACAGCTTCATCGTTGAGCACCTCAAAATATTGAATCTCTACGACGCTCGTATTTGCGATAACAATTCAATGGCAATTCATGCAAACTTGCGACATAAACTTGGTTGATCCTTTGTACTCGCGAAGGAATTGTCACAATTTACGTCGTACCATTTAAGTGAATACCTCAACACGCTTTACTAATTCATCTAGGCTTTTGATTCTGTTAATTAGTCTGTCAAAACAAGCGCCAGATTCCAGTGATGGCTATTACAGACAAATAATGTTAGGAAAATATTAACTTTGCTGAATGGATTATAGCACCTTGCACTAGAATATCGTGCTGCTGTTTATACTACTCATAGCTTTGAATCAAACGTTCGTGTAACAATACTGTCAATAGCTTATGGCAAAACCTGTGTCGTTTCTTCTTTTGTCAAAAGATTTATTTCATTGCTATCGGCAGTTCTTTCACCAATACAATGCCCATTTTGGAGTGTTAATTCAGGAAGATTTTTCTTATTCAGTTCTTTTATTAAACAATTTTCTTCAATGGGACAGCAAGGGTCTTGAAGTGGAATCGAAAGATACTTCATGAAGCCTCGCGTAAGATTTGATTGTCAATAAGGAATCTTATGTATGCCATTATCAGCTTCAGAACGCTCGGATGACTAGAAGAGGCTAGCATTAGTAATTGGAAGAATCGAATTTGATGACAAGTCTAATCAGGTAAAACCTAGACTTGAGGTTATTTGCTTAAAATCGCATTGAAAGAAAAAATGTTACAATTTCCTGACAAGAGTTATTCACACTGTGATCATTAGTCATCGTGCAAGGATAACTCAAAACCGTACATATTAACAAGGCTCATCGCCTGAAGATGACGGCAGAAAGGCCTCGTGTTTGCCGATAAAGAGAAGGCATCAGATGTCAAAGACTTTTTTTCATCCTTTTCTATCGAAGCTGGGCTGTGGATCAGGGAGTTTTGCATTTGTGCCACTTGGCAATGCATAAATTGCGCCAAATGTGTTATCTGCTAAATCTAGTGTTATCTGTTATCCGGTAATTTGATCAGCAAATGTGAAAAGGATTTGGCCACAGAAAATCGTTCGCATTAGTTAAGATTATTATCTACTATCTTTTGTAACTAAAAAGTAACTTTATTCTATTTGGCTACCAATAATAAATGTACCGGTATGAAGAATAAGAATAATTTAGCAAATTCACTATTAAATCAAATGAATTAGGCCCATTATCCCGCATTATGATTGTAACAACGAAATAAAAAATATAGTCATTGTAATCAAGACACAATATGTATTACACGTACCATACAGTATATTACACGGTTAATAAAATTGATCCTTGTAGAAGGACTGTCTAAACTCGGTGTGTATAACCTAACAACTTCACAAAGGTAAATGTTTCGATCTCACCGGCATTACGACGAGAAATGAGGCCCATTGTCCGATTTTGTTTGTCAATGCATTGTCAATCGCTAAAATGGCTTCACAAATGTGTCATATCCGAATTGGTCATACAACTATCAGATATACAATATTAACAAAACATCTGATAAGAAACTGGCGCAAATACATGATTTGTTTTGGTGCAAATGCATTACTAGGCAAGCATATCTGTGGCGCAAAAGCATTGCACCTCCATTGCATAACTGAAATATTTGGCGCAAATGCATGACGTCCGTGGATCAAGCAGAGTGTTAGTGTCCTACACTCCGTAATATGCTGTATTAGCTAGCAATTACCTACATAATGCAACACATGCAAGGTGATTTTTTACATACAATACTGAGAAGAAAAGTGCCAAACAGTATATTTTGTTTTATAGAAAGAAAAAGAGTAAATTGATCAGCTAAAGCTGCTGAGAACAACTTAATGACTTATTTTTCTATATCATATTTCGCCAACCGGTCTTCTTAACTGCCGTTTTAATGCTTGCAATTTAACCCTCAGAGACCTGAGGGGGGTCCAGTGGACCCCGGAGCCACATTTTTCTATTTCATTTTTTACGCTG
Organism: Prostheceraeus crozeri; assembly: GCA_907163375.1. Classification (NCBI taxonomy): domain Eukaryota; kingdom Metazoa; phylum Platyhelminthes; order Polycladida; family Euryleptidae; genus Prostheceraeus; species Prostheceraeus crozeri. Next base: position 425,416 of record CAJQUW010001113.1, on the reverse strand, counting down.
ACGATATATCAACCACTCAAGCCCATACAAAATCATCATTTCTGACAGTGAATTTGCATGTGTTATTTCATTTCAATTGAATCAGTAGAAGTATGCCAGATAGGCCAAGGGGGTCCACTGGAATTCCATCACAAAATTTTTGTTATTAAATGAAAAATGACTTCGAACATGTCCACGATGGTGTATAAGGAGTGAATTCATTTATTCATTGTTTGCATCATGCTCGTAGATGTGCAATGTGTTGGAAAATCGCAAAATGTGAATATTTTGCTTTCGCACATGATCTCGCGTGACTGGTTGGCCTATATGAACAACTCGACATAAATCGATGTCCGAAATGAAAGCTATCATTATATTCATAGTTGAGCACCAAAAACTGATTGATGACAAACTTTTCACAGCAGTAATGGTAAGTTTGAGATCTCCACAGCTGTTTTTGGTTCTAGAAGTACAGCAATTTTGACTCATTTTAGGTCTATTTCTGATAGCTTTGGATAAATTTGAAGGAATGTACAAATGGAAAGGATTAGCTGCATGAATTAAATCAATTTCATCAAAATCAACTATCTGAGGCTTTATGGTGACACAAAATATCGTAAAGCCGCCTCCTAGTACAAATGATGCTGTACTAAATGTGGTTGACTTACAAAAACACCATATTTTCGCACGTGTTTACTGAGAAGGCTGAAAGTCACTCAAGGGATTCGTTATACCGACCTGCTACACGCAAACATCATTGTTTTACTTAAAATCAACTTTCTAATGCTTTGATATCGATTTAAGCAGGTAAACTAAGAATATGTTAAAGGGGTCCACTGGATCCCCCCTCTCAAGTCTCAGAGGGTGTGAAAAAGCTCAGGTCTCTGAGGGTTAAACTCTGCATGTAACAACTGTCAAAAAATAAAAATGATGCGTGCAAATTTCAGCGACCTACACTGGGCTATTGTGCGCTAACCTATAGCAAGTTTACCACATGATGGAATAATTTCAAATGATACATATGAATTGCAATGATACATTGCAAAATATATACATACATATACAATATATACAAATTTATATGATCATAAAAATTTAGGTAGTCTTTAAGAGGACTGACGAGCGTTCTCACACGCAAAGTCAAAATTTTCTATCAAAACACGTTAATTGAAGCTATCATAAAACCAAGGGCGAACGAAAATTACATATTGTCAAGCACAAATCTGGACACTGGTGAATCACATTTTAGGTCAGCAGGAAAACTAACCAGCTTTGCATGCATGCCTGGCTGGCGGACCTCGTTGCAGAATAGCGGACCCTGTGACACACATTGTGACGAAAACAAGAAAAGACAAAAGCTTCAATATTTTATCAATTGATGCTATCAAGTGAGAAAGCTAATCTCCACACTATGTATAAGGCCTCAGCCACACTGCGAGCTTTTCCAAGCGTTTCCGAGCAAAGGGTTTTGCAGCAAAAAAACTGCCACACTGCGAGCAAAGCAAAGCATAGCAAGCTTACGGACATGCGTTTGCTTGAGACGCCCATGTTTGCTTTACTTTCAGTGTGGCTGAGGCCTAATACCTATAAGCTTCCGTAGTCAGAAAGTTTCATTTCAAAAGCTTACTTATTACCCACTCACGTTCATTTTCTGCCTGTATGTTTTAAACTACATGCACTTTACCTCAGTGATGGGCTCCGTGTTCACGAGACATGATTGAACACAACTCTGAATGAAAATCTTGTTGCTTTTTTATTGGTTCGGCGGTTGACGGCTTCAATAATGATCTTTTCGGAGTCGTCAATAAAGACGCCTCTAGAAATCTTTAAGGAATGTTTTCTTTTATAACTGAACAAAGCACATCGTCTATCAAAGCCATCTATAATATCAATGTCCAGCAGATACAAGAAGAATCAATTTTCAGTTAAAAGTGGAACTCAAATTTTAAACTGCTATTTATAGAAGCGAGATGGTAGCGTTGGTAAAGAGCTGATGTCATCCTTGGAAAGTGCACACATCAGTTGTGTTGATTTACATCGTATTTGTGGGAACATCAGCGTCATAGGGCTCCACCTGGTTAGACAGCATCCATAGAAAAGGATATCAGAAACATTAGAATATCCTTCGCCTATACAAATTCAAATCGACCTTCAAAATACTGCCAATATTCATTCATTGCATTTATCGTTTTGCTTTATAGAAGGTGGGAAGCTTCATCCTCCAACAGCGATGATTTGTGAGACAAACTCCCAGATTGAGGCGACATTTGAGCTGTGTTCTCGTACAACCGCATGCAGATAGCGTGCAGATACTTGAATAAACAATAAAAACCTTTTGTTATTCGAATTGTTCTGAGCTCTTTTGAAAACAAAGAGGAAACAATTAAAGGTAACTGTGTGTGACAATGATTTGCTTATTGGATTATCAATGCGATGTGTATCAAACCATGAGTTGAAAAACTCATTTTCGTGTTTAATCGTATTGATGACAAATTATCATTGCGGAAATATACAAGATTCGGAAGTAAACTTAATGTCGTGCTTCAGTCGCGCCAAATTGAGTGCTTTTTACAAGTATTGTATGGAAATGGTCATTACACAATACAGACTAAGCTGTCAAACTTTTCAACCGGGAGAGTAGATAGAATGACTCTCTGAGAACTGTGTTGAAAAACACGACCAAGCGCCATGAAAATTGTTAATATAAAGCAGATTTGCAGCAAAACGCTGTGCATGGAGCTCAGTAAGAAGTCGATCCGAAATGACTCATCTATTGATTTCATTCGATATCTTATGGAAATTAAATCCTCACTTACATTGTGCATGGTTCATCTATTGGTTAGGGTTCGAAAGCATTTCTTGTTATCATTGTTTGTTTAGGTCAATTTTTTTCTTAGTCCAGCATTTCGCATTGCTTTATATCAATTGAGACCTCATTGTATGAATCGCCATCCCCCAAAAACTGTCTTAAGATAGAGCACCTGTAATGTCGACAACATGTGATCTGCTGAATATCCAAAGAGAATGACGACTATTACGTCAATAAAAGACACCAACACCCTTGATTCCCCGACCTTTGTTGTCAAACTACAGTGTGATGTAGTCGAATGACCTGCTGATATGCTGTCCGCTGGTAGTATTCTGTCAAAATAATAGGACAATAAGCTGTCCATATCACTTCTGCCTTCACTCGCGTTCCTTTTGAACCGTCAGCGTGGCCTAGTGAAGAAGGTGCGAGCTCGTCTCCGACGCGGACTTCGGTTCGATTCCTAGGTCAGGCGAGTGCTTGAATTCCACTTTTTCAAAAAAAAAGAATTTCTAGCATCTGTTAGAAATTGTTGGTATGTAACTTTGATGTTCAACAAACTTTGATCGCGTGAAAACTTCTTAGATAATGTCTTAGAATATGTTTGATTGCATGTCACATGTATCTTTTCCATCATAGAAATAAACTGTTTATCTGAAGTTCGCTAGAATGGAAATTGACTCAAGGTCGCGGCACATCCGGGGGAACTAAGTTGGGCATGAATAACCAATGAAAAGCTTCGATTTACTCATGTGACTGATTCTAACCCAATGATACAGACGTTGGCAGGTGCATCTAAGTGAAAATGCGTGCGATTTATGTGCCGTTATTGTGCATTGCATGAAGCTTAATTTCCATTCTACAGGTTTTATTGTTGTCAATTTCTATGTTCTCCATGGTCTAAATGTAATTTGAATTGATTAACATGCTCTATTATGCAAGAAAATGACAAAAAATTGCCGATTCTCTAAAACTACTTTAAATGCAGGTCGAACGAATTTCTGATGTTCCAATCTGCCAAATTCGATGAAATGCAAACTTTTTAATCCGAAATACGTAAAAGCGTAAAGTCACAAAGAACTAGAGCAGTGGCTGTCACGGTTTTGGAGCGATGTCAAAGAATGCAAAGGGCTCTAGGAGCATTCCCTCAGGGCTGCACAGGGTCGTATTTCCCCAACCACAGCTGCATATTGGTATGGCTCCACCCATAGAGTAGGTATATTAGGTAGAGTGGTAACTCCGCATTTATTAAATCCCCAATGTGTATACACTTTCGAATTTGTTAAATGAACTCGAGGGGATATAATTTTAATAAGGGGATAATAATTTTGGTAATTGTTGCCAAATGTGAAATATGCACATTTTTGCAGTTTTGAAGAAATTGCCACGGAATTGAGTGATCATGATTGCAATGCAGAAGGAATGATGGTATTTTACAGATCGTCCGTATCATGACAGCCAAGGAGATTTAATGTTTGTTATATAAGCAATTCGATCGGTTCCTATTACTTTCATGATCAACCTCAAGAGTATTTTCTTTAGGCGTGATCATGTCACCGGCAACCTGCCACTGGCAGAGCAAAATAACAGAATCAAAGACAATGATTTCAATTAACTTTGAAAGATGTAAATGGGTCCACATCACTATTCAGATTCAAGAAATGAAACATGAATTTTGTGAATCATGGAATGATGCCGCTGAAAATTAAATAAAAAACTTGAAATTTCAGTCAAGAAAGCACGAATAATATTGCGACTTTTTCATGAAGACCTCCATTATAATACGGATCATGAAATTCCCTTGATAATCAGCTTAATTTCCGCTTAGCTAGGATGCTTATTATCAAATATTCATTCCTTTTGATATCCAACTTGTTGCATGCTACTTATTTAGAAGAGTCATCTCGGTAGTATATAAATTGGCAAATTTTGACATTTTTTAAAACTGCTCAAATAATTTTTTGGACCACGGGAACGCAATCTCCGCAAAAAAACTGAACCTTTTCATATGAAAGCTTTCATTGTATGCAGATACTTTTTTGAGTGGACCATTCCATATCAGCGTGGCAGGCGTTGCTCCGAATGGGAACTCCGCATATCATCATTTTTGACTTCGAATGGATGTCTTTTAATTTGAATTCATTGATCTTAACTGATAATATGGATGTACGTCGTAACTTAATACCTAGACGAATTGACGTTTCGTAATCCCTTATATATTCGACACATAACCCTTGCAATTATATTTACTAATTTGAATCAAATATGAATATCTCTTGTTGCAAAATGGAAAAATTTGATCTTTTTCATCAATTGAGACAACATGCTCAAATTTCAACACTTCATTATTGAGCAATAATACAGATTATATAGCCCAATCCAAACACAATTTGTGGCTGCTGATAAATTGCATCTCATGTAAAGAAAACTGGCATCAATCATGGCAGGAATGACACAAGTTACAGCAAATCTCTTTTTCAATGACAGAAAAGTGACTAATTTTCTGAAAGTTAAATGTGTGTGCGATTACAGTATCTATCGGAAGATTCTGACGTCTGCCAGACTGCACTATTAGTACACCCACAGAATTAGATTGTTTAAGTCTGTAACTTTGCTAGAAGTGCAAACTGATTCAAACAGATGGCACATGCAGGAACTTAATAAGTGGGCAAAAAGAAATTTTTAATGCCTTGCAGAGATAGGAAAAATAGTCGTGTGTCGCTTGCGGATTTCTCTGAATTCCTTCAAAATGTTCCGATCGCCACGATCGGTTCCGATTCGAAGAATTCAGATAATTGCGCAAAAGTTTTCTCGATAATGTTGTGCCCTCTGATCATTTTAAAAAAGTTAGCAGGCGCATGAAAAAACGTTCACAAACTTCTATGTAGAACTTGACATCGATTGTGTCACTTTGCTGTGTGATCCGGTTGATAACAATCACTGAAACTTTGCGAAATTTGGCTGCTCATTGTTCGATTGCTATGGTATTGTGTCAGCAGATTGTGCCGTACTTCATTAACGTTACATGTTCCAATGTTTCCCTTCTAGTCAAACAGCAGAAGAGACGACCTGTCTAATTTTGTGATTGAGGTAGAGTTTCTGCAATTATATAGAAATCGGTTCAATGTGCTGCATCAAACTTGCAAAGAAGTCGCACTTGTCATACTTGTCAGCCTCACCACTGTGGGTACAAGTGAATTAGAACACGCTGGGCTGTGACTTCTTACACCGTTACAGTGGGACAAGTGGACGCTACTGTGCGATAACAAGATTTACTCATATAGTCAACTGCCAATGTGTCATTCAATGTTGCACATTTGAACGCCTGGTACGGTAGGATTATTGTAGTTACATGTATGTACTAAAAAAAACTCCTTGGACCGATTCTCTTGCGGTGCAATGGTGTTGAAATCGCAAAGAAACCGCAACTTTTCGATACACAGCATCTGCATGAGGCGTTCAGTAAAATAGAAGGTATGTTTTGCATCATTGCATGTTTTTATGTCAAATATTGTATCATTCGCAGATCTCTCCGTGAACTTATTATAAGGAGAACTTGTAAAGGGTTATGATCATTAGTGCAAAAAGGTGATCGAAATTCAAAAATCTGCGGTCACAAGATTAACATTCATCAAACCCTTCCATGCAATCTACATCTTTTGTAAACGGTCCATTTTCATTTATGTTCAAGCAGACGACAACTCTGAAGTAGACTCTTCTTTCTCTGAGTGAACATCTTAGGTTGAACGGCATTTAAATCAAACATTATCTCAAAATAAAGACAGAGATCTCTTGTCAGTCTTTAGGATGGTACTATCATAGTTTCTCCTCTGTAGAATGCAACAGCCATAGAAATTAATAATACCATAGAAAGTCCTAGATTGTAAATTGCATGAAAATTATGGCACACTCCGTGGGAACTTAGTTAGGGCAAAAAGCAAATTTTCCGAGCTGCCTTTCTTGTTTTCTGGTTGGCATTTTTAATTATCAAAACAATTTGTGATCTGGATTGTTGCCCCCAGTCCAAAGATCATGTACACAAAAGCAATAGTGAATTTACAAAATACTGCAGTGACAGGATGACAAAGAAGGAAATCCTGTGAAACGTTCTGTACGTTCATCATTTTGAAATATCGCTTTTATAATTAATCAAGAGTATAATCAGACACATACGCAACTTGTAATGTCGATTTACAGAGCATGCATTGCTCCAGCTTGAAATCAGAGGCCAAGAAATCTCAGAGTACTCATTTTACTTAAAAGCGTTTCCTTGTTCAATATATTTGAACAAATTCAGAACCTTTGCATGCTTTCGAATATGAGCTTCCAAAATATCATCACACTGTACCACATAAGTCATTTAGTGATTAATTGAAAGGATCCAGCGATATTTCATTTATCTGAGAAATGACTGTCGGTAAAGCAGCTTTCAATGTATTTATTCCAGAAAGCGCCAGGTTTCTTAACCGCTAGAAGGAGAAATTATCCAATAATTAGAATTTTTATCTTTGAATTCTTGAGATATTCTTACAACCAGTTCAGCGATCACTTTCGCTTATGACTCTGAACCAATTTTTGATTCGCATTCCAGTATCGAAAAATTGGGAAATGGTTGTGAATGACGGCTACAAATAGACACAGTATATTAATCCATAGAATAGTAGGCTAATTCACATGAAACAATGCTGCCATCTCACTTAAAATTCTCTTCATGAAAATCCTGCAATTTGCTGTCAACAACTTCCACAACCAAATTGGCAAATAGTTTGACTATGATGCAATGTTTTAGATCGAAGCAGATCTACAAACCATAGATTTTTCCATGTGCCATCATTGTACATAGGCAAGATATCAAACTTCCATTCTAGTGCACTATTATCCACTTCTATGGCGACAGCAGAGAAAAACAATCTCTATGGGAGAGGGATAATAGATATTTACGCAACTAGTGCCTGATTGCTTCATTATTATTGCATTCCACGAGTTAGATATCTTTGATGCCCGAGCCCGCAGGGTGAGGGCTACTTACATCTAACGACCTCGAATGCTATGATGAAGCAATCTCATGCACGAGCTGCGTAGAGAATTTTATTTGACGACGTGCTATGATGATCAAGGACAGATTGTGGTTGACATGTCTATGATTGTCCAGGATATTTGAATTTTTTTAACCTGACAATTTTGTAAACATCTATTCTCAGATCTGATGCATACCAAGCCGGTCAAAACTCGTCCGTAATGTTGATAGATGATGCTCTTCTATCTATATTATGCTCCCGGGGACAAAGTTATTTCATCACATTATGTTGTAATTATGTGTATTATATTCAATGATTCATAACATAAACGAACGGGCTTTGAAGCGAGTATTGATATTGAACTTCAATTCAAAAGGAGAAATCTTCATGGTGACTTTAGTCTTTTAGTTCATTTTTCGCACTGCCGTTCCATCACTGTTCAAAGCTGCCCCTACATATTTCTAGAGAGGGCATAAACCCAAGTTGCTGCAACGCTCATTAACGATGTCACAGATACTGCTCAATAAATACGCTGGATATCATTCATTTAAGTCTTATGATTGAATTTCATACATTGAAAGAATTACTGCCTTACTAGATCATACACAGCGTACAGCAATTAAAACGTCGGCGCTCTTACTTCTATCTAGTCTTTTCATCGAAGATGGCGGAGCCGCGTTTTACTTCTTTTATCACACAATTAAATTGTTCAGACATGGATAACTACTGATTAAGATCATTTCATAAAATAATTGACAAGGAGCTACTTTTTGTTTAAATTTGTCATCTCATTTTATAATTTCAAACGCGTCTTGTCTTAACACAATTTTTTCAATGCTTTTGTTTAGTTGATAGCTTGACAATGTCGTCCACATGAATGTTTTCATCTAAAGGCCATACAAGGCATATAATTCGAAACATTAGAATGTGTATTCAATTGAATAATAAAGAAAGGCGATAACAACTTGTTTACAAGGTATGATGAATTGAAAATGAAAACAAGGCAAATAGCTTTCTATTCTAAAAGAATTACCATTGTTGTGAAAAGCTGCTTAAATTATTAACATCTTCAATTGTTATCGTGCTTATCAAAGACAACTTTCACGCCTTCTCTCTTGTTGTTGAGAAATACACTCGCCTTGTGCGTTCCCCACTCGGAATCCTCTCATCATTTCGTTAACAGAGATCCTCGGCTACGTGTGAGAGGCATTGCAGCACTTGCGAATTGCCATGAATCTTTACGACAGAAAATTCGGACATTTTTTGAAGACATTTGCCTGAAAATTTGCGAGCAATTTGCGATGCAATGAATAATCGTCTATAGATTGTTGGGGCAACATAAATCTATTTTATCAGGGGTTTTATTCATAGAAATTGATTTACATGTACATGTAAATCTGTACATGCATATACATGCAAACTGCAGATAGCGACGCCTCAGGGTTCCTTGTTGTAAATAGTGCACGAATGTGCGGAAGATTCAGCTAGAAGTTTCAACACATCATCGAGGAGAGCCTTCAAATGGTGCTGGAATTCTGAGATTCAGTAGTCAGCTTCGAGGACTTGGATTTTCTATTCGCAAACATGAAGTTGGCCAATGGACAAGCACATGGAGGAAGGACATTTTTCCTGATCATGAAGTAAACACGTCTGAAATGATGATACTGTTGTAGATATCGCAACAGCAAACTACATATTCATTATGGATGCAGATTAAAAAGAAGTCATTGCACAGAAAATGTGCGAATTGATGGCTAATCTGTAAATTCTGCTAAATTTTAGAATTGTTGGTTTGAACTATAATAATTATCATGCTATTATTAAATTTTCTACTTGGATTATGCGCCACTGGTGTCAGTTATGAGTAAAATCAAGAAATTGATGAACACAAATAAAAGTTTATCGATAGAAAATGTTCTAAGTGATTATAAATGTTCAATATTTCGGCAAGCGCCTTAATCATGACCTATGAAACGAAAGAGTATAAAGTAAGCAAACTAAAATACAAAATTCAAGTGCAAAAGTCATCATAGAAGTAAAAAATACTTGGAAATGTATAAAAGACCACATATGTAGAAATTTTTGATAGAAATAATAAGACAAACTTAATATTTTGACCATCTGAAGTGGCCATCGTCAGAAATCTATTTAGTCTAATTCCTGTGCAATTTTGATGGCCACTTCAGATGGTCGAAATATTAAGTTTGTCTTATTATTTCTATCAAAAATTATGACAAGGAAATTATTTATCAAATATGTAGAAATATAATGACTATCCGCAATCCAGATTTATATCCATTTCCAAGCACTTTTTACATCTATGATAGCTTTCTGATTATTCAATTCAATATGTAACATTCAGTATCATTCAATATTATTCTAATCTCAGTTCGGGTCAACGTCTAGTCTTTTGCAATGCAACTAAAGGCATCCGTGATTTTCATAGAATTGACCAGCTGTGCACATGCAATACAGCGAAGTGTTAATTAGAACATTCTGAATCACAGAATTAGATTGTTTAAGCGCATCACTTTGCTAGAAATGCAAACTGATTCAAACAGATGACACATGCAGGAACTTAATAAGTGGGCAAAAAGAAATTTTTAATACCTTACAGAGATAGGAAAAATGCGTCACAATTTGTGCGTCGCTTGCGGATTGCTCTGAATTCCTTCAAAATGCTCCGATCGCCACGATTCCTTCAGATTCGAAGACTTCAGATCATTGCGCAAAAGTTTTCTCGATAGTGTTGGCCTTCGATCAATATTAAAAAAAGTTAGCAGGCGCATGAAAAAACGTTCACAAACTTCTCTGTAGAACTTGACATCGACTGTGTCTCTTTGCTGTGTGATCCGGTTGATAACAGTCACTGAAACTTTGCACAATTTGGCGTGTTTAATGTTGAACTGGCTGCTCATTGTTCGATTGCTATGGTATTATGTCAGCAGATTGTGCCGTGCTTCATTAACGTTACATGTTCCAATGCTTCCCTTCTAGTCAAACGGAAGAAGAGACGACCTGTCTAATTCTGTGTTCTGAATGTGTAGGATATCTATGAATGTGGTTAATAAATATTTCATGCAATTCTAAAACTTCGAGCGTTTTGTGAAAGTACATGTAGCAGCATGGATTTCCGGACAGGTATGGATTGTCATTGATCTTTTACAGCACACCCCATCAAACTGTGTTCACGGATTTGGCATTGATTAAAGCAAAATAAAGAATTCATCCGTGAATTACATATACTCTGCTTCTTTAGAGAAAGTATCCTTGTCATCGACTACAAAGTTTCATATCTTTGAAAAATGTCTCTTGAGTAACCGCTTGAATATAATTTTCAATATTTCAAAGAATACATTTTAAAGGAAGATATTTTCGGTCACTCAACATTTAAACACGAAAAACTTCAACATTCTAAGAAAGAACCATCTTTCTCAATGAACAATGAAAAATTCTGGAGTTTCTTTTGCTTCGTGTACCATTTCACAATTCCATTCATCTTTCATGATTTGTTTAAATAGAAAATGAATAAAATTAGTTTCAATTCTTAGCAATATTCCAAAATGACATTGTTTGGTGATAGAGAGAAGATTCTTCGAATTGGCTTTTCTGATTGTTTTGCTGTTTATCTGCCATCGCTCCGAACAATCTGAAAATCACTTAACTGTTCTACATCGGGTAAAGAGAATTCGATCTCAATTAAATGCAGAATCCATCTTCAGACTGCGTTTGTGAATTTGTTTGTCTTGTTCTGATTGAGAGCTGACAGTCATTGTCACTGCTGAAATTTGATCAACACTTTCGGAGTGAGAAATTGATACAATATTGATTCATTATTGCTTCATGTAATTTTGTCGATATTGTCAACTATCTGTTTGGGAAACTGTCATTCATTTAGCACTTCAGTAAGGTCATGAAACATGCTTTGAAGGCGATGGTGGAAGCCAGGCTTTGGAGATCTGTTCAGGCGTACAGAAAGTTGCATGAGACAAGTCCAGCAAGAAGATCGTTCGAAGCTCTCTCTCTCCTGATCCTACAATGTGTGAAATGCAACATCTGCACACTTTTTAAAGGTTCATGCAGACAGTGCGCTGTGAAATATTGAGCTCTGCATCTTGCCGCATTAAAGCGAAGTCTTTACATCCTTCTGAGTTGCAGTGCGAAGACGCTGCATCCCTTGACTTTTAGAAGCAGTTTGTGAGTTTGATTTTCAAAATGATGGAAGTATTTTAGAAGTACTGGTGCAATTTTGTATGAATCATGATCATCTGTGTGTGTGTGTGTGTGTGTGTGTGAGAGAGAGAGAGAGAGAGAGAGAGAGAGAGAGAGAGAGAGAGAGAGAGAGAGAGAGAGAGAGAGAGAGAGAGAGAGAGAGAGAGAGATGATGTATATATAGCGAGCGGAGAAGAGCTTCATACACTTGAGTAAATTGTTCCACTGAGGTGAAGGCTTTAATGCGTCTTAAGATACAGTGCGCGACAGCAAGTTGGAAACTTGGCATAAATCTACGGACACGTACATTTTCAACACCTTCTAAATTTTTTTGCAATTAGGAAATATCGACAAATTTATAATCATCTGAAAGAGAATTTTCGGATCTATCATTTGAATGTTGTTGAATTAATTGTTTTTGAAATTGGTGTTTCCTAGAGACCCATAAACCCGAAAGCCCCAAATTTTCTTTGACTTGTTTTGACAAGCACATAAATCAATGTGAAACATTCTCCTTGTAATGTTCAAAACCGTCACAAGATTGTATTTCAGAAAATATATAGTTTGAAAGGGTTTTCTTGAAGTTGATAGGCAATATTTTGAAAGTAGTATAGATAGAAAATGTGGCGATTTTTTCATTTTCAGAATGTGTTGCGATAATAACAGAAATAACGCTGTTAACTAACTGGTGGCATTTATTTACCTCAAAACTAGTGTTTTCAGCTTTTGTTGGGTAAATTTAAGGCCCTTCGAAGAAATATTCTGAAAATGAAAAAATCGCCACATTATCTACCTGTACTACTTTCAAAATATTGCCTATAAACTTCGACAAAACACTTTCAAACTATATATTTTCTGAAAGACAATCTTGTGACGGTTTTGAATATCACAAGGAGAATGTTTCAAATTGATTTATGTGCTTGTCAAAACAAGTCAAAGAAAATTTGGGGGTTTCGGGTTTATGGGCCTCTAGGAACCACAAATTTCAAATACAATTAATTCAACAACATTCAAATGATAGATCCGAAAATTCTCTTTCAGATGATTATAAATTTGTCGATATTTCCTAATAGTGAACAATTTTAGAAGGTGTTGGAAAATGTACGTGTCCGTAGATTTATGCCAAGTTTCCAACTTGCTGTCGCGCACTGTACATATATGCTGAGCGCATTTTTTCTCGACAAAATTGATATGCGATTTCCAATTCAGGGAAGAATTCAAAATTACTCCCAAAAATCGGACATCCTGGGAAAAAGCAACATCTGGAATTAGCGTTTCAACGCTACATATTTGTCTAAAATAACCACGGTAGTAGACCTATAGTTATACCACAGATGTTGAATGAAGTATTGGAAATTCAAATATTATGTAAGTGCACACTTTTAAGTAGTCAGTTTTGTGTATTTCCTATTTTTTCTGAAGAGGTCTTGCAATTTGAATTGCCATTTACAGCGCGAAGATGGATACAGATTTAATGGAAGTCACTGTTAGAAAGTTCACACATGAAATATGCTGTGTCGTGAGTCTCATGTGGTTCGGGTGTAATCCTTTAGAAGTTAAGGAGCGGCCGATTTGGTCCCCAGGATATCGAAATGCTTCAGATATGGATAGTGCATCTATTGCAAGTGCATACACGTACATGTCATTTCTACACATCTCGTCTAACAAGAAATGCTGTATTTAATGGCAGCTGTACAAAGGGGCATCATCAAACTGCAGTCACGACATCTTTCCTTGAACACTATTGAGCAACTTGCGGGTGATTGCCAAATCTGAGAGATGAGTCATGATAATTTTGGTAAATAGCCAATTTATCTTCTTCTTGAATCAGGAAGTGAGACATTGACTAAATACCTTTCACCGAGACATATTTTGACGCGACGCATTTAAGTAAATTCATTGAAATGATGATGCCTGAGAAAACAAATGCGCGAAAGCTCAGCCGAAAGTCAATTATACCTATCTGTCAATGAATTGCGATAAAATAAAGCAAAATTCGAAAAGAAAATAATACGATTATCAATCAACACATCAATAAGGCAAAAGAACTTGCTAAAGATAGACCACGTAAGTCCACGAATGTGATCATCAATTGTCCTTGCAATTATTCGCATTGGTCACGTGATGTCTGGTAAATGCATTGCTTTCTGTAATAACTATACGTGCATATTCGGCCTACTGTAGTGAGCATGCAATAGAAAGATATTATCCTATTGTAGTCCTGCTGTTAATCATTTTGTTCCTCAATAACTTCTAGTGTTCAGATTCGACATGAGCATTCAATTATTGATTTGTCATTTACTGATCTAATAGATCATAAAATAACATCGAGTGGTACATGTATTGAAACTCATACTTGGAGTGCATTTTGTGAAGTAGCAGGACCAAATAAACGTACTTGTCGTTGACCAGTCGGCAAGAGAGGATAGTCACACTTATCGTCGGTTAAAAGAAACAAAGAGCTACTTTCTCGATAAATACGTTTCCGTCGATAAATCACGCAGCAAATTGTAATGTGCTTGACTTTGACCAAGCCTTCGTATCCCATTTTCTTCTAACGAACGATGCTCTTTCAAAAATTTATCACTGTTTGGACGATGTTCTGTCAAATGGATATGAGCATCTTTATTGTGTCTTCTAATCTGCCTCAATTTCAAATAACGTGATTGAATTAATAAGGTGAAATCATAATATCAATGCTGAATCATTTTCTTTTAACTTTTCACTTTCTCTTTCGTACAACATTCATTAAAAAAGGAACTGCAGAAACAAAACCAGATTGACATTTGTTTCCTCAGGTTCGTGGAACGTTTGTACCATCTTGGGGTGTATCAAAGATTGCAAAATTTTTGCTTTATTGTCTGGAAGAGGATTCGTAACCACAAACTTCGCTCCGAAAGTCCCTCAAGCTGGTGCATTGCAGGTCTTCATCGATCGCTCAACAATACCTGTTCTATCAATGTTTCCATGAAAGCAGTGCTCAATATCTCCACTTCCTCCTTAAAAAATTCCCCCCAAAATTCTTGTTCTGATCTTTCTCCTGTCTAGTTCCCTCAAAAGTGCTTTGTTGGCAAAGCTTTTGTCTTCTAAATTATGCTATTGAAATAAGGATTGAGAAAAAGACACACAAATCTCTCCCGAAATATATATATTGCCAGATCAAAACTGTAGGTAAATAGAAAATACAAAGTAAAATCGACAAACTGGAATTTGGAAAGGTGGTGACCAAGCGTCTGGGCGGGAAGCGTTTCTAAATGAAACATTCTAATGTAAATTATTGACCTGAAACAGTAATTTCAAGACTGAAAGCAAAGCATCTTCAGACAGAAAAAGTCAGAAATTGTCTTGTCATGCAATTTCATGCTATAAACATAAAGTCGTTGATTTATGAGAAAATTGATCAAATTATGAAGCTACAAATGTGCAATCAACAGTGATTTTCTATTGTTAAATAAAACATTTTTAAAGAGAGTGACAACAGTAACTTACTTACACCAAAAGCCATAATTTCGTCTTATGTTACAAAACAAAAGCAGATTAATGTTTGGACAACTTCAATTGAAATTGCATTGAACTGATCTGACAATCTTTTGTACAAGAGTCATCCAGTGTGAATATATACTTCGTTTACGATACTGACGAAATTAATTTGAAAAATTGTCATCACGTTCAGTCATAAAGTATTAATTCTGATTTATATCTGCTGAATTCAACGGTGCATGATACCTAGACCTCGTTCTACGTCCAATATTTGACAATTAACAGTTTGAAACAATATGAAAGACTCTACCATTCAAATGGCTGAAGAAAACGGGAAAAAGCATTAGTTGTCTTCTATTAAATCTAATTACTATTGCAGGTAATATTTATTATAAAATAAAAGACTATGTCACGCTTTCTGCCTCGCATTAATTTCAGCACATTAATACTGATGAGAAGTTAAAAGAAATAATGGTTTTCAGAGCTAGAGTAAATACAGTCGCGCAAATTGGCAAATGATAGTTCCAATTATTGTTGACTAAAAAGACCAAATATGTCGTGAATTCAATGAATCGACAATTTGACAATGGCCGTCTAATTTGCTTCAACTATAGAGTATTCCGCTAATGTAATGATTTTGTTTAATTAGTCCAAATTTCTAAATCAAATTACATGTCGTGCTCCAGCGTTCAGCATAGCAACTAAAGCGTGTTTACAACACGTTTCCGATGTAGAGACAATGACAATACCAATGGTATTGTTTTGCACGGGGTCACCGTTTCGATTTGATCCCTTTTAACTGATCAGAAACCAAACTTTGATAATTTCCCCAATGATCTGAGCACACGCATACAATGGAATCGCATTGTTAGTAAAGCAATATAAATGAAGTTGGCATGCGTTAAATGTTCTCTACTCGATGCTTTTAATGTGCTCAAAGATGGATTAGGCTTTAAACTAAACAAAGACGAGTTCTTTCTATATTATCTCTGTTTTTTCATCAGTTATAAAATTTCATTTCTAACTGGCTGTCATAACAAACGCAATTTTATCTATTCAAAAGTGATTTGGCTGATTTTATTTCTTGTCATAACATTCTAGGAAAAAACTAAGTTGTAAATATTCCTCTAGCATTATTGTCCAATTTATGCTTAGCATGCAGTCAAACTGACTCGTTTTCAATGCGAAAATAATGACTTAATGTTAGTGAATGATATTTTTCAACAGATTATATCAATGCACGTAAAGAGTATTTGTAATGAAGCATGATGGAGATATTGTATGACACGAAATATTTGAATCGTTCACATTCTGTGAATTCCGGGTTCAATCAATTATAGTAGCAAAGAATAGAGTTGGTCTACTCAAAAGTTTAATTGTCAGAAAAATACATGGAGTCGAAGATTAATTCTCTAAAACCAGACGGAACATTTCGTGAGCAGGTTGTTGGAAAAATTTAGATATAGAACTTCCGGCTGAGATGTGTGGAATAGGCGCGTTGTATTTAAGTGAAAGATCATCGAATTGCCCATGGCACTGTTTTCCAGTGAAAAAGTGCTTGACTTTCGTAATTTGTCTGACACCCAGCTGATTTTGATTACTTAGTATTCTGTATTTTCACTACTAATTCTATACCACGACATTTATGAAAATCCACGATCATGTCTATCAGTTACATGCACGACATTCAAAATAAGTCAGTCTAACCTCATCATGGATAGTAGGGCTGTGCGCTAGCCGCAACTGTTTGCAAATTTTACAAAGTCACAGTAAAGCATTTATTTTTAAAGAATAGCCGAAATATAACTTGCTTCGTGTTCTAATTTGTCATTCAAGATCTTGAAAGAAGGTTTCTATCTTTAATGATGAATGTTCATGCTCTCTAGAATTCAATGCGAAAATAATGACTTAATGTTAGTGAATGATATTTTTCAACAGATTATATCAATGCACGTAAAGAGTATTTGTAATGAAGCATGATGGAGATATTGTATGACACGAAATATTTGAATCGTTAGAAATGTTCACATTCTGTGAATTCCGGGTTCAATCAATTATAGTAGCAAAGAATAGAGTTGGTCTACTCAAAAGTTTAATTGTCAGAAAAATACATGGAGTCGAAGATTAATTCTCTAAAACCAGACGGAACATTTCGTGAGCAGGTTGTTGGAAAAATTTAGATATAGAACTTCCGGCTGATATGTGTGGAATAGGCGGCGTTGTATCTAAGTGAAAGATCATCGAATTGACCATGGCACTGTTTTCCAGTGAAAAAGTGCTTGACTTTCGTAATTTGTCTGACACCCAGCTGATTTTGATTACTTAGTATTCTGTATTTTCACTACTAATTCTATACCACGACATTTATGAAAATCCAATCATTTCCATCATTTGCATACACAACATTCAAAATAAGTCAGTCTAACCTCATCAATTTTACCTCATCATGGATAGTAGGGCTGTGCGCTAGCCGCAACTGTTTGCAAATTTTACAAAATTTTACAATTTTAGCCGAAATATAACTTGCTTCGTGTTCTAATTTGTCATTCAAGATCTTGAAAGAAGGTTTCCATCTTTTGTGATGAATGTTCATGTTCTCTAGAATTCAATGCGAATTATACAAAGTACTAGGAAACTTCGGATAGTTCTAATCGATTTGAAATAGACTTATGTTGTACATAGGCATATTTAAATATAAGTTCGCCAATAGTTGCAAGTGACTCTCATCGTACTTAACTAGAACGCCTCTGTGACAACTTTAATGAAATTCTTTGTAACCAGGTGAAAACAGAAGTTTTAAACATAAGCAACAAAAAATGGTAAAAACGTTACAATGACTAAATTAATGATAAAATGCATCGAAATCAAAATCATGAAAATTGCATTTCCAGAAAGCATCAAAACATCAGGAAAGGATAGACAAATTCGAAACACTGTCCCAGGAATATACAAATTGCTATGTACTCGACTTCAAGCAGTCCCTCCGTGATGCTGCAACGACAGGATACGCAGTATTTGCTGTGAGATTCCGAAAACATGAGGTTTTGTGACATTGAGATTTTGTGACCTAAAATGATAATATGAAATTAAATGATATAATTTTAGTCCCCTTTTCACTTTTTCCCAACATCAGGGAATGCATCGGTCATTTTATGACACAGCCCTTATTTTCAGAAATTTTCATTTGCCAGAAATTAGTAGTTTCATGTAGAAATTGAAAGTTTAAGTTGAATTGGTACATGTGCACATTATTGAATACTGTCAGATTGATTGTAATGATATAATACTTTTCTCTCAATGTTTGCTGTGACTTAGCTGGAAGATAAAATTAGTTGATTATAATTGAAACTATTCAGTAAAATATCTATTTGACAGAAATTCGAGCACTTCGGGCATCGGTCCGAGAACCGATGCAGATAGAAGAGCCGGTGCTCCACGCACAGCCCTAATAGATAGTCAATTAGCTATTCTTGAACACGATCAAAGGATGTCATAAAAGTTTGTAGCTCAGAAATATCTCGGTACAGAATGCATGCTTAGTCAATATCCCTTGGACAGCCGCTTTGAGATTTTTGATTGAATTCTATACATCCAGAATGCTGTTTATAATTTCAAGCCTTTAACCTTTTTGATCGACCTAGTTACAAGAAACATCAATATTGCGCTTAAAAACAGCATTCTTATGATCAGTGCAGCGTGATGATAAATCAGTTGGCGCGTAAATCACAACCTCCGTGTTTGATAGAAGCGGGATACCATCGATAAAAAGTGCGAACAAGATCTAGACTGATGCTGAAACCCTAAGGTACTCCATTGGGTAGGTCCGTTCAAGGAGTGAAGCTTGAGGTATGAATTCGCGCGCACTGAAGCCCATTGTAATAAAAGGCTGTTCAAAAACAAATTCAGCCCCGTAGATTAAAAATTGCAATGAAAGCTGAAGGGCTTCCAATGAATTGAAAGTACGCTTATCTATCATTTTTGTCTTTTTCTAAGTCTCTCTTGACTGATTGAGGATGTTTTTGTGACTTTCTTAGATTCATGTTAATATTTCTGACAGCACGCATTATTACTATAATAAATTAGTTTGCAGACATTTTGAATATGAGTTGCAGCAGAAGTTAATGAATAAATTGAATTTCAATAAATTGAATAAATGAGTACAAATGAGCCAAAAGATGCGAATTGCCTATTGTCATAGGAAGGACAACATCGCATTTATACTGTGTAATGATGTTCATCTTAGACCTGACCAGGCTTCAGAAAGTACAGGGGCTAAAAATCGGATCCTGGATGCTGAAGTGTCTTAGTGTCTGTGGATTGGGCTCAAAAAATGCAAAGCATTGTTGTTGGAATTCAATCAGAGCAATTTTCTGTTCTGCAGAATATCCTGAGTTTTAGCAAAACCAATTGGCGAGATTGATAAAAAATCAAATACAAGATTTTGCTTGGTTTTCTGTCAATATGGCATATTATAAAGTATACAGTACTTATGATTCAAAGAGAACTTTAGAGATCTTTAAGATTCCGGACAATGATTGAAGCTTGATTGGGTAAATTTATTTTGCCTCGCTCTACTGTTTATCAGGAGACAATCTCCATTGCAATGAATGTAAAGAAAAAATTCTCTCCCAGTTTTACGACTTCTTTGTATTTTAAAATGAATTACCCGACGCGTTTCGTCTACACAGACTGTGTCAAGGGTGACAAACTGATGCTGTACAAGTGGGTTTATATACAAATTCGTCAGCGAAAGCAGCTCATCTGTTCAGCTCATGTCTTCTGTTTATTTTTGGCATGTTCGTCGCAATTAAGCGAGATTCAGCCACCCTAGTAGTAATCGCTGTTTGCTGTCTATCGATAATTTTGTAGTCGAAATTGTTAATGGTCATCACTTTATCCCTGTGGGCTGTCATCGCATGTTCACTTAGAGCACTTTTCTTGTCTTCACACCGTAAACTTCGCTCGTTTTCTCTGTAGCGAACTTGAAATGGTCGACAAGTTTGACCTATGTAATTCTGGTCACATATCTTGCAGGAAAATTCATAGATGACATGTTTACTTTTGCAGTTATATTTCGGACCAATGTTTGTACAAATGCTACAGGAACACATATTTAAAAAAATATATTAAATTAAATTAACTAGGGTGGCTGAATCTCGCTTAATTGCGACGAACATGCCAAAAATAAACAGAAGACATGAGCTGAACAGATGAGCTGCTTTCGCTGACAAATTTGTATATAAACCCACTTGTACAGCATCAGTTTGTCACCCTCGACACAGTTTGTGTAGACGAAACGCGTCGGGTAATTCATTTTAAAATACAAAGAAGTCGTAAAACTGGGAGAGAATTTTTTCTTTACATTCATTATGACTGACCTCCCGTACAGACAACTCTACTCAATTACAACGTTAATAACATCGCGAAACTTGATCATATTCTTCTTCATTTGTGTCCAATAAGTGTTGACCTGTGGATTCGGGTCAAGATTTTCCGCTGTTAACGGGTACTGAGGGGCACCGAAAACATTTCTAGCTGTAGGTCACTACCAATGAACTTGACACATTACCGGAATACATGCATATGCAACCATTGTGTAGAGCTATTCATTCTACGAACTTCATAATGTTCTTACACATACATTTATACCCAGTTGTAAAAGTGTGTGCAAAAGTCCACCACAGGTTATATTTTGCTTTGCTAGTGGCCTTTTGGAACTGCACAAATTTGAAAAACAGCGTTTCCTTTATTCCTTTATGTTTCCTTTATTTCGACCAATTTTGAATTTGTCTTTCGTAATTTAAAAATAAGATTTCCCGGTGATGCCTTAAGGTATTATAATAAGCCCTTTTGTAAGTTTGATTTATTCACAAATAGGCCTATATACAGGGAGCGTCAGAATTACTGCCCGATATTTTTATGGGCTCGTCAAATACTTTATGAATTACTCGTATATCAACTGGTGCATTGTTAGCATCTCTTGCAAGTGAATCTGCAAATGAACTGTTTGAAAGTACTAAGATGATTTTATCGATTTTCAATCGGGTGTACTCATACTTCCTATTCTATTATATTCTAATGCTACTTCTGATAGCCCTGTGGACATGTAGCATTAATCAGTGGAAATATTTCATACTGCAGCCTTTAACTAATTGTTCATCAGCAAGCAACATTTTGTAATTGTAAAACGAAATGAAGACATGTCAAAACTGCTGAGAGTAGCTTAATAGGTCTTATCTATTCATAAAATCTTCATTCATAGATTATCTTATATAATGTGAAATATTAAATAATGTATCTTATATCTCTGTATTTCGTGAGTAGACTGGTGGCGAAGTATAGAGCAGTAAGTTATCAAGAGTTTTCTCAATTAAGAGCCCATCATAGTCGTAATGACATCTACTTCCTGTGCAGCAATGAACATTCCAAATAAATGAAGTGAGTTGATTTTAATTTTTTAAAATCGAATTAGATGCTCGGATCATCGGTAGTCGGACAACTAGTATTCCGAATCGTGTCCACCTCTGACGTATTGACGAAGAGATATCAATGATGCAAGGTATTGAATGAAGTTGATAATTTTAACCGATTAATGAAATATTCTGCTTATCAACCAAAACTGCGGTAAATGAATTAAAATGTCGAAAATTTCTCTGCAAAGACAAAAGAAATGATAAAGACTTTTCAAATGTTAATAGCCTGTAGCTTTCGTGCATGCTGCTACAAACATTATGGGAGCAGACATGACACAGAACAATAGAAATCTTCAATTATAGGTGGAGATGGAATTTTGATCAAGTGCGGAAGCTTTACTCAAATAATTGATTGGCAACTTATTGAAGTAAAACGTTCGGAGCAAATACTTCGTTGTTAAGGGATTCTATCGCGCAGTATTCATCATATTTTTCGTTCGTTAGCTTTGTTATACACCTCTTTAATACCAAAGATGAGTTTTCTTTAAGTGCGTGAAACGTCATTGATATTTGAATGGTAAAATCAAAACTCGATTGCATTATCTAAACCATCACCCAACCCACTTCAAAGCAGGTTCATTGACTGTCGTAGGTAATCAAAAAGCATTTCCGCTATTGCAATTGTACGGGAGGTGCGCGCTAGGTGATCATTATCTATGTGATTATTCAAACAATTGCAAAATTCCTCAGTGTATGAGTCCATCATTGCAAGGAAGAAGGATTTAGTCGGAATTTGAATACCTCGTCGTACACTTTGATTTGTGGGGATTTTGTCACCGAATGGAATGCTTCTGTTAATATAAGTTATTTCTGACAGATAAATCAAGTCGATGAAAGTCAAGTATCTTTCACAACTTAAAAATGTTTTGAATGCAAATTTTATTAAAGTTAAACTCCAAAGTTTAAATTATCATTTAGTCAAACGACAGTCACTTTTCCAAATAGGAGTTTAGAATAAAAGGTTTTATGTCAATTTTAGTTGAAACGACGGGGAAGAAGTTTGCGGTAGGCAATGTCAGGATGCGAATTTAAGAGTGCAAATGTCCGCACCATGTTTGGAAAAGCCAATTAGATTCATTTATCGGATATAAAACAATTTCATGAAAATGCAAATGAAACTAAAATGCGCGCGAGTTCAACTGTCTGTACTAAACAGATAAAGCAGTCGAAAGGATAAACAAATTCAAGTCTGATGCAAAATGATTATCGCAGCGTTAATTAATGCCAAAAACATCCGACTAGTTGTTTTAGTAATGTGACCGGAATGGACAACAGATATTTGTTGATGCTCATCTCCACAGAATTAGATTGTTCAACTTTGTCACTTTGCTAGAAGTGCAAACTGATTCAAAAAGATGGCACATGCAGGAACTTAATAAGTGGGCAAAAATTTTTTGATACATTACAGAGAAAATATTTGAGTGTCGCTTACGGATTGCTCTGAATTCCTTAAAATTTCCTTTAATTTCCGATTGCCATGATTCCTTCAGATTCAAAGACTTCAGATCATTGCACAAAAGTTTTCTCTATAATGTTGGGCACTCCGATCATTATTAAAAAAGTTGACATAGGCTGTGTCTCTTTGCTGTGTGATCCGGTTGATAACAGTCACTGAAACTTCGCACCATTTGGCGTGTTTAATGTTGAACTGGCTGCTTATTGTTCGATTGCTATGGTATTGTGTCAGTAGATTGTGCCATTTCATTGGCGTTACATGTTCCAATGCTTCTTTTCTAGTCAAACAGAAGAAGAGGCGACCTGTTTAATTCTGTGATCATCTCAGTTGCTCAGGTTGATGTTGCTAGATCTTAAGACGAGCTAAACTACTGAAACATGCCATAGTTGCAAATTCAAACCGAAAGGCAATATTTGAAAGTTAGTTTATCAAAATGCTCTAATATAGAAAGAGAAATGGTAATAATTATGAATCTTAACAGAGTGCTCTGTCTAGTTAGCGACACCCTCACAATGGGGCTGTCCATTTACTAAGATTCTGCCGGCAGATAATTGAGCCGATTAAATTGAGCCGATTAATATTCTTTCGGCAGAATTTTTAGCCTAGTTAATGAATGCCGGAATAACACCGAAAACGATTAAATGCCGTGCCGGTTTTGGCATTGAACCGTTGTTCATCATCTCGGCTGAAATTTCTTCCATTGGGATGTTAAATCGGTGTAGAATTTCAGAATCTTTTACTCTCCCCCTATTCTATAACGAGCAGCTTCCATCGTTATCATGACAACGCATGTGCAGTATGTTATGTTTTGGATCTGCAACAGCCCGTTAGTGCCTCATCATTAAAGAATTTCGCATTTACGTGGCTTGAAAGGGCAGACACCCAGGAGGTTAAATAATGAGGAAGATTTTTGAATTTTATGCCGAAATTCGGAAAGAATATAAGCATCTGAGAAAGGAACCGAACGCCTGTCAGTCCGAGCTTCGTTGGTGTGCTGTCTCAAACAGACAATTTAAAAGACCGGCTTCAGGCATTGGAAAACAGCTGTTTTCAAAGACGAATAGCTTTTTTATGAAGTTCTTGAAAGGCATATCCACAATAGTTTGATGGCATTTTTAAATAAGCATGGCCTATTGTTCACAAATCAATCTGGTTTCAGACAGTTTCACTCATGCGAGACAGCTCTACTTCGTATGTACAACTCCTGGTCTCAAGATATCTCAAACAAAAACAAAGTGGGTTGTATCTTTTTGGACTTTAAAAAGGCCTTTGAAACCGTCCCTCTTAACATATTATTTGAAAAAATGGAAATGTATAACTTCTCCCAAAGATCTCTTGCATTTTTTGAAAGCTACTTGTGTCAAAGAAGTCAGCGTGTGCAGATACGAGCTGCTTCCTCCGAGAAACAATTCATTCTGAAAGGCGTTCCTCAGGGATCTATTTTGGGACCCCTACTGTTTCTTGTATTTATCAACGATTTGCACCTTGTGGTCAAACATTCCTCAATAGACATCTACGCAGACGACACGACGCTACACTTAGCTTCGAAGAATGTCAAAGAGTTGGAGACCCTCCTAAACGTAGACCTTAAGCTCGTGAGCGATTGGTGCAAGTGGAATGAAATCTCTATAAATCCCTCCAAGACACAGGGGATGTTACTTACTACTAACCAGCGTCGGAGATTCGTAAAGGAGCGGCTACAGCTAAACATTGACAACAGCGATGTAACATTTGTCGATTACCACAAGACCCTCGGGGTTATTCTAGAAAAAAGCCTATCATGGAATCGGCACGTGGACTATATTAGCAAGAAGGTGAAGCCCAAGCTTTTTTTGCTACAGAAGATCAAGGCATATTTGCCTCATTTTGCGAGGCTTCAATTTGCTTCATCGTTTATTTATTATCGTTTGATTTCATTAAAAAATAGATGTACTTTCTATTCTATTTTATTCTATTGCAATTATACTTTCTTATTTTTGGTTTAGTCTTAAATGCTGCTTGGAGAAAATAAAATTTGAATATATTTTGACTTAGCAGATTCTAATTTTTTCAATTTCACGTTTCCAGCTTGCTTTTGAACTTAAAATTGACGATGTTCCCAAAGCCACAGCAAATTCATCAAAATCGATATCCACAATTAGCACAGGTAGCTCCGCATTTTCATTTGATCATTAAGTTTTCCTTTATTTATGATAAAACGGCCTTACAACATTTATGTTGAAGTTGTAAGGAGATTCACATATGAGCTAGGAGTTCATTATCGTCTAGCCTATTGGTCTTTCATCATAATCAGGTTGGCAATATTTTCCTGACTTCACTACTTGCATTCATGTAATTTGAAATTCCTAATGAGATAATTTGAAGTAGTTAATTAACAATAAAGTAAGAAATCCGACCACATCTCAGTGGGCTATTACAATTAAAAACTGCATTTATAAATGCTGCGAAATTGTCACACAAAGGTGCGTTGGCTGAGCATCACATGCCTCCCAGACCACTTCTTTAGCTTGCCAATCCTGTTCGTCACGTCATCGAGTCCTCGGCTGTCTTACGTTTACTTTGGCCTGTAGCGTACTCAAGCAGTTTGACGCACATCTTGAGCACACATCCGCAAAGAAGTGCAATGAGATGAAAGAAGGCATTTAGAGAATCTTTTCCAAAATCTTTAGAATAGTTCAACCTTGCAAATTAAGAAAAGTTCAACAGATAAATAATCACTGGTTCTGCCTCTGAACAAAAACCTCCTTCATTTTCGTAACAAATAGAGCACTGCACTTTCCAATGCATGTCTTTCTGTCATTTGTTGAGCAGTTAAGTTACTGATTGTACCGTAAATTCCTGATTTAGAGTCTTCACAATTTTTATTATCTATCTGTCAATGAAGGTAAACAAAGTACAATATCGTTCTAACCACCCAATTCGAACTCTTCTTGTATGTCTTTCAAAGGAATTATTTGCATTGTCAGCATCTGAATGATTCCATTCGTCAGTATTCATTGGATTTGTCATGGATAAACAGATGCTCAGAAGAAATGTTTGTTCTTATATTCATTGAGGATAAAGAACGTGAATGGTATGGAGTTCATAAAAAGCATTGCAGACATTTTAGAAGTTTTCGGTATAATCCACTGAAAACATTAGCGGAGTAAAATCAACCGCATCTGAGCTGAGGGGAGGATTCCGGATAGGATGTCGTTCGAAAGCATCCTTTTCGTGCTTTATGACCTGATATCAAAATGATAATTCTACTAGTTGCTGGTGTCAGTGACTGGCGACTGAAAATAACAGTTTTACATGAATTGAATAGATTCCCAGAACATCCTATGCATTTCCTATTTTCCTTTTCTTAAGCTATTGACCGTTAATTAAATTTCAGATGTCAAATTCGAAGCTTACATAACGTGCGCAGATGTTTTGAAAAGAAGGCCAAGTGCATTAAAGGCAGATTCATTGGGGGACTTAGGAATCAGGACCCGTCGTTCCCCTCCACAACTCCCAATATGTTGGTAAACGAGAGATGCACTTCAGTAGTGCGCATAATTTTCACAGTGGACCTGTCGACTGCAAATTTCAACGAGAGAAAATAGACATTTATGCATAAAAGTTGCATCTACATAATGACAAATCGAAGCAAATTTTTGAATGCGGCAAAAACGTTGGATGTTGAATTGACAACGTTAAATCAAGACCTGGTGTAAAGATTGATTTTAAAATTCGAAGGAACGCAAATTCGAAGCACGCATGTCGAGGGGATGCACTGTGCTGTTGATGGTAAATGACTGGAACAATGTCAGACATTTCTTTGATGAACAGCATCGAGGAAGCAAGCTGTTCAAAGCACCACCGCTAGAGCGATATGTTAATTACTTTCAAAAGATATACAGGTGATTTTCTTCTGTGTGATTTTCACATCGGACATCTGTGTAAATCATATGATGTAATATAATGCGATATAGTATGATATAATGAATGACGTTTATTCAATCAAAGGAGCCCCAATAACAAAAATCGTGATGCACCAGTACAGAAAGTAAGAGAAAGGTAACTCAATATAAGAAAAATTAAAGACAAACGAAGACTTCAAACAAGTTGGAAAACAGCATTAGCAAAATCAATATCAATGTTACAATGTGAAATCGTCATTGAATAAGTGACACATTTGGGTGAAATACGGATTTGACCTAGCTGCAGTCGCACACAGTGGTAGCTGATTTGTGGGTCTGTGGCAAAACGGGAGGCAGAAGATGATGTAATGGATGTGTCAAATCATGCACAATCGTCAAAAATAGCTTGCATGAAACAATGATTCTGCTATAGTCCAATAGCACAAAGTTTGAGCGCCTGCACAATTTAGAAAGACAAATCAAAAGATGACAGCGTCTTTGCACTCTGTCTACAGCATCAACTTCATACATGTACAGGTCGGGAAAAGATGAGCACAACATTCTAAAATGGATCTTACGCACCCAAAATAAATTTGTAACAAAGACGTCAAAGGCATGAAAGGCCGCAAACGTCGGATAATATAATATGATCAAATATCTTTTTGAATATGTCCATATCTTGTAAATGCAATAGACATAGAAGTGGATAATAGTGCACTACAATGGAAATTTGATATTTTGCCTATGTACAATGATGGCACATGGAAAAATCTATGGTTTGTAGATCTGCTTCGATCTAAAACATTGTATCATAGTCAAACTATTTGCCAAGTTGGTTGTGGAAGTTGTTGACAGCAAATTGCAGGATTTTCATGAATGGAAGTTTAAGTGAGATGGCAGCATTGTTTCATGTGAATTATTAGCCTACTATTCTATGGATTAGTATACTGTGTCTATTTGTAGCCGTCATTGACAACCATTTCCCAATTTTTCAATGCCGGATTGCGAATCAAAAATTGGTTCAGAGTCATAAGCGAAAGTGATCGCTGAACTGGTTGTAAGAATATCTCAAGAATTCAAAGATAAAAATTCTAATTATTGGATAATTTCTCCTTCTAGCGGTTAAGAAACCTGGCGCTTTCTGGAATAAACACATTGAAAGCTGCTTTACCGACCGTCATTTCTCAGATAAATGAAATATCGCTGGATCCTTTCAATTAATCACTAAATGACTTATGTGATACAGTGTGATGATATTTTGGAAGCTCATATTCGAAAGCATGCAAAGGTTCTGAATTTGTTCAAATATATTAAGAAATATATATTAAGTATAGTATTAGTAATATATATTAAGCTTTTAAGTAAAATGAATACTCTGAGATTTCTTGGCCTCTGATTTCAAGCTGGAGCAATGCATGCTCTGTAAAATCGACATTACAAGTTGCGCATGTGTCTGATTATACTCTTGATTGATTATAGAAGCGATATTGCAAAATGATGAACGTACAGAACGTTTTACAGGATTTCCTTCTTTGTCATCCTGTCGCTGTAGTATTTTGTAAATTCATTATTACTTTTGTATACATGGTCTTCAGACAAAGGGCAACAATCCAGATCATAAAATTGTTTTGATAATTGAAAATGCCAACCAGAAAACAAGAAAGCCAGCTCGGAAAATTTGCTTTTTGCCCCAACTAAGTTCCCCCGGCGTGTGCAATAATTTTCATGCAATTTCCCTTCTAGGACTTTCTATGGTATTGTTAATTTCTATGGCAATAGATAATTTAACATTTTCTATGTTGATCCATTGACATAGATTTTAGCTTTGAATGAATTGGAACCGTTTATCACATAGAAATCAATAATACCATAGAAAGTCCACTTCTATGGTTTAACCATAGACTTCTAAATTTCTCTGGACAGATAGGTTGAAATTGGCTTATACATGATCAAGCATGGACTTCTAAATATATATTACCTTACAAATAGACTGTCAATAAGCGTAATCAACATTTTGGAGAACAGGTTGCCTGCCAGCACAGCATGTATGGATATTTATGTACACTAGGAGTTAGGACGCAAGAGCCTACACATGCTCATGCGCTAAACGCATGTGCTACACCTCCGCGTTATTTGCTAATTTTGCGATTTTCTAACAACTTTCTCAGAAATCAGGCATTTGAGGCATTTAACACTTCTCAGACTAAATCCGGAAAACTTCAATAAAGTTATTGTTTTAATTTTCTTGTCACTCTCTGTAAGGTGACGCATGGAAATAAAATGATATGCACCAGTCATTTGACGCATCCAGCTAAAACCCTTCTCAATGTGATCTGGCTGCGCTTTTCCGAGCAGTGGTCATTTGTCTCAGAAGAGTCCCCACCACAGGTTCTGAATGCAAAGAAGGATCTCCGCATAGTTCACTTCTCTGTTCCCCCCTCATTCCAGTGCATTCGTAGTGTGGAAATCGGTGGCTTCTCTTTTCCTCTCGAAACTGACCCTTACATAACAATGGTCTATGCTTCGGTTGGATCTTCCGTCCGTTGGATTCGGCTTCACGGAACTTTGTCAGTCTTTCCCAAGTATTACATAATTGAATCCGATTTCGAATTTCTATTACTGGCTGGTCATCCAGAGATTATCCAGAAGTCATCAGATTGACAACTTTGGAAAGCTTGTGATAGATGATAGATACATTATGTGCTGCTTGGAATAGATTTCTCTCTGTGACAGATGCAAATATTCTCAGATTGTTCGACAGTCAATGATGCGACGATGCTGGGGGGAAGATTTCAACTTATGATCGCCATTTTTAGTCCATTATCGTTTTGAGACGTCACAAACCCAGATGGAATGGTTTCTTTCTAAATTTTAGGCAAAATTGTCATAACAAGAAATCTTCCGATTGTGTTTCCATTGCCAGGACATACGTGAAAACAGTATACTTGAAAACGTTCCATGCCGGATCGCAGCTTTGTAGTTGTTTGGAGAAGCATCTAGAAGGAATTTTGATGGCACTGTACTTTAGATCACGCTGTTTCATTTCTTCAATTTTTCTTCATTGCTTGCCATGATGATCCATGTCCTTCGTGGTAGCATTTGTCAGATTCATGGAATTGAAGGTTACACAAGACGTCACACAAGGTTGCACAAGAATGTTTAGTTGGGATATAATACTTTCAACTAAATCGATGCAATCACAAATTCAGATGTCTTTGTTATGCAAGCAGAGGAATGTATTTGTGTTACACCGTCATTGCATTTCGGTTCACAGCTAGCAACGGTATACTACATTTGCTTGCATTTTGCATTCAAATAAGCTGCAAAATTCGATCTTTTGCAACACGAATGTTGGTTGGCCTGAACATGTATAAAATGACTTCAAATTTTGCTCACCTGGAAGTCTATGGTTTAACATTAGATATTTAATATTACTTTTTTACCATCACTTTATCTAAATATCGTTGATGAGCTACATTTCTATGCCAAAGATATTCATTTCATGGATATCTTCGTTACATATCTATGTAAATCTATGGCCTGATTCATTGATATGATCTGCTTTGAATGTAATTTGTATGGTTGATCGTGATATCTATATTCAACAATAGCAATTTTAATACTCGTCTATACTCGCTTCGCTCGCTTTACATTTTCACTGTCGTATTAGACATCGTATTAACATTGTTATAATATGATATTATATAACTCAATATAATATAATGTGATGTGCTGTAATACAATGTAATATAATTATCATGTGCATGTGGTGATGAATTACGAAAATCTTCATTTTCATTTTTCTGTATCTGTATAATTTCCATATGTATCAATTTGAATGTCATACAAGGGAAGTACATGGACTCAGTTGTCCCCTATACGTCTTCTCTAACACTGTCGCCTCAATGTTTCTAAAAAGTAGTCTGTCTTATTCCAAGTTAATGTTTGAACTAATATTGAATAAAGACAGTTTGCATTTATGTATGGAGACACATTGTCCGCTTCAATACATTGATCTGAGTCTTCTAAATGTGATTATTATCAAATCCCTCAGCTTGAAGTCTTTTATTGAGTGGGAATGTTAAAGACTATTGTAGAGAGTTTTTTGATTTCACCAATTCTTCGTAAATAGAACTTTTATACTTGCACCGCACATGTCATCATTTCAGCTGGTACTGATGAAAGATAACTTTTCATGATTTAATAAAAAATGCTTTCTTTATGTCTCAGACAAAAGGTGGCGTAAACGTGAACAGATGGCATGTTTGGATCATAGTCCAATGTGAAGGTTGAACGCAAACTACTAGGTGAAACTTCAGTTCAACTTCGTCCAGGAAGCCTGCAATAGCAGCACGGTAATCAAATCAATCCTAAAGTCTCTTTACTCTTAAGTGACCTGAGGGGACGCTCTTTATAGCTCGCTTGTTTTATTGCTCGAATCGTTGATGAAACTCCAAAAAACTAATTTCGAGTTAAACCATGATAATGTTTGCATAAAGCTGAAGGGTGTCATCGATACTTTGAGTGCTGTTCATCGATCTGAGGTACTACAATAATTTTGTACGACATGGACATTTGGTACAGGATCAAATGATCAGGTGGTTTCACGATATTTACTGCTGCAATAAAGCTCGATGGCTGATTTTTGCTTCATCATGTTACAGAGGAGTTGTTCAGTATTTTAGTTCTATCAACTTCTTCCGAAAATTGGCCTATTGTAGTCCTAGGCATCAAACGTAGACCCTCAAAGCAGCGCGTTATATCTCAAACTCATCAGTAGCAGAGAAAACTCGGTCAACAATTCATCTTAGGCGCAGTACCATATATTGACGACCTTCATATTGGGCAGATGTGAGGAGAACTTTGCTCATTGGCTAACCAGTCACGCGCGGAGACAAAGTCGCACTTGCGGTCTTCAAAGAACTCACATACACGACAATGACGCAAACAATATATGGATGAATTTGACAAAGAATACACCATCACAAAATGCACAAAATTGCTTTCCACATGATGGCATCGAATGACGTTGTGTGATGCAGGAGAAAGCATCCAGAATGAGAAACCGCTATATCCGAAATGCAACAACTGTGGACTATTAGATATTCAATGCCTCAGCGTAGCTACTATCACGAGAAAAAACTGTTGAGCATAGACAGAATTACAGCCGAATTATCTACAATAGGAATCTGTCTGTCACTTAAGTTTATAAGAAATACGGAACAATAGCAAAATTGATCTCTCTAAGAAATCCTATGAACTGAACAAGTGGAAGGTTTCTTCTTTGCATAATCATCTATTTTTGAAAATGTCCGTAATTTACAACTTTTGGTGCCACTTATTGAGTTGAGAATTCGTCTGAATAAATGGTTTCGGCAAATGAGCAACATTATTTGGATTATTTCCTAGAATGAGGAAAACAAAACCTTCTCGCCCCTTCAGCATTTTTGACGACATGGGTAGTGGCCCAATTGACTATCTTTAAAGCTGACTTTCAGTGCCTTCATGTGCATTTTGGTTGAATCCTCGAGATACGATCCAATGCCTTCTTTCTCTTTGAGGATTTTATTACATTATCAATTTTTGAGGAAAATCGGCTGTATGTAGCATTTTCTGCATGCACAATTCGTTCTATTTTATCTTTGTTAGCTTCTTCATCCATTGCGGTGGTCTAGGGTGGTGGTTGGGGTCACTGTGGGGCTGGGCACGTTTTCGATGTTGTGGGGCCAGTTCTGTGAAGAGTTTTGGTCTTCTCTTTTGGTTTGGGGGGCTGGTCTGCAGGTTGTGGTGGGCATTGGGGCTATGGTGTTGGGTTAACTGCAGGTGACACTTTGGGGGAGGGGTGTGGTTATCCGGCTTTCTGCTGCTCTGTGCGGGGGTATGGGGTGTGGATGTAAAGTGGTGGTGAAGGTGTGGTTGGGGTGTGGAGGGAAGGACAGTTTGGTAGTGGGGTTTGGACTGTTTTGGTGGGGGCATTAGTGGGAGGTGTGGAGGTTTTGGCGGGAGGGAGGATAGG
Source organism: Prostheceraeus crozeri (assembly GCA_907163375.1). NCBI lineage: Eukaryota > Metazoa > Platyhelminthes > Polycladida > Euryleptidae > Prostheceraeus > Prostheceraeus crozeri. The sequence goes on along the minus strand of CAJQUW010001113.1, from coordinate 392,092 downwards.
CGACGGTTTGGAGGGAGCTTGGGGAACGGGGTAAGGGGGGGGAGAAGAGGGGAAACAGAGGGGAGAGAAGAACGAGGGACGCAGAGATGGAGAAGCGAGGATGGCGAACGATAGCGGGGCGAGGCCGGCGAAGCGAGGCACAGGGAGGGCGAGGGAATCGAGAGATAAGAGAGATGGCGACCGACGAAGGGAAACTGCGCGCCGAGAGCGGAGACTCGAAAGCGGGAACGAGGTGGACGAAAGAAGCGGGAAACGGAGGGTGGCGAAAGAAGCGGGAAAGAAGAGATGGAGAAAGAGAGATGGAGCAAGACCGAGGGGACGAGACGAGAGAGAACGAGGGAGGGAGGGGAAAGAGAGGAAGAGAGATGGCGACAGAAAGAGGGAAAGGGTGGACGAAAGACCGAGAGAACGACGAGGAGGAGCAGCATGGGAGGGAGAGGGAACGAGAGAGAAGAGAGCTGGAGAAGAGGATGGAGAAAGATGAGGGTAAAGGAGAGAGAAGAGGGACGGGAGCGGGAACGAAGAGAGAAGAGGGTTGGAGCCAGAAAGAGGGCAGAAGAGAGAGAGAGAGCGAGAGGGATGGAGAAAGCAAGAAGGGAAAGAGAGAGAGAAGAGGGAGGGCGAGGGAAAGAAGAGGAGAGCGAGAAGCGTGGATGGAGACAGAAAGAGGGAGGATGAGCAGCGCGCAGGGGGACGCGGAGCAGAGAGGGAAATCGAGAGACAGAGAGGATGGAGAGAGAACAAGAGGGGACAAGAGAGAGGAAGCAGCAGGGGAGGGAGCGGGCTAGAGATGGAGAGAGAGAGACGAGTAGAGGGCAGGGAATACATAAGACGAGAGGTAGAGAGATGCGCGAGACGGAAAGAAGGGCAAGAGCGAGAGCGGGGAAGAGAAGATGGAGAGAGGAAAGACGGGGAAGAGAGGCCGCAAGAGTGTATTTGGAGAAAGAGTGGGACAAGAGGTGGAGAACGAGAAGAGGGAAAGAGAGAGAAGGGAGAGATGATGGAGCAAGCTAAGAGGGAGGTGGTGGCGAAGCGGATGGAGTGGGGTGGCAAAAGAGTGTGGGGCGAGTGGGAGAGGGGAAACGATGCGTAGGAGAAGAGAAAGTGAGGGAGGTAGAGAGATGGGAGACGAGGAGATGAGAGCAAGAGAGAGTGCAAGCGACGAGAGAGACGAGGGAGGGAGAAAGAACTGAGGGAGCAGGATGTGGAGATTCGAGAGGAGAGAGATGTGATGAAAGAAGAGGGAAACGAGCATGGGAGGCAAGAATTTTGTGGTAGAGCGAGTCGTGTGAGAGAAGGCGGGAGGGCGCGAGATGGTCAGGAGGTGAGATCGGACGCGCGACTGGAGCACGCAAAGCGGGAAAGCGAAGAGGAGAGCAGAAGAGGGAGGGAGATGGAAAGAGGGACCCGTAGAGAGAAGAGAGAGGGGGTGGCAGAGAAAGAGAGAAAGCGAGAGGTATGGAGACCGAAGAGGGAAGAGAGCTTGAGGAGAGAGATTGGAGAAAGCGAGAGAGGGGACACAGAGAGGTGGAGAGAAAGCACGAGGAGAAGAGAGAGAGACGGAAGGGAGAGGGGAGGGGCGGGAAGAGAGAGTAAGAGAGATGGTAGAACGAAAGAGGGCAAAGAGGGTAGCATCGGAGAGCAGAAGGGCGATTGTCGAAAGAACTGGAGGTAAAGGCAGCACTGGCGAATGAGAGAGTGGAGACAGAACGAGGGCAGAGAGAGAGGACAGACGGGAGGGAGAGGGACAGAGAGCAGAAGCGAGTACTTGCGACAGCCCGCAGGGACAGCGAGCGGAGAGAGCGATGGCGCACAGAAAGAGGGAAAGAGAAGAGGGAGAGCGATGGAGAAAGAAAGAGGGGACAAAGAGGATGGAGCAAGAACAGCGGGAAAGAGAGAATGGAGCACACGAGAGATGGAGCACGAAAGAGGGCAATGCGCGAAAGAAGAGAGATCGGAGAAAGAAAGAGGGGGCAGCCGAGAGGAGAGATAAGCGCGATGGAGAAAAAGGAAAGAGGGGAAAGAGAGAGACGTGGATGGAGAAAGAGAAGGGAAAGTGTGGAGAAGAGGGCTGGAGAAAGAAAGAGGGACAGAAGAGAGAGAGAGAGAAGAGGGATGGAGAAACGAAGAAGGACGCGAGAGAGCACGAGGGGAGGTGGAGCGGGACCGAGCGGAAGGAGAGCATGGAGACCAGACAGAGGGAAAGTGTGCGAAGAGTGAAGGACGAAAGAAAGCGGGACAGAGAGACTTGAGGAAGAGGGCTGGAAAAGCAAGCGGGCAAGAGAGATGGTCACCGCTGGGCGACTAAAGACGAGAGATGGAGACAGAACGCGGTCACAAGCGACGCGCCTCTCCTCTGTCATTCTCCCTCCCTCTTTCCCTCTCTTTCTCCTCTGTCATTCTCTCTCCACTCTTTCCCTCTCTCTCTCCTCTGTCATTCTCTCTCCCTCTTTCCCTCTCTCTCTCCTCTGTCATTCTCCCTCCCTCTTTTCCTCTCTCTTCTCTCTCATTCTCCCTCCCTCTTTTCCTCTCTCATTCTCCCTCCCTCTTTTCCTCTCTCTCTCTCTCCTCTCTCATTCTCCCTCCCTCTTTCCCTCTCTCAGTCTCCTCTCTCATTCTCCCTCCCTCTTTCCCTCTCTCTCTCTCCTCTGTCGTTCTCTTTCCCTCTCTCTCCTCTCGCATTCTCCCTCCCTCTTTCCCTATCTCTCCTCTCTCATTCTCCCTCCCTCTTTCCCTCTCTCAATCTCCTCTGTCATTCTCCCTCCCTCTTTCCCTCTCTCAGTCTCCTCTCTCATTCTCCCTCCCTCTTTCCCTCTCTCTCTCTCCTCTGTCGTTCTCTTTCCCTCTCTCTCCTCTCGCATTCTCCTCTGTCATTCACCCTCCCTCTTTCCCTATCTCTCCTCTCTCATTCTTCCTCCCTCTTTTTCTCTCTCTCCTCTCGCATTCTCCCTCCCTCTTTCCCTCTCTCTTCTCTCTCATTCTCCCTCCCTCTTTTCCTCTCTCATTCTCCCTCCCTCTTTCCCCTCTTATTCTCCCTCCCTCTTTCCCTCTCTCAGTCTCCTCTCTCATTCTCCCTCCCTCTTTCCCTCTCTCTCTCCTCTGTCGTTCTCTTTCCCTCTCTCTCCTCTCGCATTCTCCCTCCCTCTTTCCCTATCTCTCCTCTCTCATTCTCCCTCCCTCTTTCCCTCTCTCAGTCTCCTCTCTCATTCTCCCTCCCTCTTTCCCTCTCTCAGTCTCCTCTGTCATTCTCCCTCCCTCTTTCCCTCTCTCAGTCTCCTCTCTCATTCTCCCTCCCTCTTTCCCTCTCTCTCTCTCTCTCCTCTGTCATTCTCCCTCCCTCTTTCCCTCTCTCTTCTCTGTCATTCTCCCTCCCTCTTTCCGTCTGTCTCTTCCCTCCCTCTCTCTCACTCTCTCTGGGGTCTTGGATTTTAACCCTTTGCTTCTTAATCACCAGTCCGCGTCGTTATCCACTGAACAACTTGAAATAGATTCTTTATTTCCAATGTTTCACGTCTTCGAGAATTATGAATTTCATTGGTGCACATCTTGTGCCCGGTTATGAATGAGATCAACTGACCGCACGATCAAGCGTTCTTGAGAATGTTGAAAGTGACACTTTCCGTTCCTCTGACGGCTGCTGTGTCAAACGCTGGTACTCTTTGAAAGTTGAAAGACAATGAGTTGAAAGTACAGGCGGTGATTGTTATTGAGATAAAGTTGATGAATATTAAACAACCACATTTTCTGAGATCGGCTTGTTCATGAGAAAAACGTCGCTCAAACAATCGCAATAGAAATAATAATAATTTTTAATGCCTTAGAGAGATAGGAAATGTAGCCGTGCTTTGCTTGCGGATTACTGTGAACTCCTTCAGATTCGAAAATTGTGCAAAAGTTTTAATTCTGATCATTCCGATCATTATCAAAAAGAATAGCAGGCAAACGAAAAGACGTTCACAAACTTCTCTGCAGAACTTGACATCGACTGTGTCTCATTGCTGTGTGATCCAGTTGATAACAGTCACTGAAACGTCGCTTTCGTATGATTTCACTGAAACGTCGCTGGCGTGTTTAATGTTGAACTGGCTGCTCATTGTTCGATTGCTATGGTATTACATCAGCAGATTGAGCCATTTCATTAACGTTACATGTTCCCATGCTTCTTTTCTAGTCAAACAGAAGAAGAGACGAGCTGTCTAATTCTGTGGTTCTGTCATTTTAGGCCGACAATTCACTGGATAGCATATTCCATATTCAGGTATTGTCGTACAACTGGTTGCATTTTATTCCACATTGAATGTATTTTTAGAAAGTAGCTACTCGAAGTCTGCGATTTCAAATATCAGCCGATATTTAGGTGATTGTTTTAAAGCGGTATTCCAAATCCTCTCGTGATCACGAAAGGTAAGATATCACTTGCCTGCTTTAATGACGGAAAAATATTAAGCAGAGAAAATTGATAGAAGAGTAAGAAAATTGAGCGCACTCACTGTTCTAAGCTTCTTTCAACTTGGGATAAAGTAAAACATTTGACACTGGCAAACATGTCATCTGACCATCTATTTACGTGACTGTCAATTCGTTCTTGTGTGTGTTCCATTAACGTGTACAATGTCAATTTTACTTCTGTCCTATGGGATCGCTGAGTATAACAATGGCATTCACACTGTGCATTTTCTATTGAATTCAATTTCATAGCATCAGTTGATATCTTCTTGTTAAAAGGGTGTCCGCTTGCAATTTCCTTTCTATTTCGAGTTAGGGTGTTAACGCCAGCATCAACTTTATCATTAAAATCGAAAATTTGTTTTAGAAAGATTTGACGATGAAACTATTCATTCGATGACCGCAGAAATTATTTGCTGTCGTTTGGCGGTTTTACTTTATCTGATTAAATAAAGCTGATGGTTAGTAGCAATTTTAATCAATCAAATTTCCTTGTTTGTCCTCATATTAAAAGTGTAGGATTGTCTTCTTAACAAAATCTGCCTTTTCATGACCGAGATTTTTGCGGGAGCAACATCGATCGTATTAGCGGTGCCATCCCTGGTGCACACCTACTTGCACCGCGCACGTTGTTAAAGAAGCCAGTGGGTCTTCCGCAAGTATGTCTCGTAGATGCATGGAATGTTGGCACAATGATTAGAAGTGGCATGGTTGCAAGATGTTCTACAATTGACAGCAAGGTTAACGGAGTCGGCGTGATTGTTGCAGAGGGCATGCTGAATAGCGATTTGAGCATCAAATGATTCAGTAATCTGGTTTTGTCGATGAAGTTGGTCCCTCCAAACACTTCAGAGGTTCATCTGATCGATGGCGGCACAGACTGCGGTTGCACAGGCACGGCAGTGGGGAGACCTTGCAAACACCAAACCTAATTGGCATTGGGAATGCCTGTAACAGGACCACGAAACAGAGGGCTGCCAAAGAAAACATGAGAGCGCCAAGTACTAGAGGTCCTGAAGATCTTGGGAGCATGCAGTGGACCGCTCGAGATGGAGGAGGAAAATTAGGCGCTCGCTCTATTCGGCCAATATGGAAATAATGCGTCTTTCAAGGTGAGCAAGGTCAGCTCTCTGGGTCCACAATCCTCACATCTTGTTCGCTGACATTAAAATGGCATATGTAAATATCCACAGCAATCAGATTTTCACTTTCTTTAAGTTAGTGCGGGTACAACGGCTGTTTGTTAATGACAATTTTAGTAGCTGATGGAAGTGCAGATCTATGTCAATGGTGATCGATCTAGATCGAGACGAATCCTAATCAGAAGAAGCCGTCGTAGACTCTTGCCATTAGACGGCTTTTGGAAGAAATTTCATCAAGATGATTTTCTAGTTGATTTCGAATTCCCCCCGCTGCTGATCTCCCAAACTATTGCACCAATTTTTACCAAACCACACATCAGTCGAATAGGCATTGTAAGATGATTAAAAAACAGCATCAGTTTCATTTCTAAGGTCATCCCTGGGCTGAGGTGAAGGTGAAGGTCAAAAACCGCCAATTTTTAACAAATTTCTATTAGATCAATATTTGAAGTGGAAAATGATAACTGTGACTAATAAACCATACGAGGGGTGATTGATAAGTTCGCGGCCTGACATAGAAAGCTTAAAGCCAGGCCATTATGCACATGTGGATTGATACAATGGAATGTGCTGACGGCGCATGACGAGTGATCAGTCGATCCGGTGAACTGTTGGTAAACCACAGTTACTTAACTTCAGTTACTAACTTATCAGTCAGTCAGTCAGATAAGTGTTGCGTAAGATGGATCACGTTTCAAATCGAGCTGTCATTCGTTATCTCGGCTTGAAAGGACTCACACCAAAGGAGATTCATGATGATATGGTGGGAACACTTGGTGAGAAAGCTCCGTCCTACACCACAGTCAAGAAGTGGCCTTCAGAATTCAAGCAAGGAAGAGAGAGCTTGGAAGATGATCCCCGTTGTGGAAGACCAGTGACAGTGAGCACAGAAGATGTGATCGATCATGTTCAAAAGATTATTCTTGATGATCGCCGTACAACCGAGCGAAAGATTGCCTTCGAACTGAAGATTTCACAAGAGCGTGTCCATAACATCATCCATCATGAACTTGGCATGAACAAAGTTTCCGCTCGATGGGTGCCACGACTGCTCACACCAGAGAACAAACGAGCCCGCTTTCTCATCTCAAGGGACAACCTGGCGCTGTTCGTAAGAGATCCTGAAAATTTCATGGACCGGTTCATTACGATGGATGAGACTTGGGTTCACCACTATCAGCCAGAGTCGAAAGAACAATCGAAACAATGGAAGCACTCAGGATCACCAACTCCGCGGACAGCCAAGGTTACCAGGTCCGCGGGAAAGGTCATGGCCTCCATTTTTTGGGATTCGAAGGGAGTTTTGTTGTTGGACTTCCTAGAGACTGGTCGGACTCAACGGATCGACTGATCACTCATCATGCGCCGTCAGCACATTCCATTGTATCAATCCACATGTGCATAATGGCCTGGCTTTAAGCTTTCTATGTCAGGCCGCGAACTTATCAATCACCCCTCGTACACCAATCGGAAGATCTGGTTAAGGTGGCTAATTAAACGATGATTATCAATCACTGTGAGATGACATCAATGCATAAGATGAGGTCAAAGGTCAAATAATTCAAACTTTTAGTTCAGTTCAGATATCACGAAAATCGCACATTTTAGTATTTAGTTTCTACAGGTGAAGAAACAACCCAATTCAATGACTTTTATCGAGACACTGAGGCTAAAAGCAACATGACTCTGAAAAATTTCAATAATTACTGATCAGATGCAGAGCTCAAAAGTACAAAAATAATAAAAAATCGTATTTGAAATTTGAATTTCAAACATGCATGCATAACAAGCAGATAATTTCAAATTCAGAGATTTTTCACTTGTGAATATCTCTATATTAATAGGAAGAATCCATCACGTAATCTCATCTTATTTCATCAAGAATTGATGCCGCAGTATGCAAATACATTAGAAGTTAATATATACCGAAATCAGCCAAAATATTCCAAACATTAAAATTTCAAAGTTGCTCTCATGCCAAAAGTATAGTGGCAAATTTAGTATCCTTCTGTCAAAAAGTTGCATGATACGTAGAAAGTATGCTACTAGAAATCTGGTGACCATAGCTTGTTTGATTTAAAAGGTATTCAAAAAATTAGCCACCGGGGCGAGGGCTAATAATTACTGTCAAACAGCCACCTGAGACGAAATGACAGTAAGTTGTTAAGGTGCTTGTATCACTTACAATTACAACGTTCCAGATATCCATACTTCATCAAATCCAGCCTTTTATCAAATCTTAACTGATGTAGCCACCACGAGACATGTTTCGGCCTGTTGGGCCTCATCAGTCGCGGGTAGGTTTGAACCAGCGACGTTGTAGCTGGAGGACATACAAGCATACCCTCTAACCACAAGGCCACCGGACCATCTGTTGAGAGCGTGAATTAGCCAGGAAGGCACTGCTTTAACGCAGGCACGTGGAGGGCGGACTGCATTCTGCAACCACACAACGCCGCATCCGATGTTAAGGCGCTGCGCTACTCACTACATGTTCAGACAAGTAAGCCCTTTATTATCAATCTCAGAATAATTTCGGATTTCCAAATACAATCAAAGAAACTGTTCATGCACATAAACTTCTTCCTTGTATTGTTATGTATATTTTCTGCATTGTTCAGAATTCTGACAAGATTAAATGAATGTATCTACAGTTTTGCGGAAATTTATCAAAATATCATTCATTTCATGCAGCAGTCTCAACACATTGCCAGCAGATTGATCGACAGGTAGTGTGCAGATAAACGAGATTGTCTCCAGATCCTTTATAATTTACTTTTCCAGTGCTCTGACTCTGATTGCATTCTCCCAATTAACACGAACGAATGTACTGAATTATTCGAAGATGTAAACGGCTTTGTTCTTGCAGCAATAACTATTGAAGACGCATTGAATGCGTCGCAACAACACATTATGCATGAAAAGATGGAAAGAAGAATACACAACATAAATGAAATAAATGTTCTACTTTTGTCTTCAGCCTTTATTATATCTTCCATATTCATTTTAGTGATAAGTTTTGACTCAAGTAACCTTTGTTTCGATGGAAAAGAAACTCATCAGTATATATTACGCCTTACTGGAGAACAAATAGGCAAGATGTTATTTATTCTGATATTTTGGCTTCGACTTGACTTGACTTATTAAACCTGGCAGAGAAGATAAGTTTTGTGCTCTACATGTATTAAAAACAAATCAGTCCTTGTTGGTACGACGTGATGTACAATAAATGTAACAAAAATATTGGGTTGTTATACAGTTTGCTGGATAAATTCGCAAACAATAGGTAGGAGATAGCTTTGACACATGTGGAATACATAGAAAGGTCGTCTATCCTTTCAGAGTTTACCATTTTATGACATCTGGATTCAAGTAGCTCAAATTATCGATATTTTTCAACCATGAAATGTAATCAAATGATCACGCTGTCTTCCCTTGATAATTTCCGCTTGCTTGATCATAGGATTGCAGATAAATGCACATGTAACACCTTCGTCAAGTAGATTTCGTCGATTTGCATTTCAAATATCATTAAGAAACGAAGCAATTCACCAAATAGCAGGCCTCTAAGCTTAACCCTATTATCCACTCTTAATTCCTTTGCCTCACCAACGAATGACCGATCTTCACAATTTTTCCTTCCATAACTCTCCCTATAAACCCTATCACGGGCTTCAGTGTCTCCCTATGAATTCCATCACTAAGCCTGTTGTTTTGTTACTATTATGACTTGTCACCATTGGTCCTGGGAAGCTAATGATCAATAGGGTCCGTATAGTACGTTCTGAAACTTCGACATTCAAGTGTTCGGAGAATTACTATATACAGACTTGGGTGCCATCTTTACGAATGGCAGGGATTAGCATTCCGATTCCATAAGCCGAGTGTAATTGGTAGTGGAACTTTGGAATTATTTCATCCTTATGAAGAATTGGATTAACCTGAGTATCTTTTTCATCAAAGTCAGGAATCAATAAGAAATTCAACGTTTATTAGAGCTGTTGCGAGACTTCCCAGAAGCACTTGTTCAATAGTGCACTAATTAATTAAGACTAACACATTAAGCACTCCAAAAGTGCATTAAGGCATATTTGATATACGCACTAATGATGCACGATGCATATGCACGGAGTATTTAATAATGAAAAACCACGCATACAGCCTACAAAGACAGTTGAGGATCCAAAATACTTCCCTATTGTACCTAACTAGGGCTCCTATCGGATCACCGGATCATTCGGCTCATGATCCGATAACTGTTATCGGATCGGCTCATATTGACGACTTTTTGTTATCGGCTCCGGATCATGGGCATAAATGAATTCCAGTATTACTTTAAAGTTTTCATATGGAAAGAAGCAGATTTCGCTTTTACTACAAGTACCTTTCATGCAGCTGATTGAAAGGCTGTTCTAGGCCTTTTCTTTCTTTCTTTGGCAATTAAAAATATTGCATATGATTAATAATGTGTTCGTGTGAGTTATTGCGAACGGTTCAAGTTCGATGTTGATCGGCCAACAAATTTGGGGCTAACATGTAAAATAATTTAAAACGGTAACGAAGGCAGCAGAAAGTTAGATTGAATCGGTGCGGCTGAGGGTGCTCTTTCTAATCTATAGTGACTCACTGTTATTCATATACAGTAGCTACGCTTTTGATATATTGAATTGAATTTAGTATTATGTTCATTTTGAGCATAGGCTCACAAGAGGCTTCAAGAACTTTAAAATGTCACCGCGGACTTCGGTTCGATTCCTAGGTCGGGCGAGTGCGGTCGGGGAATCAAGGGTGTTGGTGTCTTGTATTGACTTAATAGTTGTCATTCTCTTTAGACACTAAATGTGAAACCTATTCATACAAGGCATAAGAATTCTGTATTTGCAGATTAAAAGGTTTAATCTTATAGAAAAAGAGTCTGAAATAAAAAAGTTCTACATGGCAGTGTTCTGTGGTTGTCCTTCTTGATTTCGATGCCGACATTATCATCGATTCTTCCTCAGATCGTTATTGGTTACATTGATTTGACTCACATTCAATATTGTAGAAATGTACTTTCAGTCGGATATTTAAAGAAAACGTTTACACGGCAATGAAATTCCTAATTAACAACTTGTTTATATCTGGACTTTTAAGACAAAACTATTTCATTACAAAAACAATCTAATAAGAGTCTATTAACAGACTGACAAAGAATTTTATATGAAATTAATTTCCACACATCAGCAGCTTTCTTTCATTACATAACAACTAAAGACACAAAATTAGATAACAACATCGTTGGGGAATTCCATTAAATAATTTCATTTCTTTGTTTCTTGTCTGTTAGCAGTCAATCTGCTTTACAGGCTTTCATCCAACAACAATCGACGAATTTTGAACGAATTATGCAAAGAATTTGAAAGGAACATCTTGAAGAATAGACGTCTTGTTATATTCAAAGAAATAGATATCCTCGCAAAAAAGAAACTTATTATCAAACTTTCACTCCTTTCGCAATGCGAATGAAATAAATTGCTTGAATTCCTTTTATGAAAGACTATCATTGTCAATAAACGATTATTACAAGCGCCGCTTTATTTCCGCTAATAAATTGAAACAAAATTGTTGTTATGTCAATGACTATCTGAAATTCGCCTTTTAATTGACCAAAGTTAGAACATAGTTCTTTTCTCCCTTAAGTGATCGAATTCCCCTGTTGTTTCAATTCAATGTTAAAAGATGAACAAAAGATTTCATTGTATTATTGTCACAGTTCAATTTCTCTTTTGTCTTTCGTTATAAGCTCTTTAAACAAGAAGCGCTCCGTTTTGTTTTCAGGAAATTTAGAGCTATTTCCTCAAATGTCAGTAGTTCACTATTTTACCAGTTTGTTTTATATATTTCATGTAAGAATATGTGTAGCAATTACTTGGTTTCATCATCACATTCGATGCCAGTGACGTTGAAACGAAACTTCATGTCAAGTCGATTTTATCAGCAAATATTCAATATTCAAGGAATGCACGCTATTTTTGGTGAAGGAACTTTGACCTGATATTTGGACAGTGAGAATGCGGATGTAATTATACAATTTTTATACTGATCTCACTAAGCTCTCGCTGTTTCTTTACAAGGTGGCATGAATCCACAAAATGTATATTCTATTGTCAGCTAGCTTCAGGTGCATGCCTTCCGGTCATTTATTTAGAGCATTTCATCTCTTTGTGAAACCTTAAAGTTCGCACTTTATTGGTCTAAGCATTCTCTATAAATGAATAAGTACTATCCTCTTTCACTTGCAGAAACCTGTGTCATGTGAGTTTAGCTAATAACGTCACATCACTGCAGTAACTCGCAATGATTTGCCTTTTGCGTGGTGATTTATTTGCATAAATGTGTAAAAATTGGCATCTTCTGTCGTGTAGTCCGGCAGTCAGAAAGAGTTTCTGCAGGGAACGAGGCGAAAGATGAGACTTTCACAGAATTATGTACACCCTATGCCTACTGCGAATCTGCACGTCTACCGAGTTCTACTTGATTTCTATTCTTGTCAGACAGAACCACAGAGATCAGATATCTATGCTGTTGTCCTCTCTTGTCTAGAGAGGACAAAGAATGATAGAATGGCGCCAGTCTGGACACCGACAGCGGGTCTACTTCAGGGCTTCCATGTCTTTAATTTGAGATAACTTCTGATGTAAATGAATACCCCTGTGAATACCTCTGTCTATTCCATCACCTGAGGACATAGTTTTAAGGGATAGGCGAATGCCAATTCTTTGGAAGACTGATCGAGCATTCTTGTCACAAAATAGCAAAAATTTTGGAAAAATCTCGAACTTTGAACTTCAAAGATGTTTATCTCAACATCTTGCGTAGATATGTAGATCTGTTTGAGGTACCCCAAGCTGACATGCATGTACTTATAGCTCTACAGGATAATTTGATGGCGCTATACGTCCTAACATATTTCTTTCGTCAATAGCGCGTTGTATTTGTGTAAATTTGAGATTGCACGGCCGATGGCGGATGAATTATACCCTTTAGCTAATGCCGTTTCATGCACAGATTGAGTACATGTACAATGTAAGTCTGGCATACAAATCCCGCGATATAGTGAGATTTCTGGACATCAAAAAATGGTTCAAAACTTTCACGAACAAATCATTATAAATTGTCCTAATTAATCTATTAAAACATTGATGTTTAATGCCATGAGAATATCAAAAAACAACAATTTCGTTGTATTATTGCTTGCGTTACGAGGAGTACTTGATTTTGTATTGTCATGTCAATTTGTTTGGTTAGGAGAGTCATTGATGAATACTTCCTACAAAATGATTTTTCAATTCAATGACAGTGGAGCGCAGGAAAGCCGTACTAATCGCTGAAACGTTCGTTAAATGATTTTATTGAAATAGAGAATAAAGTCAGTGAAATGAGGCAAAACTACTTACTTATGTTTCAATGTAATTTTGAATTTTGAACCTCTCAATTGGTTATTAGTTTCGACGTGAACTAAGCAAATACAATTTTTGCTTTCAGACTTAAGAGTACTTCAAGACAAAACTGCATGGTCAGTCTGCCATCCAATTTGAAGTACATTATCCCTCAAAATTACATTGAAAGCTCTTCAATAAACAGTTATGTCATTCAAGAGGTTTTTACTGAGTGAAGTCATTCGACCGTTGTGGTGGCAAACGATGGGAAGGACTGTTGATATTCACCGTCGGGTTTCTGTGTTGTTGATATCCAAAATATTCCATGAAGGACTGCGCATGACAACGGAATTATATAAATTGCATGGTAGACCTATACTAAGCGAAGAGACACTCTTAGGCCTCCATTAATGATACAAATAGGGAAGGATAATATAGCATTATATCATGGATTTTTAGAGCAGCAATATCAGACATAGAAGAGGCTGTTTGATATTTCTGCCCGCAAAATCCATGATAAAATGCTATTGTATGTAACTCTTTAGAAGTCTATGAATATTGCTCTTATTGATCACTATTAGTCACAGATAATGGAGAGATGAAGAAATCTTTGATTGACTTTTATTGAAGTCTACATGTCCTACATTGTTGCCCTCGAAAATCCATGTTGATGTTCCTATGAAGCCATGAGGGCAAAAAATGTAGAATTCCCCGGCCGCCAGGCGGACGAGGATTTCTACGATTTTCTTGCTCGCTGGATTCATAGAACAGCTTATCTTCTAAATCTATTGCAAATGTCCAGTAACTAATATGATTGCAGCATAGACTCATAGATTTCTTGAAGTCTATGGATTACAGGTACATTATACATCCTGCAAAAGTGTTTGGTCAATAGTGGATGAAATCCGTGGTAGGCATGCCAACACCCAAATAACTTAACTTTTTTCTACCTGTGATCCTGTTCAATTTTCCCGCTCAGACATTGGCATTTGTAACGACAGAGACGGCTTTCTTTTTATGCAGAAGTTATATGTCTGGTAGAAAGCAACGTGTGAAGCTTGACTCGACGGACAGTTCCTTCACGAACATTACCAATGGTGTTTCCCAAGGATCCATTTTGGGTCCCATATTTATTCGCAATTTATCATGCCTGTCAGCCTGATATGTTGATACCCACATACTTTGATATATATTTCTCACCATGATGCATCGTGCTACTAGTTATCAAGTACGCGACGTTGTAGCAGTAGTCGCATCAGCTAGTAAAAGTTTCTTTGATGAATTGTGTACAGTGAACGACGAAATATCAAATTTTCGTACATGGTGTTTCAGTAATTGAATGAGCATCCATTGTAATAAGACGAAAGTGAATTCCTCAGCCAATTTCTCAAATCTACTTTATTATCTTTGCTGTCAGATTATTCTCCGCATTTCTCTGCAGGAGAATGGTGTATTTCTTGTTTCTTGAATAAACAGTTATTATTGTAGTTATTTATATTTCACGACGGTTTCGGTCGGTGTTACTATGACAACTAGAACTCGGAGTTCCAGGACTCATGGAGATCCAGTGTTGATCTGAGGATGTGGGCACACTGATGTGTGCTGCTTTAACCAGTTGCGGCCTACAGTGGTCGCCTGGGATTTTTGCTGGATACCCATCCAATTTGGATTACATGCACCTAGTGCCCCAATCACATTCGGGATAACTTCTGCTTGTGTGTTCCACAGTCGCTGGATTTCAAGGCGTATGTCTTGATATTTGACATCATTTCTTTCTCCTTATCCACCATATTTCTATCGTCAGACACTCTACATCCACAATCAATGTCTTCTTGTCCTCCTTGTTAAGAATCACCATATCAGATCTTCCTTTTTCCTTATATCCTGCGATCCGTTTGAATCTCGAAGTCCACACCGGAACTTAACTGCTTCATTTTTGGTAGCTGCTTGTGGCACATGTTTCCAGCATGTCTCATGTGTTTCAAACCCGTACATGTTGCAGATATTCCAATGTAGGTATTTAGGAACTTCGTTGTGTCTTCTCAAATACTCGCAACCTAAGTTAATCTTATTCTGTATCATACACCAACTGCTTCTTAGAAATTGCGTAATGAGGCAAGGCATGTGAAGCGGCAAACTTAGCTAACTGACGATTTCTGATAATTGCCTGTCGACTAGTGCTTTCAATGTCCTAAACATTTTAATGTCTTACTAAGAACAAAATAAAATCATGTATATTTGATTATATAAAACCGGTCTGAAATACTGACAACATTGCTTCCATGACAATTATAATCACTTACCATGCACACAGTTGGCCGTCTCTCTCCCTGAGCAGGCCGACGATTGCTTGGGTACTGTCCCATTATGGTGTTCCTTCTTAGGTGGTGGCAGCTGTTATGGATTTGTGCGGCGACTCCAGAGCTTTTGTGCAGACTACTGACGGACGGTCTTACTGCGGAATTTAGCACGAGCTCTGGTGTTCTCCAGGGAGACACCTTAGCTCCTGTGCTTTTCATCATAGTGGTTGACTATGTTCTTCGCCGATGTCTTTGGGACAGCGACAGTTTCCTCCTGTGTTCTCGCCGAAGTTCCAGACATCCAGCAGTTCCGTTGCCTGCTCTCGCCTATGCCGACGACATCGCCCTTCTTTGTCGTGATCCGACAACACAGCCCAGCGCACTTTGACCCGACTCTGCGAGGAAGTTGGCCTTCAAGTCAATGCAAGGAAGACTGAGGTGCTCCACGTCGGTTGCAACACCTCAGCCATCGTCAGACTGCCCATCTCAGGAGAACCCATCTCACCGTGTCGGGATTTCAAGTACCTCGGCAGCCTCATCTTCTCGCCTACGGCCATCATCTCGGAGCGAAGAGACCAAGCATGGAGAGCGTCGCATCTTCTGAGGAAGTTCTTCAACTCCTGGGTGACGGACGACTCGAAGGTGCGACTTTTTCGTGTTGTAGTGGAACCCATCTCCTCTGCGGCCTCGAGGCGGTCCCCATGACGGCTACAACGGAGCAGACAATCGACGCCCATCACCGCGCTCCTCTAAGAAACGCGCTAGGAATATACTTCCCGGGACCTCATGTCGCGCGCTGGAGTGCCGGCGCTTATTGACACCCTACGTCGCCGAGGTCAAGGACTTTTGGGTCACTGTCTCCGCAGCTCCCATCGAGGCAGTGTCATCCCTCTTGCACTGGTTCTGCTCCATCCTCCGGCCGAACGATTCCGAAAAGGCCAAGCCCAGACACAGTGTCTTTTGGAAACTTTCTTTTGTGACCTTTCCCTGCTCGGACTTACCCCGAACTCAACATGTTTGTGTCCCTCAGTTCTGTTTGGCCAGCGTGTGTGCGCAAGGTAATGGTGCACATGTACTTGCATGTAATTTTGCGTCAATATATATATATATATGTATATTTGTAGCATATTGCACCCAGACTTTTCATTGCGAGTAAAAACAATAATTCTACCACACTAGTTTCATTGATTCCAAGGCAACATCTTCAGTGGAGAGAAACAATGCGGAATCTTTATATGCGTAAAAGGAACCAGTTGGCAAAAGTAAATGGATTTCACAATGTCAATCAAACACGTGTCTCTGGCTACAAGCTCAGAATGAGAACCATTCCGTTCATTTGACAGTGCATAGCTATCTGCTTTTAATAAAATAGTTTCCAGAATTAAAAGGACATTTGTACTGACCGATGACTCTGAAATTTTCAGACTTAGGAAAATGGTCATGCATAGATATCTCAGTTTGAACTGGATAACCTTTGAGATGCTCATTTACGAGAGTGTTAAGTTGACGTTAAGTAGCACCAATGTACCATATTTGACAGCGGTCACAACTGTATTCATAAATGACATTATATTTCAAACCACTCGTAATGTCATCTTTGGTTTGAAAATACCTACCAAGGTTGGAGGTTTTGAAAATCTGCTTGATTTCCGCGCCTTTCAAACTCTTGTTAAGATATCGAATCCTCTTGCATAAATCAGAGGAACTGTCTTCAATGAAGGGAATTATGGTCCAATGAATATATATAAATATTTTCAGGAACAGGCTCACAGTACATAGGCAGCAAATGTTTCGTCCAGAATATAGGATCTTAGACATGAGCAAGCACATAGCTTCTTGTGGGAGTTCATTATCAAAGAAATTTGAGGCTGCTCCTTTCTATCAGATGTCACCGTCGAAAACCAAGCTTGATAGGGAAGCTATGGAACGCCGTATCATTGAGTTGTTGAAACCTGCGCTGAATGCTATTTCAGTTTGAATTTTATGTATATACATGGATTTAATTAATAAATCATTCCCTTGTCAAGCTTCTGAGAATGAAGTGAAACCGGTCGGGGACTTTATTTGATACTGTCTTTTCTCTGGGGATCATTTTTGGATATAATTCAAACATTTTGATTTGTATTATTTAGTTTATATATATATATAAAAGTAAATGAAAAAGTCCAAAGCGAATGCGATGATAAAATAAGATAAGAAGACCAGAGGTTTCCAAATTAAATGTATTCCCCGACTAGTTTCATCAGCTACCGCTGACTTCTCAAGGGGACTGGGGAATGAAATGAGGGAGGATACATAGTAATTAAACATGTACTAAAATCATACACAAAATTCAACCAATATCTTGTTTCAAATCACTCGTCATGGATTGATGGTAAATTCAATGACGAGTGATTTGAAACAAGATATTAGTTGAATTTTGTGTATGATTTTAGTACATGTTTAATTAATTACTATGTATCCTCCCTCATTTCATTCCCCAGTCCCCTTGAGAAGTCAGCGGTAGCTGATGAAACTAGTCGGGGAATACATTAAATTTGGAAACCTCTGGTCTTCTTATCTTATTATATATATATATATATATATATATATATATATATATATATATATATATATATATATATATATATATATATATATATGTATATATGTATATATAGAAAAATAAAAACTAGAAGGGTACCTCAAACTGAGTTTAATTGTGAGGTACCCTTCTAGTTTTTATTTTTTTTCTATACAATAACCTTTACCATTTATACCATTTTACTTATATATATATATATATATATATATATATATATATATATATATATATATATATGTGCATCTTCCTATGCATTCTTCTTCATCTGAAAATTTGGAGCTCTGACTTTTCTTAACCAACATGTTCCTTAGCTCCATTACGTTCTGCATGCATCAGTCACGTCTGAAATTCAATAACACTGAGAATGTAGAGTGAATTGTGAAATAATTATGAAACGTTGACGCCACACAGGCGACTTATCCCCGCCTGAGAATGACATACGGAAGACAGGAATATTCTTTACTAAAACGTTTGCTTTTAAATTTCTTTATTTTACAGACGCCGATCATCTTCTTGGTTCTAATGGTTCATCTGTCATTGCATCTAGATAATAGAGTTCAATCCTAAGAAATCAGAAAGAGTAAAATTGTGATAATTGTTTCCATTACTTATCTCCACGCAATCATTTCTATCGCACAGTCACAGTCCAAACTGATCAACATGCTTTGCTTTGGTTTCCTATGGATTCTTTCATGTATCGCTCCACATCAGGTAACATCCGGAGAAAACTTGGCATTGAAGAAACCAACAAGTCAAAGCTCAACAATCGGAATTCTCAAGTCTGACTTGGCAGTAGATGGAAATACCAGTATCTATGCCTGTTCGCACACAACTCGCTTTTCTTATTCTCCTCACTCTTGGAGTGTTGATCTGGGAGAACAATATCATGTGAAGGAGGTCAGATTATTCAGTGATTATTATATCACATACACAAGAGTATATTTAAACTCAGTGAGGCAACAAGCTACTTGGTCAAACAAGTTGAAAGATCAATATCTGTGCGGAGAAATTGTGGAATATCCTCAGGTTCGAAGAGTTTCTTTCAAATGCAACAACAATCTGGGCAAGTATGTGACTGTTTTGAGGAACAAGGCACTTTCGCTGAGATTGTGTGAAGTTCAAGTCATTAATGGGGGTAAGTAGCGAAAATAATGCATTAATTAATGTTGAATGCAATGTTTAATGTTGTTGTTGAATTAATTGTTTTTGAAATTGGTGGTTCCTAGAGGCCCATAAACCCGAAAGCCCAAATTTTCTTTGACTTGTTTTGCCAAGCACATAAATCAATTTGAAGCATTCTCCTTGTGATATTCAAAACCGTCACAAGATTGGCTTTCAGAAAATATATAGTTTGAAAGTGTTTTGTCGAAGTTTATAGGCAATATTTTGAAAGTAGTATAGATAGAAAATGTGGCGATTTTTTCATTTTCAGAATATTTCCTCGAAGGGCCTTAAATTTATCCCAACAAAAGCAGAAAACACTAGTTTTGAGGTAAATAAATGCCACCAGTTAGTTAACAGCGTTATTTCTGTTATTATCGCAACACATAGTCGGAGTCCCATCAAACCCAGGAGTCGGAGTCCTATCAAACCGCGGAGTCGGAGTCCCATCAAACCCCGGGGTCGGAGTCCTATCAACCCCTAGAGTCGGAGTCCCATCGATCACCGGAGTCGGAGTCCCATCAACCCCCGGAGTCGGAGTCCCATCGATCACCGGAGTCGGAGTCCCATCAACCCCCGGAGACGGAGTCCCGTCAAACCTCGGAGTCGGAGTCCCATCAAACCCTGCAGTCGGAGTCCCATCAAACCCCGGAGTCGGACTGAGACCGCGACTGCGTGACGAAGCTTTTGCCGTGTACATACTTTTATCTCAACTATTTTATTGCAAAAGGGAGTGCTGTATTTTTTTAACGCAAACCATTGCATTTTTACCAAAAACTTAGAATACTGGAATGGATGTGTTCAATTCTTGAATATGAATGAAGTATTCTGTAATTAATATGGAAATGCTGCATGCAGTAATTTTGTTAGATAATTTGATTTTATGGTAAGCTAATCAATTAATCCTATCCTTCAATTTGATTGATTGCATTTGAGTGCAACCATTGTTTTTTGGCAATGAAAATGACAAATTCGAGTGTTTTCACTTTGATAATAATAACTTCACAACAAGCGATGATTTTCTATGTTTTGAAGAACATCACAAGAAGCGCAACGTGTAGTTTCACATCTTCACATTGAAATTTGACAGCATGTTGATGGGCATCAGGATTACTTGACATAAGATTTAAGTTAAAACAGGAAATTGAGACATTTATCACCTGGAAGGGCTTTCAGCAGGACTGACATCAACGCAGTTTCACATTTCAGAGGGAAATACAGACATCTCTCCGACAACAGCAACGACAAAGACAGCCTCACTGCCACTGACTCCACCAGCTGCTCATCCGAATGATTTGTCACGGGACAAGCCAGCTACAGTGTCCGATCTCGTCTTGGGGACAGCCGAGAACATCAATGATGGAATGATTGCAAGCAACAAGTGTGTGAAGTCTCAAGTAGAGCAGCCAACCAATGACAAAGTTCTGGCAATTACAATTGACTTTGAAGCAACTTATCGCATCAAGTTTGTGACCATTTGGAACGCTGCTGGTGAGTCCTGAGCCATTATGACCGATTTCAAACAACGTAAAGCGTGCTCCATGCACTCAGCTGAATATGCTTGGCGTTTTAAAGATTTTCGCTGTTCTTGCAATTAATTCTTCAGCATAAAATCATTTTCATTGTTTCAAATTGTCCGAAGAGAACCAAGAGGCTTCTCCATGAAGCAAAATGAGATAATGATAACCAATCTATTACTGTCAAAATAATAAAGAATATAATTCAAAGCTTTCAAACAGAAGATCCACAAGAATATCTGATGATATTTTAATCTGACGTTCAGAGAGGTTGCACTTAGACACAAGCAAGGTCAATAGATTGATGCTAAAATAATGAAAATCGAGGCCAAGTTGTTTTTCTGCTGACCATTCGGTTCAAATGATTAAACAGTCATACAGCTAAATAATTGTTTGATCAAATTCTACGCGAGATGAATTTTAGATATTGGAAATTTCAAAGGATGACAGGTTCTCTCCCTCTGATTTTGCGACGTTTTATTAACGAGTAAATAAGTTACTGACCAACAAAACGTCTCTCAGGGCCGTGTCAAGGATTGAGATACGTTCTTCAATTGAAACCAATGACAGTCCTGAGAGACGATGCTTGCAGGCATTTGTGTGGGTACGTTATTCACTGTACTCGCAAATAAAACGCCGCGAAAACAGAGGGAGAGGACCTGTTTTCTGTTGAAATTTCAAACATGGCGAACCGCCCGCTAGTTATTGTAGAAGACCATTGGGCTAGTTATTGAATGTTCTGCAGTGTTGACGAGAATACGCGCATGAGGCGGAGGGAAATTTGATCCAAAAGCAAATTGATTTTCTTGTCTTAATCTTCAGAACTCCAATTCAAACGCTGACCCAGACCTCGCTGCAGTCATCACACAAGAAAACGTGGCTGATTAAATGTTTGAGAAAGAATTCAGTTGCTCAAAGCCGGAGTATGCTTAAAGCCGCCGCTGTACATGATTTTTATTTGTTCCGTATTTATGAAGTATTAAATAATTTTCTTCTGATCTCTGTGTCTAAAAGGAGACCGCAGTGGATTTACATTTGCCGTGGTGTTATTTTATTTCTTTTTATTGTTCTATATTTGACTGCTATCTAACGGCATCGAAGTCATGTAATTGTTACCATTCCGTCCTATTGTATGTCTTCCGTTACTGTATTGTAGATTGAGCTGTGATCCAACACTTTGTCAGATCATGTGCATCAAGTTCTCTCACAACTACAGAATTAGATTGTTTAAGTCTGCAACTTTGCTAGAAGTGCAAATTGATTCAAAACGATGGCAAACGCAGGAACGTGCTAAGTGGGCAAAAAAAACTTTTAATGCCTTTCAGAGATAGGAAAAATAGTCGTGCTTCGCTTGCAGATTGCTGTGAATTCCTTCAAAATGTTCCGATCGTCATGATTCTTTCACATTCGAAGACTTCAGATAATTGCGCAAAAGTTTTCTCGATGATGTTTGTCCTTCCGATCATTATTAAAAAAAGTTAGCAGGCGCACGAAAAAGCGTTCACAAACGTCTCTGTAGAACTTGAAATTGACTGGGTCTCTTTCACAGAATTAGATTGTTTAAGCGTATCACTTTGCTAGAAGTGCAAACTGATTCAAAACAGATGGCACATGCAGGAACTTAATAAGTGTGCAAAAAGAAATTTTCAATACCTTCAATAGGAAAAATAGTCGTGCGTCGCTTGCGGATTGCTCTGAATTCCTTCAAAATGCTCCGATCGCCACGACTCCTTCAGATTCAAAGAATTCAGATCATTGCGCAAAAGTTTTCTCGATAATGTTTGTCCTTCCGATCATTGTTAAAAAAGTTAGCAGGCGCACGAAAAACGTTCACAAACTTCTCTCTCTGTAGAACTTGACATCGTCTGTGTCTCTTTGCTGTGTGATCCGGTTGATAACAGTCACTGAAACTTTGCACAATTTGGCGTGTTTAATGTTGAACTGGCTGCTCATTGTTCGATTGCTATGGTATTTAGTCAGTAGATCGTGTCATTTCATTAGCGTTACATGCTCCAGTACTTCCCTTCTAGTCAAACAGAAGAAGAGACGACCTGTCTAATTCCGTGCTCACAACCTTGTGCGACATAAAATAGAACGCTTCGAAAGGCCTCGTCGTAAGCATGATGAAGTTCTTATTTCTATGCTAAAAGAATTTGCAGTTAATATGCGACTTGATTGTTTGCTATTGACGTTTCGGGGAAGACCTTAAATTCTTAGAAGTCTTCAACAAAGTTCATTCATTTTTTCATTACAGAAAAACCTCAAGATTTGCATGAAATCAGTATTTGGGTTGGAAAGGAACCTTTCACTTCAAATAGTGAGACTGAACTTCTTTCTACCAAGTACACAAGGATTGCATACATCAACGGCAGCAATTTCAACGAGAAACTCAAAATATTCCCCGAATATGCTTCAAATAATGTAAGTAATACAAAGATGTGGTGTAATTTACTTGTTTAACGTGTAATGTTCGGTAGGAGTCATCATCATCGGATTTTTTTTATTGCTGCTTGCCGTTAGTATTATGCACAGATTTTTGAAATCCGTCTTGACCACGTATAGAGAGCTAGCGCAATTTGATTACAGATATTATGCTGGTTATATTATATTTACACTGAAATCAATGATCTGCTAGAATTTGTCTGCAGTAAAGCCTGCTGATGTATTGATGCATCACTTGAAAATGACGTCTCTACAATGACGACGACTGTACAACATTGTTCTTTTTAATCCGAAATAGCCCTATTAACCTTTTTCAACGGGAAATGAGCCACCCACGTTTCATATACTTCAAAAATACGTCGTTTGAGTCGAGTGATGCATTGACTTAAAATCTAAGCTAGTAAAATTGTTTTGAAAAAAGTAATCAGTTCAAGATATGAACCAGTGGTTCGATGAAACCAACATTTTTGGCTGAAACCGAGACTTCAGCCGACTTAGCTGAGTTTGAAATTCCAAAACTAAAATTCGAACTTTAGTTGAATATTCTATATACCGAGATCAAACCGAAACAAAATCCCAAAAATGTTATCTTTTAAGTAGGGTTTCAATACCAGATCAGAGCCGGAACCGACAGAAAACGACACGGCTCCGGTTTGAAGTTTTATGTTCATTTGAATCTATCCACTTTGCAAGAAAAAGTGACATTTGACAGTGCAGCCGAAACGAATGCTAATGTAATGTCGTTGCAGGTAGGCTAGTCGTTATAGACCTCCAAAAATCTGCTGGCCTTCATCTCCTCTCAATGGATAGCCTACTGCGAATAATTATCTGGATTTTAAAGGAGATCGTGGACTTCCTTGAGATTATGTTTCAGCTGAAAACGCAACTATCGGGCGAAAAGTTCTTGGCGAACAACATACATACGTATTCTCGCCTCAATTTTAATGTACTAATATAAAAACACATTACATGTGTTGATGCTCAATAATTCTTCATATCTAAAGTGCTTTATTTTTAAGCATAATACTTAGAGGAAGCATTAAATACTTCTGAAGAAGTGTTGCGCGTCTGCAGAGTTCATCCGAGTCCTCCGACTAAAGACAGGATAAAATAATCAACTGGGTGAGGAATGAAGTTCAAAACAAGAAGAGGTACCGGCCGGCTGGTCAGATGTGCCGTTTCGTAGTTGTCATAGGGTGTACATCATTCTGCGAAAGTCTCATCTTCGGTCTCGTGTTGGCAACCACGGCTCCGAAACCTTGAAATATATGACTCTATACACCTGAATTATTGCACACCAAAAGTTCAATTTCGGTAATACATGTAGGCAATGCAACACGTATATACTGAAGCCAACAATAGGTTTTGACATAGGTTTTGAGCTCCCACTACCATTTGGAAAAAGCAAGCTATGTACGTTAGGCTATTTTTCTAGCAATTTTAAGACTAACTTTTGTAACCAATTTAGAGAAAACACTCATCCACTCATCTCCCAACATTAGTCACAAACTCTTAATTCCAGACATCATAAGTCCTAACTGTAGGAAAAATTGGAAATGGCTTTGTGCTCTCCTATGGACCCGACTTTATCGCATCTTGACCCAACTTAATGTTACACGGACATCTCCTTGCTTTGGCTAACAGATTCGAATCATATTAATTAATTCACCCCTAGATACGTAAGTCCCTCTAGAAGCCGTTTAACTGAACCGATCGCCAAGAAAGTCGAGATACGATTAATTTAGGGTATGCTCTACCTATGTTCTGACTTCTATGATAATCGTAAGAGATCTATTTCCGTGAGTAGACGCAACGCTATTGATATCAAGAACAATGTGTCGGCATTGTCTAGTGGGGAAAGGTGTTACATGGTATTCATCCTAGCGATCCGAATGCGCGCGCGTCATTGGTACACTCTTACTACTTGCTCACATCTCGATTTTCTTGGCGGTCGGTTCAGTGAAACAGCTTCAAGAGGGACTTACGCATCTGGGGGTGAATTAACTTATTAATAAGGTCCACAGATTCAATAAATTTCTCTCTACGTGAAGTGTGCATTATCCCGTAGCTTCCTGTATCACACCGCCTCTTTTCTTTGTTCAAACTATCGATTCAATAAAGTAATTACTGTCATCAACTGCTGCCACATCGTGCATCTGCTACCAGATGAGACCTATCCAGCTGATCAGATTCAAAATCATTTTGAAATTCAACCACCAATAGAGAGCAAAATGATGACACTAAAGAATTCGCTATCTGTAATGTTTCATTGACTTGTTATTTCAAAATAAGGATTTCAATCTTACTTTGAGTGTGTTCATGGATTCGGCATTCATCTCTTGTGTTGATTTCAGCTGTACTGGAGAGAGCCGGTATTCGGAAGATATATTATTCTTTCAAGACCTCAATCCAGCAGCATGGAGATGGAAATTTGCGACATTGAAGTCTTGGGATCGCATCCAACCTTCGAACCAATATTATGTAAGTTGTTGTAACAGAAATGTAGCCGAACCGGTCCGTGATGAGAACCTCCACCGGTCATTCCGGCAAACCAATCGGTTCAGCAAATGATTATCCAGTGCTTTTACCTTCCGCTAATTCCATGTACATGTACCAATCGATGGAATTCTGAGTAGATTACATGAAGGAATGCTAAGCACATGTGAGCGTCAAATTCCTGCACTTCGAAATTGAATGTTGTTTCTATTACCTTTCAGACCTTCGCATAAAGTCTACAAAACAGGAAACAGCATTCAAGAAGGTCAAATTGTCCACCATTCTTGACTGTGCGCGGGAGTGCAACTCACGAGGACAAAGCTGCAGATCATTTGCTTACAAACAAGAGATTTGTCATCTATATAGCTCGACAACCGGAGGAGAATTTGAATCACATGTCACTCTCTAATTGATGGTGTAAACGCTCACATCCACGATCTTGATGTCCTTCACTTTGACTGCTACTTGCTTTATGCTGTGCTTACATGCTTACATGCCATATTGTTCTTGGTTAACTGACTACATGAAACACGCTCTTATCCGACTTTGAGCTTAACTGAGACTTGTTTATACATTTTGTTGCATCTACCGGTGTATTCAGGTGAACTTTTGACTAAGATCAGCGTGTACATTGTGTTACATGCGCACATGCATTTAAATATGCGCTAGTCTAATGTTTGCAAGTCTGAATCGATAAATAATAAATGTATTTCATTTTATCAATTTTTCTTTTAATCTTTGTGCCATACTCCATCACGAGACGTTATAATAACAAGAAGTGATAAGCAATGGATTACTCCTCTTCTGAAAGAGTTGATTGATGACCACTGGTTCGCCCATCGATCCAGTAATTGGCTGGTGTATGACCATCTTAAGGACAAAATTAAGACTGAGGTGCACATAGCGAGGAAGATATGGAGTGATAGAGTAGTATAAAATGGTGGAATCTATGGAAAGTAGTCAGAGAGTTAGAAGGTGAGAGCAAACATTCCGTTGACGCAAGAAGTGATGGAGAAGGTGTTCAACTCTTTTGGAATTTAACAAAGCATTTTCGGTCTTGCTTCAACGAGCATGCTGTTGATGACTTAGTACTCGTAATGCAAGATGATAAATGGGAAATGCCTGTTGATGCAATCGATACCGAATATCTGTTAAATCTGGCTGTTTTCCTGAAGTCTATAGAACAATGTTCTGATTTGTCCAATTACATAGAGGAGCAATCCTTCAGTTAACGATTGTTGACAAATATCACTACTGCCAATTACTTCTAAGATATTAGAAAAGATTATTCTCAGCAACATGCGTGACCATCTTGTTCGCTTATCCCAGCATGCATTCCGCCCAAATGGCTCTACGATCGGCTCGCTTATTGAAAGATATGATGCTGTGATATCTTTTATGGATAACAATGAAAATCTCAATCTTCTCTTGACTTTTTGAAAGCGTTCGACTGAGCTTTTCATAATCGACTCATAAATCTTCTTGTTCAAAAGAACTTGATAAAGGGTTTCTACTATGATATAATACTTGAACAATAGATTTCAAAGAGTTTCGACTGATGGTTGTACTGGTTCCTTAATGAAAATTCAATCTGATGCACCTCAAGGATCAGTGATGGGCCAGTATTTGTTTGCCATGTTTATCGGTACACTACCATTTCAGTCACAGACGGAAAACTTAAACAAATTTGCCAGTATACAAGGATGGTCTTTTGCGAATCCTCACGCGTTGTCATTTCAAATTTAGTTCGTCTTAGTTAACGTGCTTATAGAATAATTTGCTCTGCTAGATGTAAATCTGATATTGCTCGAACACATGAAGAGTTATCACTTAAGTTTTTCAAAAGTGTTTTTTTCTGACCATCCCTTGAACCATCTTGTTCGGAAGAGATTTTCCATGTCTGGAAAGGTGCAAGTTCCACTTTATTCGATATCGTGACGCTCTTTTATGCTGTACATGGAGCGGTAGTGTAGACAAACTACATAAAACATGGATGATATAAGATAACATTGAGCGGTCATAGAGTTGTCAGCGTCAAGAAGTTAACCACCTAAATCTAGTCTCTCTTTAATGAAATTTTGTCGAATACAGATAGAAATTTGGTAGGTTGATGAGAATTATAACAATAATTCAATATGATATTTTTCTATTTTACACACATGTATGTAGAGTATGTCTTCCTAAATCATTAAGACACATTGTGGATACTAGAGATGAATGCTGTACACTGTAGAAGCTCTAAATATCAATAGTAAGATCAATCTCTGACTTGAAATTTTGATCCTTTTCTTGCAAACATGCTGGCGAAGATTTAGATTATCAGCAAAAGAATGAGAGAGAGTGTGTGTGCGCATGTGTGAGGATGAATGATCATCGATGTGACATAAGAAGATAGGAAGAATGTTGCCGGTGGCATTGTACTGAGAGAATGCAAAAGTCACAAAATTGAAGTGAGATTTATCAGTCGATTGATGCCGTACTGGCCTTTAGCTTTCACGTCATTCAACTGTCCGCTTTCTATTACCCTAAATCTACCCTTGTCATTCAGATAATGTGCTTCTATATAGCGGGTCAGTGTCAATTTCATAACTCTTAATTTACACGTTGAATATCTCTTGACTAAGATTGGTGTCATTCCTACTTCCAAATTAGAACCGGTTGAGTTAAAAGTTAGCTAGTTCATTGAAAAAGCATTTTTTATGAAAAATTAGGAAATGTGCTAAAAATGCCACGGAAGCTGAAAAGGTTGTCGTGGGCTCCCGCTTCCCTAAAATTCACTAAGTTGTGCTTCGGTAGGTCATGGTGAAATAATCTAAATCTATGATATCCACGAATATCTGACTGGTCAAAGACTGCGACACCTGACATCTTGTGATATCTATTAACAGCTGAATGCTCAAAGACTGCGACACATGACATCTTGTGATATCTATGAACAGCTGACTGCTCAAAGACTGCAACACTTGACATCTTGTGATATCTATGAACAGCTGACTGGTCGAAGACTGCGACACATGACATCTTGTGATATCTATGGACAGCTGACTGGTCGAAGACTACGACACATGAGATCTTGTGATATCTATGAACAGCTGACTGCTCAAAGACTACGACACCTGAGATCTTGTGATATCTATGAATAGAGCGTCTGTCTAATCTAAGACATTCTCTCCGCTCCTTAAAAAAACACAATTTCTTCTCACCATCATGACATAAAAGGTGTGAGTAGCTTGTTGTGATACTCAACTATAATTCATGATATCTGACGTAATACTCATTCAACTATCAGTGATGATTAGACTCACTACCTCACTTGACAAAGACAATATTAAGTCTGATAGAAAAGCCTCATTCATCTGTTTGTATTAGTACATTGTCAAGGAATCCATATGAACGTTTGGAAATAGACCTGACGTACTCTAAATCCTAATGGTACATGAAAGAAACCTTCAAACACATTATTTTTCTGATGAAGATATTCTTAAGGGAATTGTCGAATTTTAGGAGTACTTCAATTTCATCAAATCGGGTCAAAATCCTTTGCGCCTATTCTCTTTCCATCAGAAGAAAAATTAAAATGTGTAACAGGCGTTAACTGAAACAATAGACAATTAGCGTTCAAACAAGAGATAAGAAAATACCGCTCAGTCAAGATGTTGAAATGCAGAGATTGAAGTTGTGATAAGCTTTCTTGACATAACCACATCCAGCGTGTTTCTTTTACATTCTTACTAACAACCTTTGAAACCGCATCTCTTCAACCGAATTAACAAAGCAGTTGACTTCGTTATTGTTTAAGAAATAACACTGAATCACTTAATGTATCTACTGATTTGGCAATTCCTTCAAATGATTTTGCTCCGGTGTATAAATCCAATGAAATCTGATTTCCCTTTTGTTAGAACTATGTATTATGCAAATCTTTCAGCTACTTGGCTTGGTACCAGTCTAGCTAGATATAAAGATGAATGAAAATTTTGAAACATACAGAAGTATTCGCTTTTCTGGAGCACATTTGTAAATAACGTGAAATTGGAAAAAATCAGTCTCTCTTACCAATATATTTATTGGCTATGCTGGTCTATCGCAAGCTGATTTTCTTATTTCAATTCCTTCTGACTTTAACTACGACAGAGATGCGACGCGGTCATGCTTAATAAATGAATCTTCAAGACAAAGAGATTTTAAATTTCAAGTTACTTACAGAACTTTTAAAGTCGTTCATAAGTTAATCCAAATAGCGGACTACAGTTAGGAATGTTACCTAAACATTGAAGAACTCCGTGCGTGGACCATTGGAAGCCGTCATTCGTTAGACACGGTGCGCCGCAGCAAATCATGTGATTTTCATAACCGTTGAAGTTCACTTGCCAATGTGTCGAATTTGTATTTTTCTCCGGTAATGGCTACATAGAAATTGGCTAGAAATCCGGCAATGCAGAATTGCTGGATTGGAATGTACATGTTCATGAATGATAATACAATGCCATGGGCACGCGTTGAAAGTGAAACAGTAGCTCATAATGTACTGTCTGTCGAAATCCCTCATCTTTCTAACATAATTATACCCATTGACATAATTAATGAAACAAACTATCATTGGCTTGAATTGAAGTTTGTTTCATTTTTTTCTCAGGTATGATGCAATATCTTGCTTTCTATGTATTACCATTCAACACATTAGAGAATGGAGAAAGATCTATGCTGGTCAAATTTCAAATTTTGACATCGATACAACTGTAACAATAGCTTTAACAAATTGAACATAAACGTGAACTGAAATCCAGCTTTTTGTAAAATAAAATGGCACACGATCAGTTAGCAGAGGTATGGCTATTGGAATGATTCGTTGTGGTAGAAGTTGTGCGAGTGTTGCCGAAGAGCTGCAATTATCGAGAGTCGTTGTTTGGAGGTGGTGGTGTCGATGCAAAGCAGAAGGAGATGTTAAAAAGAAGAAGGGATCTGGTCGACCAAGAAAGTCTGCAGGAAGGACAGACGCACGTCTAGTTTTAGCTGCAAAGAGGAATAGATTTGTGTCAGTCCCAAAGCTAGTCGTACACTGGAAGAGTGCCTCACATATAGGCTGTAGCGTTCAAACGGCTTACGGAAGATTGCGAGAGCTGGAATTCAATCGCGACGACCAGCTGTGCTGATTCCATTGAGTTTTGAGCACCACAGAAGACGAGTTGCCTGGTGTGATACCTATCCCTCATGGAATGACCATCACTGGCAGAAAGTCTTGTGGACCGATGAATCGAGATTCACTCTGGATTTCAATGACGGTCGTGTCAGAGTGTATCGTCTTCCAGCTACATGCGTTGTTTTTCTGTTCTAGCGACTTGGTGGAGATTGTGACTAAATTATCAAGGTATCATACATACATGTCAAAAATGAAAGAAGTTAAAGAAGTAAATGTTTCAAAAATTTTGTCAATGAGTATATTTTGAATATTGAATATTCTTTTATGCATTTTTAAAATGTTATCTGGAGGAAATAATTTCCAATGTGCCAATCGTAGACGAGAATCAACAACTGCTGTATGCTTCAAAAGTCCGATTATTCTTTAGATCTACATGTAGCCACTTGCATCAAAGTTCCACTAATCAGCTGACCATCAATCAACAACAAAAGACAATTTTTGTGACTTGGATTATTTAACATTGATAAATCGGGAATTTGGTTTGATGCAGCAAACCAAGCCACTCTCCTGCCAATGTGCTTCCGAAAATTCAACTGAACTGATAAATCAAAGCTCAATCCACTAAAAATATAAACGAAATCTTCAAACAAAACTTTCTAGTTTTCAAGTAACTTTTTCACAAGTTATTAAATTCGGAATTATTTATTTAATTTTCTTCAAGGCAACGTGTGCTCCAGTTCAGCCATTGTTCCTTTTACAAGTCAATATCGAAGAATGACACAAGTTGGGTGGTAATTTAGAAACATGTCTTCATTTACTTGATGAGATTAAAGACGCGCTGAATTCATATTATTACTTTGAGTTCCCGAAGGCTTACAGTTTCCAACTGTGTCTTATCAAGACAAATGGTTTGAATTCTTTCTTCCTTGATCCCCTGAGAATTTGAAAACGAATATGATATATGATATTTGAAAGTGAGGAAGCAATAAAGCAACAATACTTGGTTCAACTCCTATCACTATCAGCTTGTAGAATGGATAATGATCCTTTGAAAATTAAGACTCTTTTTTTAAATAAACGCTGAAAATGTTAGTTATCATTTCTCATTCTTTTGAAGTTGGAGACGACAATAATTTGTTTCAGCTCTCTATTTGCTTTGCTATTTCTATTGGTGGGAAATTTCTTATTTTCTCTGAGAGGATTAATTTGAGAAGCGGGAAGATAAGATCGAGTACAGAAATTTGATTACAAAGTCATTAACATGGAGAGGATAATTTACTTGAATCAAATGACAAATTTACTGAAGAAAGTGTACAATAATGCGGCTATAGAAAGAGTATTCGTCAAGTGTTATGAAATACAGAATTGCGTACTCACCTCAGTAGCTCATCATATGATTGGATGAAGAATTTGTAGACGTTTCCGGAGTGTAGGTGTCAGTACCAACATCAGGAAACTACGCGATGAGGAATATCAATGTTGAACTCAGAGAATCGGACAGATTAAAAAGGTAACTGATTTTGACTAAGAAAACACTTTGGTTACATTGAAATAGCCAAATCGAGCGATTGCTGGATGATCGCTTGAAAATTCGCTGAGACTAAAGGTTCCGAAAAGTTAGTGTGAAAGGAATCACATCTAAAAGCGACAAGTGGGAGTCTGAATCCGCCTAGTAGACGGGATTAAATCGAAAATTATTGGAATAAAAACAAATTTCTCTTTTCATGGTCCTACGCCTCCTCTCTCAAAATTCTATTGGACATGACTCAAGTAGACGCTTAGATATTGACAGCGGCAGATGACATCAGCAAGAAGTAAAAAGGAACCAGAGAAGTAGAAACTAGGAGAAAAGTAACACGTTAATAAGAGAAAGAAATAAAGGTCTCAAATTGAAGAGAAACTCTTTCTGTACACGTAAAGGTGGCCTTATCACTTTTATACATACACTTTCTAAAATTGCTAGATAAAAATTAACCCGAGTAGTAGGCTTTAAAATGGAACAATTGAACATGTTAACACATCAAACTCCGGAGCGTTTGCCGCAAGAAATCAAATGGATGGAGCATTCGTAGATCTCGGACGCTTATCTTTGCCCTGACTATGGAAAATGCTCAACAATCTGTAAACACTTTAGAAAGTGCTCAACAATGCAAGCTCTCAAGCTTCTCACTGTGTTCCTCACACGGCCAGTCAAATGAGAAACATAAGACTGAAGTGAGAATCAGTAGGTGGGATGAAATCCTTGAGGGCAGCGGGCACCAGACGCCTAGTCACTGTCTGAAGACAAATTCAGTATAGAATTCTGTTTTAATGCGTTAACAATGCACTAAGCGTAGTCTTCTCTTAAAATATGATATAGAAAAATATCAAATGTAACTATGTGGGTGCATTAAATTTATCAAATCTCAACAGATGTAACCACCACGAGACATGTTTCAGCCTGTTGGGCCTCATCAGTCGTGGGTAGGTTTGAACCAGCGACGTTGGAGCTAGAGGACGTGCAAGCATACCCTCCAACCACAAGGCCACCGGACCATCTGTTGAGAGCGTGAATTAGCCAGGAAGGCACTTCTTTAACGCAGGCACGTGGAGGGCGGCCTTGTGGTTAGAGGGTATGCTTGCACGTCCTCTAGCTCCAACGTCGCTGGTTCAAACCTACCCACGACTGATGAGGCCCAACAGGCCGAAACATGTCTCGTGGTGGTTACATCTGTTGAGATTTGATAAATTTATCAATTGCCAGGTGACTTGTCTAAACATGGGTGTATTAAATCTATATTAATACAAAAATATCTTCATGTCTGAAAATGATATGGCCATCATACGTACTAAAGCCAAGATGAAGCAAAACCTCAGTATGTAAGCAACATAAACCAGCATTCATGTAGACTGTTCGAGATGGAATATTAAACTGCAACAATAATAACTTGAACAATGTACTTATACGGAATGCATGACATTTCTCACTTGATTCTGCCTCTTTAATTGCATGTTAAAAACTCTCTAAGTAATGAGCAACATTGACGCAATCAGCACTTCGCTGCCTCTCATAAATGAGGAATTTAGTCGTTTTGTACTTATCCGCAAAACGTCAAGTGTTACTTTTATCACTTACAAGACTTTCAAGCTTTCAGCGAATGTCAAACAATATTTTCCAGTTACTGATTGCAAGCATAAAGTGTAAATTCGAGATAGAAATGTCTTATAAAATGCAAATGCACTCAAACTTCCGTAAATTGTTTATACATTTAAGTATCAAATATCTCGACAATTCTTCATCGTGCTAACAAAGTATGATAATCCGATGATATCAAGTGAGGAAGTAACTTACATCAATCCCATGCCGATGAGGCAATTTTCTCTTTTTTTAGCGTCATATTCTAGAAAAATGTATTCTATCGTAAATGACAAAATGAAGCGGTTAAGCTAGTGGTTCTCATCTTTGCATGGTCTGTGGCCTCCTTCCCAGCCATTCTACTTTCCGAGGCCCCTGTCTAATGTTTGATAGGAATTCATTTCCCATTCAACTTCTTTGTTGTTAGTTTCTCAAAGTTTCTCCAACCCTTGCGAATACATAAATTTACTTACTTTGTGTCGTTATAAATTCAGCACAGAGTACCGATATTCTGAACAAACTGGAGTTGAAGCAAATATCGTATATACTCGCTTATAAGTGGAGTTTTTTTACCCGAAATTCATTCCAAAAGTAAGGGTCTCGACTTATAGGCGGGTCCCATTAAATTTATAACACTTTTCTTGTGTTACCGCAGTTACTGATGTTGACTGGCATGACTGAATTGTGCTTTCGTTATTATGGACTGCTAACAATGTGATCGTTCTCTTTGTTTCAATATTTTGCCATGCCGGTAGGTATATCGGGGTAATTAAGATTGTTTTTAAATTGTAAAAAAAATTAGAATTATTACTGATGCACTTCTGACGAATTTGCCTCTACAAAAATTTCTCCTTTTCATCTCGTCCTTTTGGCGGGCCTATGGAAATATGCCAGTATTTGGGCGGCAAAGTCGGGGGGTCGATTTATAGGCGAACATATACTGTAATCACATACGAGTTTGATTTGTTTCTGGCTTCTTTATTGATTTCAGCAATTGATTTGTAGCAAATAAATAGTAAAATGTAATAGTTGTACGCAACTAAAAGTAACCAACGATATGGTGAATTAAAGATATTAAATCAAATACACAGTAAAAAAAAACATCGACCGGAGATTCAGTGTGATATCTGTTCTAATAGCATTATTAGCAAGATTTTTTCTATGTTCGGTTATGTACTCGAAGCAGACAAATCCGCTGCAACCACAGAATTGGACAGGTCGTCTCGTCTTCCGTTTGACTCATAGAAATTGACAACAATAAAACCTCTAGAATGGAAATTAAGCTTCATGCAATGCACAATAACGGCACATAAATCACACGCATTTTCACTTGGATGCACCCATAGAAATTGATGACAATAAATCCTCTAGAATGGAAGTAAAACATCATGCAATTCACAATAACGGCACAAAAATCGCACGCATTTTCACTTAGATGCACCTGCCAACGTCTGTATGATTGGGTTAGAATCAGTCACATGAGTAAATCGAAGCTTTTCATTGGTTCTTCATGCCCCAACTTATTCCCCCCGGCTGTGCCGCGACCTTGAGTCAATTTCCATTCTAGCCAACTTCAGATAAACAGTTTATTTCTATGGTTTGACTAGAAGGGAAACATTGAAACATGCAACATTAATGAAATGGCAGAATCTGCTAACATAATACCGTAGCAATCGAACAATGAGCAGCCAGTTCAACATTAAACACGCCAAATTGTAAGTCTCAGTGACTGTTATCAACCGGATCACACAGCAAAGAGACACAGTCGATGTCAAGTTCTACAGAGACGTTTGTGAACGTTTTTTCGTGCGTCTGCTAACTTTTTTAATTTTGATCGGAGGGACCAGCGTAATCGAGAAAACTTTAGCGGAATGGTTTGAAGTTTGCGAATCTGAAGGAACCGTAACGACCGGATCATTTTGAAGGAATTCACAGCAATCCGCAAGCGGCGCACGACTATTTTTCCTATCTGTGCAAGGTATTAAACATTTCC
Organism: Prostheceraeus crozeri; assembly: GCA_907163375.1. Lineage (NCBI taxonomy): Eukaryota > Metazoa > Platyhelminthes > Polycladida > Euryleptidae > Prostheceraeus > Prostheceraeus crozeri. Next base: position 356,338 of record CAJQUW010001113.1, on the reverse strand, counting down.
TTTTGCCCACTTAGTAAGTTCCTACATGTGCCATCGCTTTTAATCAGTTTGTATTTCTAGCAAAGTGATGCGCTTAAACTATCTGATTCTGTGGAGCGTGCGTTCTATGTGGAGTCAATGTTCTAGCTCGTCAGAATTCAGGCTCGAATTTGCTTTACGTTCAATGGAAAAGTGATCTTTCATCCCTTCGGGACTACTTCTGGCCGTGACCATCAGTATTGAGGAAAATCATCTCTACTTAGATCCAAACACGCCGGCAAGGCAATTTATCTCTGTGACATTTGCTGTTACACTCAGATGATGCATGATTGAAATTGATTCCGCTATCTATGGACTTTGAAATTGCATGGATTAGAATTGAACTACAGTCCGTTTCATAAAAAGTGGATCATCCTAAAATTTGACTAAATAAAACATAAGTATGATACAGAAAGCATTTTTCATGTTATTTCATGTCCCTTATATATTTTAATGTCCTTATATAATCTGATAAGCTATGATACAGTAACGGTTCTTAAGAAGCTAATATTTTGTGGCCCTACCCTTATTGTCAATGACATTACCAATTCGTCTAGGCATTGATTCGATGATATCGTTGATTTTTGACTGATCTGACTTTCTCCACTCTCTTTTTAACAGTGACGTAAGTTGTGATACGCCATCTGTAGGTAGCAGTAAACGACGAACGTTACGTTTTAGAATACTCCATACATTTTCTATGGGATTCAGATCAGGAGAACGAGCTGGCCGAGATAATGTCCTAAGCCCTAATTGAGACTTGCATAAGTTGACTCTACTACTCCTGTGACACGTAGCATTATCATCCATAAATAACCAAGTCGATGGATCACCAAGTTGATCTGTCATTTGGCCAATGTTCATTCGTAAAACATTCACATAGCATTCAGAATTCATGGTTCCTTCCTGTATGTGAAGTTCAGAGCGGCCATTGGTCCAAATGCCAGCTGACACTTTGCCTTTTGTGAATGCGATCTCGTTATTGTTCATTTGTGCTTTGTATTGTTTTCAACCGGTAAGAGATAGATTTCTAGCTGAAAGCAATCAGGAGTGCTGCCAACACCACCGCAACGAAGTCAGGAAGCTATGGAACATGATGTCCAGTTAATCACATGTAGCAGTTACATTAGTGTTGATGAATAATGGTGCTATACTGGCTCTGATTGACCGATTTTCTTTATTTTTGTTTTGCTTGATAGCTTTTGGCTTGTAGAACAACATATTACATAACAAAGGAAACAAATGTAATTTTATAAGAGTGAGGTATGATTTTGTGTAACATTTCTAAATGAAGATCAAATTATCTACTACTTTTAAATCTATAACAGGAAAACAACTCAATATTCATGCTTGAAATTTCCAACAATGATATTAGTAAGCACAACTGACATATCTTCCAAATTTCAGAGAAATTCGTTCAAGTTTGGCGGAGTTAGACAAAGTTGAAGTTAAGGCGATGTTTAAGGGTGATCCATTTTTTATGAAACAATCTGTAGTTCGGGAAAACCTGTATCTACTGATTATGTTATTATGTGACCCGGTTGTTAAAATAAAATAGGCCTATGAGTTCATCGATTTTGTTGTTCAAACAGCAATTTATGTTACACAGGCATGTACACCGCACAGACCATAGATATCCCACTTTTCGCTTTGTTTAAGTTAGCGAGACTAGAATGGACAACAGCTGTTGTTGATGACAATTTCAGCTGCTCGGCTATGGGCCCATTGATAGATCTTCAGAAGAATCAAATTACTGAAACATGCAGCAGATTTACATTATTACCGCAAAGCAATTTATTGTAAGTTATTTTATCAAAATGCTTTTTATGATTTTAACCGTGAAACATAGATTAGCTCTACTGTTTTGTATGCTGTTATTGTATAGGCTACATTATAACATTGATCGCATAGAGTAGGTATATTAGGTAGAGTGGTAACTCCGCATTTATTAAATCCCCAATGTGTATACACTTTCGATTTTATTAAATGAACTCAAGGGAGATACAGGTGATATTGTCACCAAATGTGAGACAAGCAAATTTTTGCAGTTTTGCAGAAATTACCACGCAATTGAGTGATCATGATTGTAATGCAGAAGGAATATGGTGTTTTACAGATTCTCAGTGTCATGACAGCCTTGGAGATTTAATGTTTGCTAAATTAGCAATTCGATGGGTTCCTATTACTTTCATGCTCAACCTCAAGAGTATTTTCTTAAGCGTGATCATATCACGTACAGGCAACCTGCCACTTGCAGAGCAAAATCACATAATCAAAGATAATGATTTCAATTGACTTTGAAAGATGTAAATGGGTCCACATCACTATTCAGATTCAAAAAATAAACCATGAATTTAGTGAATCATAAAATCATGCTGATGAAAATTGAATTAAAAACTTGAAATTTCAGCCAAGAAAGCACGAATAATATCGCGAATTTTTCATGAAGACTTTCATTATAATACAATTCATGAAATTCCCTTGATAATCAGCTTATTTAGGATGCTTATTATCAAATATGCATTCGGTTTGACATCCCACTTGTTTCATGCTACTTATAAAGAGGACATCATCTCTGTAGTATTTAAATTGGCAAAATTTTGACTTTTTTAAAAACTGCTCAAATAATCGTTTGTATCACGGGAACGTAATCTCCGCAAAAAACTGAATATTTTCATATAAAATTTTTCACTGTATATAGATACTTTTTGAGTCGACACTCTTCCTATACATCCCTACTCTATGACGTGAATATTTACAAAGTACACCGATAAACTGCCGGCATCTTCTGCCGCTATAGTTTATGTACCGCTGCTATGAAAACCCATGTCCACGACCTGCTACTGTTTTCAATTTCTATAGCCGCTGTAGCCCTTTATTATTATATAGTGTCGGATTTCTATGGTAAAGACCATCATCCCACAGTCAGCATTGCTTTAAAATCACACAACACAAAATATTAAGTTTATGGAAGCTTTGTATCTACACAATCGCTTTTGAAACTTTTCTCTCTTCTTGTGCGCACTTTTACAATTTGGGTTAATGCTGACAATCCACGCAAAGAATTGCAATGGAAATGATAATTTTATCTCATCATCTCTAAGGACATTTCGTGAAAAGTGAAAATTATTTCGAGTTGGAAAAGTGTCGATCTAAATCAGATTTTCACATGGACATAAAATGACAGATTATGCGCGGTGTCATATAATAGTACAGAAACAATTTCATTTTGCACCACTTGTACCAAGTACATTCATCTGTTGTTATCAAAATGAAGCCGACAAAGGTAAACAAAAATTGTTCATTCACAATTAACACGATTAAATCCGATCATTATTATCGTGAAGGATCATCATTTTTAGTTGACTTAACTTTATACTAAAAGCCTTTCAATCTCAATTGGTAACTATCTACTTGTTCGTTTCGTTCAAAATGTTATTTATCTTGCTTCTATGAAAGAAAGTACACTGCTCAACTAAGGCAAGATAATGCGGTTTGCTTCCAAGAAAAGGAAACAGACTCAAGGAAATGATGAAAGACTATGTTTTATATGACTGTGTCGGATATCTTATTCAAATGCTCACGTGTCTGACAGAGTCATCCTTAATCAAAAGGAGCTATTATTCAAGAGTTACTTCACTATCTATTGTCTACGATTTTAAACCATTGACTTTCCGAAGACTTAATTGTATAGGTTAATTGTTTAGTACAAACTGATGTTTATACAGTAGAAAACTCAATTAAAGATAAAATTACAAAAAGGTAGAGTTGTACAAGACACGACACACTAGAAAGACAGTTTTATATCGCTGTCACCACAGGAGCAGTTGCTGTAACTCGCAAGCTGATTTTGATCAAACAATAAGAAAGAAAAATATATTATTTGTATGAGTGTATATGTTCCTGAGTCTGCCAGCGCACGTCTCATTGTTAATTTAGTTATTATTTATAAATACAACAACGAGAAAGTTGGAAAAACAGTCGGAAAACGATTATACATTGTCAAAAACGTATAGGACATATAAAAATGATTTAAGGCAATAAAAGGCGAACCTTGCCAAGTTCATTTACAAGTTACATATGCTCAGACAAGTTGGATCACGCAATGTTTGCTACAGAATTAAGCCAGAATCATAAATTATTATATTACTACCAACATGAGAGCTGTTCCATTACGTTTTCTACAATTTGGCAACATGGTTTTGCAAAATATGTCATATTCGTGAGAATTCGATCAAAAGTATTTATTTCTTTTGAATATATTTTTCATTCCATAAACAAGCAAGCAAACACAAAGACTACAGAATTCGGATAATGTAAAAAATGCATACTACATTGTGAATTCATGGAAGAAGTGTTTCCTGGCGAACGGTGAGAGCTTTGGGAATTACTTATCTTTTTTGTGGCATTCACTTTGTAAACATTTTACGTTTCCCTTATCAAATGATTCGTCCACCTCTCAAAGCAATTAAATATTTCAATGAAATTCATATTAGTTGCCTCTTTGAACTCTTTGCAATCATAAAATGCTTTTGTTTGCACTGAATGAACGACTTTACAATAAAACTGTTTTATTAAGCTCACTTCCTCTGTGAAAATGATAGTGAATATTGATTACTTTCATATTTTGAACCACCGAGAAATTTCACCTAGTTTTGGGATTTACGCGAGCACTAGTAGTACATGGAAGTGTTATATGAAAAATATAACTATTAAGTCTATAATGTAAAAATTAAAAATAAATAAAAATGTAAAGACTAGAAATACGAAGTCTATTCATATCATTAATGATAAAGAATATATTTAGACAATATTCATTTCAATATATTCATATTTATATGTAATATTATGAAAATATTCTGAATGCATGTATTCATATATATTTCATATATTCAGACAATATTGAATCTCCACGTCTGTCGAGACCCCTCTCTATCAGGTTGTATTAAAGAAAAGGAAGTTAATTCAATAGGACGCAGATTGGAGATTTCGGTAAAGAGGAGATTTTCTATACTTCAAACTTGTCCAAAATGGGAAAAAAGTTATGAATTCTCTCGATAAATATATATTGGCCAGAGAAACGATACATTAATGTGCATTGACTGAGAGAAGGCGGTGGTCGCCGAAGGCCCTGTCAGAGTTGAACACAACTTACTGTTTATTTGGCCAATAAACATTCATCGAGAGATTTCATTACTTTATTCTCATTTCGGACAAGTTTGAACCATGGTTAGCCTCTCTCGCCGCTTGTTCAACTATGAGATTTTCCATGTTTTCACCAATAAAGTGAGAAGTATAGAGCCATACTTTTGGCATGAATTCTCTTAAGGTCATTATCTTGACTGTGGAACCGGGAGGAACTCGGCAGACGTGCAGATTCGAAGAAGTCATAGAATGCACATCATCTTGTGAAAGCTTCATTTCCGGCCTCATTCCCTGCAGAAACTTGTTCTGGATGCCGGCTGATCGTTTCACTATTGTCTCACTATACAGAGTGATTTGTATCATAGAAATATTGAAACCAAAATCTTTATATTACATTTTGTCTAAAGATGCTACAACATTTTTGGTTGAAACAATTTGAACTTCCTTGAAGGCGGCAACTATGTCATAAACAGCACTACTATTTTTTTGATGATTAAATCATCCCTGTAAGTCGGAACTCCCACTACTTCTGCATAAATATTTTCAACGTCTTTTTCATTTTTAAAAAGTACTGAAAAAGATGGAATTCAAGGTTCTCTTCGCCTTCTTTTAAAAAACACCTGCAGCGGAAGTAACAAATCCCCGTCACTTGACCAATGCACTTCTACAGACATCCAATTTTTCCCAACTAGTTTCTGTCTCGTCTGCTCGAACACGAAGTCTCCCTCATCACTTTTATCAATCGCGACGCTAACAACAGCATCCAGAACAAGTACACTGAGAATAACATAGAAATCCAGCACCTTACAAAGCGGCTCCTGCATATTTGCATTGTCTCCAATACCATGAAAACTTTTTATTATATTTGATATTATCTTTCAAACCTTATTCATCATTTTTGCTTTTCATATTCATATCTTCGCTAACAGAATTTTTGTATTAAACATTCATGGGAAAATAGGACATTGCTTGAATTAGAGGCTATTTCATATCTTCTGTCATTATTTCTTGTCACTTTTGTTTTGCTGAGCCTATAAATTCCCATAGCTGTCTTTTGAGGTATGAAAGGTAAAAATACCATGAATCAACACCGCTTTCTTTTAGACTAATATGTATGACTCTCATAAAATATTCACCATTCCTTTCTCTACAGCGGCATTTGCTAACGATGGAATGATTCGAAAAGCAATACCTTAAAGTTCTCTCCCTCAATAGCCTTCTTTGAAATTATATTTTTATGGTCTCTCCTTTAAACAACAAGTATAGTGGACGTGAGTCAGAGATCTCTCAAATGAATTGATAATGTTTTTTGCCGATTAACTCCACAAATGTTAAATTCCCATTTATGCCATTAACTTAAGTATTGTTTTTTAAACGTCTTAAGGATCACGAAATTTTCTTGTAGCCTGTCTTGTATTGATGTGGGAATGCTGATGAGCTATTTTCTTGTCTGTTCGCAACTACGATTCAATAATGATGTGACAAGTATTCGCAGATGATCCTTGTCCATTATTTAAGAGAACTATTCAAAGTTCATTGGAAATCTCCAAACATTCTGTGGAAAAGAAATTCACTTTCAAAAACGTGCGCAGTGTTTGAAGTTTTTCTGAAAGCAAAGGAGAAGTACTGATGAATTTTCAAAAAGTATGTTCATCCTACAATATGTTTTTATTAGCTGGCGCTACATCTGGAGTCTTTGTAGAATTCTGTACATAGAAAATTGTACGACTTGGCAATTATAGGCGACATTCTGGCAGCTACTCACATTATTCGGGTCTTCATGAGTTCTCAAGTAGGCTAATCAGGCAAATGACACAAATTTCAATCAGCTGTCCAGTACGAGACATGCATCCGCCTGTTAGGTCATCAATCGTGGGCAGATTCGAACCAGCGACGTTCTGTCTTCAGGACATGCAAGCAGACCCTGTGAGGACCAACAGACTATCTGTTGGGAATAATAGTAAGGCGCTGCTTTGTCGAAAGTACGAAGAAGGCCCTTCTAGAACCCCTCGACGGAGCTCTGTCGCATCTTTGCTGTGACCCTCCGAAGCCGATCAACCTACGCTTTTGGGACTTTGGTTTAATCGTATTTCCAAACATTTCATCAAAAATCGTCGCACAAGGCCCACTGTAGGGTCAAATTTATGACCTCTTTGAAAAGTACTTTCGTTGATGGTCTGAAATTTATCACTTTTGCAAACATTCAATGACATCTGTGGTCACCGTTGAACAGAAACATATTTATTGTTTTCAATCAATTCACCATTCAAATTGAGTTTACAATACCCTAATGACGAAGAAATGTCGCTTCTAATATATCACTTTAACGGAGGATGCAACTCAATATTTAATGTATTTAAAATGTATAATAAGCAGTGTAGGAATATAACTAATCGATGAAATACTGTTTCGGTTAGGACCTGCGTTCCATGGAACATGTATCGCTGCATAGTCTAACGCATAGAAATAAACTGTTTATCTGAAGTTCGCTAGAATGGAAATTGACTCAAGGTCGCGGCACATCCGGGGGAACTAAGTTGGGGCATGAATAACCAATGAAAAGCTTCGATTTGCTCATGTGACTGATTCTAAACCAATGATACAGACGTTGGCAGGTGCATTTAAGTGAAAATGCGTGCGATTTATGTGCCGTTATTGTGCATTGCATGAAGCTTAATTTCCATTCTAGAGGTTTTATTGTTGTCAATTTCTATGGTCTAACGTGACCTCCAAAGGCTGTTGGAGTCCAACGGGTTAAGGATGGTTGCGGTCTATTGGATACGCATTAGGTTGAATTGCCTGGATAAATCGTGCGCGAAGGTCTGTAACCATCGGTTGCTGTTGACTTTGACAAAGTTAGCTGCCTCCTCCCTTGAAACGCCAACCTAAGACTGATCACGCTATTGTGCTCGTCGTGATACCATGTGAGTGATATCTCGGGTCTGAATTGAAGCCGGGCATCGCGTTATAGCGTCGGAGTAGTGGTGCTGCACGAATTATGAAGGTTGAAAACACGACGTGCGGTGCGACACCATGCGACGTCAAGAATTTTCAAATCAGCTAGTTAGATAAACTATTCCACCTGTAGTACACAATCTATCGGCCGTGAAAAGGCAAAACAATGCATTTTGAAAATAGCTATTTAGAGAAATCCGTGGTAAAAGCAAACAGGCACTTTCAAGCTAAAAACAACGTATTTCAAACTACGTTATATATTTTCAGAGGCATGAAACGCCAAAACAACGTATTTCAAAATGCGTTATTCAGTTTCAGCGTTATGAAGCGCCAAAACAACGTATTTTAAAATGCGTTTTCAGTTTCAGAAGTATGAAACGCATTGGATGAATGATGCGAATGCGAATGTGTGCAATATATTTTAGTTTTTTAATCGGTATTATTGTGAATGAAGAGTCAAAGATTGTAGCGTATTTTGAAATACGTTGTTCTGCCTTTGCAGAGGTCAACTAAATATCACAGAAATTGTGACGCATTTTGAAATACGTTGCTTTATAGTTTCATTAGAAAGATATTTCATCGGACCTCGATCAGATGGCTAGTTCTATTGACGTGTAGCTTATAATTCCAAATTGTTTTATCCTAAAAGAGCATTATTTTCTCTTGTTTAAAATAACTGACTAATCTCAGACGATTTTATACATGCTGAATTACCAATGT